>JAFBJS010000958.1:14173-129561 GCA_016785265.1 Paraplagusia blochii
TAGGTAGATAGATAGATAGATAGATAGATAGATAGATAGGTAGGTAGGTAGGTAGGTAGGTAGGTAGGTAGGTAGATAGATAGATAGATAGATAGGTTGGTAGGTAGGTAGGTAGATAGATAGATAGGTAGGTAGGTAGGTAGGTAGATAGATAGATAGATAGGTAGGTAGGTAGGTAGGTAGATAGATAGATAGATAGATAGTTGTTGAATAGATCAAAAAGGACAGATACATAGATCGTTTTTGGAAAGATCGACAGACAGATAGACGGATGGATGGATGGATGGATGGATGGATGGATGGATGGATGAATGAAAGGTGGGGAGATAGATAGATAAGATAACAAAGTAGCAGGTAGGCAGGTAGCAAGTAGGTGGATAGATAGATAGATAGATAGAATCCACATATACTGATAGATATAGATAGATTGGTAATAGATAGACATAGGGAGAAGGATACAAATGTATTATTCCCTTTGAGAGTTTTCTTGTTGTGTCCTCAAAACCCCTAGTCTCCATATCCACAGTTCTACTCAAAGTTCTACTCCCTTGTTGCTAGAATCTGTGGTATGATGACGACTTAATTGTCTCCAGTCGGTCTGTCTTTTTTTTTTTTTTTTGAAGACAAAAACGATGGCTCATTCTTCCTTATCAGTGCAGGCAATGATCTGGTTGTTCCGCCTCCAGAGTCTCTGGTGAACATGGACTGAGTCCCAGTAGAATTAATCGTAGCAGACACACATGGAAAAATCTCTTATTAATTATGTGTTAAATAAAGGCAAACGGTCAGGAAAACAAACACACAACAGGAAGTTGGGCTTTGGGAACAAACACACAGACACGCACTAAAATAATCCACATGGAGAAGCCGAACAACACAGCACCGTGTTGGGACACGTCTCTCAGATGTCTCCATTGTCAATTTTAGAGATTATAATCACACCAGTGTCAAGTGTTGAGGCGTGGATTGTTTTATTGGACCTGATTTATTTTTTCAGTTCACTATATTTTTTAAAGTTCTTTTTTTTTTTTTTTGGTAAACATTTCACCACTCATGCACAAGGCTTCTAAAGTTCTTGAGAAGTAAACTGGAGAACTGAAGAAGCCTCCTGGGTGACAGGAGAAACTTCTTCTAGAATACTACAAATCCCTCAAGTTTATGTTTATACGATACTGTGAGAATTAGCTAAGGCTGAGTATTGGAAAGGCTGCACGTTCGAACCTACCAGCTGCCAAGTTGCGACCGAGAAGCTATGACCATAAGACGGTCCCAACATAACCAAGGCCGGATTAACCTAGTGGGGTCGAAGGGCTGTAGCCCCAGGGCCTCGCCACTAGTGGGCGCTCAGGTTGCTGATGTCACGTGAATAAGAATAGTATTTTACTCTACTTACAACACCTATAATACCTACCCTCTTTAAAGGTGTGCGATAGATATTATGGTTGTTTAACATCTATAAAAAAATGCTACCACCTTTGAAACAGAGGGTAGGAAGATATTATGGGTAGGAAATACTTCAGAGTATTGGCACCCACACTTTATTTTGATGTGCAGTCTGGTAATTGGCCCCAGCCCTCAGATAGTGTGGACTCAACACCCACAGGAAGGCCCACAGTATGGTGCAATGTGATTTGGGTGGCAGTCATGGAGACTGTTGCCCCTGCGACTCAGTAACGCCAAAAATAAAATATATACCAGCCGTCCAACTGTAGTACGTCTTTAAAATAATCTCGGCGGCCAGATAAAATTTTAATGGCGGCCAGATTTGAAATATACTGTACTAAAATATACTATACTATAATTGTACTAAAATATACTGTTGTAGCGGGAGGAAAGAAACGCTGGAGACTCGTGATGATTTGGTGTTTAATTACAACTGAAAATGAACAAACATAACTGAGCGCCAATTCAATGTATAGGCTCCATGTAACCACGCCCCCAAAACCCTGGTCCTGAAGGGTGAGAGAGGTGTCCCTTGATGTGCCTGCCACACTGTACTAAAATTGCGGTCTCCATTTTCAACTTACAGACAGAATGCATTTTCTGACCATTTAATTGGACTGATGAAAATATATGTCTCCTCCTTATCCCTACTTTAACGCTATCTGATATTTACTGTAAATTTACTGTAAATCAGCTCTAAAAAAACCTACAAATCACCTCTCACAGGTATTTCTACACAAACAAAGCGTGAAGATAAATATAAAGATATATAGATCTGTAAATAGGTATCGACAGACAGAGAGATACAGAGCGAGAGACAGAGAGAGAGAGAGAGAGAGAGAGGGATTAGTCCAACCCTACAGCTTGGCAGTAGTTCACTTGCTGATCTTTCCTGCTCCTTTGTTCCTGATACACCTGCTCAATTTACCACCTCCCACACATGCACACACCATTGCACACAAATGCGCACACACACTGGTAAACACTCCAAACAGCTCGAACAGCTCAGAACTTAGTTCCCCTGGGAGCAGCAAAGGGGAAGAGGAAAAAAAAAATAAGAATTACGTCGAGGGTAAAAAAAAGAAATGACAGCAAAGAAAGAAATACCTTCATTACTCTGCTCTGCTTTCCTTTTTTAATCCCGCTTCCCAGCGTCTGATTTTGTCATCTGTACATTCTATTTCCAGCTCTTTTCATTGTCTCCTCACTTCATCTTTTCCCTTATTATCCATCACAAATTACCCGTCTGTCATGGAAAAATATTAATACATTCCTTCCGTGACGCAGACACTGTTTACTGGTGAAGAAATGTCAAAATGCCGCCATTTATCGCTCTATTTTTAAATTAATAAAGTAAACGTGAAGTCGGAGCCAAACTTTTGCTGCAGCCAGATGTCATTCCATGCACATCAGGCCACTTTGACCTATAAAATACACCGTGCTGTACGTACGTATGTGGGAATCCGTGCGTGCCGCAGCTGCCCCTTCGCTTAGTTGGCTGCCAAACACTTAGATTAGCTCTCTAAGCACAGACGTTTCCTGGGCCGGAACAGTTTGTCCCAGTTTCCTCCTGGAAAAACTTTATCTTGAAATAAGCTTGTGTGTGGGCACGCAACGACTTCCAGACGAGTGCGTTTGTGTGCGTGCGCTGCCATGACACTGTATTTCTGTTTTGTTTTTTTTTTCCTCTCCTCATGGGACCAGGCCCAGACGGTGTGTGCAGTTCTATTGACACAACCTCCTCTGGAATCACAGTGTTTATGATTTCGGGAGTTGCCTGCGAGGCTTATTTTGGTGAGAGGCTCTGCTCCATACAAATTGCATGATTGACTGACAACGGCGTCCTTCTGCCCTCAATTCAACTCATTGATACCGTAGCGGTGAGCGGGGAGAGGGAGAGGAAGAGGATCTTCACAGATTCAGCCTGTCTCTCTGCCTCAACTGCACAACTCTCACTTACACCTTTCTGGAAGTTCACGGAGTCGAGTGATTATAGTTAGTTTAGCTAAGAATTGGAGTCTGTCTGGTGATATCTCACACCAGTGCATCACTTTGCTTCCAAGCACAACAGTGGAAATCGTTCCAGTTTGACTTTCAGCAACTTTAGACACAAACGCCAGAGCTATTGATTTGAAAGTATGAAATCACCCACCGTCCTCAAATAGAATGACATCAGTTTTGGCGCAGGGAGCAGCTACATTCCATCAAGCTGTGCAGGAGAAGAAGAATTTTTTTACCTTAGGCTGGTGGAAAACATAACAAAATATTGTAAAAATATGCCATATTAATCAGTAAAAATCATCAAATCAACCAGATCCTTGGGTATCGCCTGATAATGTGCCCAAAAAATCAAGACTTTGGGGATAATTGGCTGTAAATTAAAGTGAAAGCCACTAGATGGCAGCATTGCAGCTCATTTAATGAATCACATGCTCATATAGTGCATTGTACAGACAAATAAATACAAATAACCAGTTCTATCATATCACATGGTAGGGGAAATATTGCATATCGACAAAAGTTACTATGTTAATATATTTTGAACCCTACTAGCTATGACAGGGTTCACCAACCTGGTTCCCGGTTATTACGGAAACCTCACCTTCTTCTGTCATATTATGAGCAAATTGTATTTATTTTATCCGTAAACTTTTTCTTAACATTTTACATCGTTTAAGAGTTTTAAGTTTTTGCTCTGTTACTCCAGCTTGAAAAAAAAAACAAAAAAAAAAACGTTTATGACCCTTTTGAATATTATGTAATATCCATCATCTCCGCCGTGGTCTGAGAGAACCTCCCACAGAGTGACAGTCTAGTGCTGACTGCCTCTGGTCGGCTGGATCTGCTGAAGTGCAGTTTCCTTTACATCTATTTTAATCGGAGGCCCATCTGTCAGCAGTGACTAATTTAAGTGTAGGTGAAGTCAAGGAGATGAGAGCAATAAAGGCCCAGGATATGAAATGATATTGAATTAATCATTAATTTTACTTCTCCAACCCCAATTCTGAATATGGCTCTTTCTCGTGTATAGGGTTCAAAAGATGTTGAAATCGATTTCGAAGAATAAATCTCAATTTGAGGACGGCTGGTCCACTTAACTTCACAAACTGAGGTCCTCCTGGGACCTCCTAGATTAAACCTGGGAGCTGGTATGTTTTGGATGATATGAATACCGTCTGGGTTTTTTCTGGTTTTTGTTCCTTCATTCCAGCAGCTTCATCTTCAGCCAGCACCACCCAAATCAAACTACACCATACTGTCAGCCTTCCTCTGAGTGGTGAGTCCACTGGACATTATATGGGTGCTATGCTCAGAGCACCTCAGTGGCAACCTGGTGAATTGGAACCTGAAGCTTTGTGGACCGTTTGGGTCCACTTCCTTATCCACTAGGCCAGGATTTCTGAACCATTGGGCCCCGGCCCAAAGTTGGGCCGCAAGCGCCCCCTAGAGGGCTGTGGAAATTTTAAACTGCTATTATTAAGGGCCCCAGGTCACTCGACACTGAAAAACTTGGGCCTCGGTGCCAAAAAGGTTAAGAATCCCTTCACTAGGCCACCATTGCTACCCTCTGTATTTATTATTATAATTTTTTTTTTCATTACCTTTTGGTGCAGTGAGATTTGGGTGGCAGTCCTGGGGACTGCAGCCCTTGAGATCCCGTAGTGTATTTCCGAATGAAAATAAATCAATACATTCTATAAATAATGTTCTACAATTAAAAAATTAATATAAAATATATATATTTCTGCAATTCCCTTTCATTATATTTCATCATTAATAATTATTAGATTCTTCACAGTAAGATCGAATATTTCATCTTGGCCATTGAGACAATGTGATTGTTTGATGACATTGTTATCAATGGACAGTGAGGAAGTGAGGAATCAGATATAAAGAAGGGAAAGTTTTTACTGGAGAGGAGACGGATGAGGGTGAAGCACAAAGAGAATACTTGTCTGTGATTGTGAGCGAGGAAGACAAGGAGGGAAAGATGCAAGGAGCTGCAGCATTGAGATGTAAGAGTTCAAGTACCTGGGGTCGGTCTTCCAAAGCAACGGACGGAACATGAAAGTGTTGAGAAGCGGTTTTAGAATGTTGAAGAGTGAGTCGAAATGAGTGTCGAGGGTGATTTTTAGTAGGAGAGGAGCAGATACTGTATAATTATATGGGTTTAGACTGTGCCAATGTAGGGGCTGGCAGTGGACTGAGGCTTGAACATCAGAGATGAGTCTGAGATGGTGATATTTTTATGGGAATGGTGAGATATAAACAGATTAGGAAGGAACAACTGAGGTTTGAGCAGTTTGAAGATTAAGTGAGTGATGAAACATTTGGACGGTTGAGATGTGAGCTGAGAAAAAGTTGTTTATTTGACGAAGGATTTTAAACAGGAAGTCGCCGTGCAGGATCAAAAAAGAAAATGTAAAAAGAAAATCCAAATTGTTGGAGTAAGAATTCAATTTAACTTAATACTTGTTTTATTGCAAATGTCTTGAAAGACTCTTTGGCATAGTTGCCTAGTGGATAAGGAAGTAGATCCCAATGGTCCGCAAAGCTTCAGGTTCGAATCCACCAGAGGTTCTATAAGCCTAGCACTGTCCTAAACCACATTGGAGTCGCCCCCCACTGGAATACTCACGATATGGCTCAGTGTGATTTGGGCTGAGTTGGGACTAACACGCTACTTGTAACGCAGTTACGTAACAAATTTACTTTTATTGGTAATTAATAACGTAACGTAACGTTATTACCTTTTGCAATCAGTAACTACGCTATTGTAACTGTAGTGTAAAGGGCCTCGTTACTCATTACTATCTGTGGTGCAAATGGACGGTTTTCCCCGGCCACGGGGTGTGTGTGCTAACTTTCACAGTCATGAGTAAAAGACGGCCGTGGACACTAACTAAATCCATGCGATGGAGGAGCAATGATTCATAGACATTGGCTAACATTTCAGGCTAAGCCAATCAGAAAGTGACCTGGGCGGGTCTTCTTGCCTTATAGGGAAATAAACAGTCTCACACGCAACGTTGTACAGCAGCACACACCCGCAAGCAAGACGACGGCAAGTTGAGGTTACGATAAAGATGCCTGTCAAAATGTCTAAACATTTATTTTGTTTTTATTGTTCCACAACATTTTATTATGATAGTTGATACAGAACACAACACTAAACTTTTTTATTGTGTGTTTTAAAGTAAAGTAACCAGTCATTCGTTACTTTTATAATTTAGTAATTAGTAACGTAACTAGTTACTTTTTCAGAGCGGTAACTAGTCAAGTAATTAGTTACTTTTTTTAAAGTAACTTGCCCAACACTGGATTTGGGTGGCAGTTGTGGAGATTACAGTACTTGCGATCCGACTATCAATACGATCACAGTTGAGTGTGACTTGGGTGGCAGTCATGGAGACTGATGCCCCTGTGACCCGGTAAAGAGGATAAAGATGAATGAATGAATGGATTTTCAGAGGTAAAAAAAAAATGATTACAATGTTAATGACAGCAGTGACTTGTGTGATCAAAGGCACTGGTCCATGTTGTACGAAGCTTAGTTGAAATCTAAAATAATCAGCATCTTATCAAAGCAGATAATCTGCTTCACTGCAGTGTACCTCAATAACAGTGTTCCTTTGTCCGTCCACACGTCTCAATCACCTCACCAGTGTCTGATGGTTACCATAGAGATAAACCTGGAGCTTCCTATCACAGGGAACCATAACCTCACTCGGCCAAGCCCAGCTGGCAGGGAATAACAATATCAGGACTCCAAATGCCCTTCTGCAGAACACACCCAAACTCCAGGGACCCATACACACAAATCATCGCTCCCTCAGAAACGCACACTGTTAGACTGCATATGCAAAAAGAGCGAGTGGAAAATGCTATGTCCGTTTATTTATCCCTCATGCTGCTGCGTCGTATAAAGAATCTCCCCCAACATCTCCACCTGACCTTCAGCGTTATTAAGGAGGCTTTCTTTATTCCTCAGACTCAGGCAGCCCTTCCCTGAAGAAGGCGATTCATCCACTTTCCAATAACTTACCACCCTAGGCAATTATGTCTGTTTTTCTGCCACCTCTCTGCTTCTCAATAAAGTGCTCATAAATGGGGAGGGCAAAGATGTGAATCAGGGAAGTGATTTTGAAAAGATTGCGGGGTATGTGAGGAAATGAGACAGTGAGGGTGTTGGCCCAGGAGGGGGTAAAAAGGCAGATAGTGACACTGAAAGATGTGTGAAGATAGCAAACGTGAACCTGATTAAAAAGCAGGTGAATAAGAAGAGAGGATGAGTGTGTGAATGTGACGCATGTGGGTCCCCAGACTGACACTTAATGCAGCAGGATGCTTCTGACGCATGATGGAAGTGCAGAGGTAAAGTGTATCGTGGTGTCGTAGGCCGTATCTATTAGTTGCTCTGGTGTATAGGTCACATCAGTGCCCCCTAGAGGCTGCCAGTATGAAAATAACAAAGGTGAAATTAAGCTTACGCCTGGGCAAGTTACTTTAAAAAAGTAACTTATTACTTTACTAGTTACTGCTCTGAAAAAGTAACTAATTACTAAATTTTGAAAGTAACTAATAACTAGTTACTTTACTTTACTTTAGAAACACATATAAAAAGTTTAGCCTTGTGTTCTGTAGCAACTATCATGTAGTGGTACAATAAAAACAAAATAGATGTTTAGACATTTTGACAGGCTTCTTTATCGTAACCTCAACTTGCCACTTGTGGTCTTCTTGCTTGTGGGTGTGTGCTGTTGTACCACGTCGCCTGTGTGTGTGAGACTGTTTATTTCCCTATAAGGCAAGAAGACCCGCCCAGGTCTCTTTCTGATTGGCTTAGCCTGAAATGTTGCTTTCATAATTTTTAATGATTTCTGTATGTCACGAACTTAGACAAATAAGAAAAGATAATTAAATGTGACTTATAGTACAGAAAATCTGAGAAATACATAAAAACTAAATAACTTTTGTTTAGATAGAAGTAAAAAAAACATCAAGTGAATTAACAGACCCTTATCTAAATTTATCGATATGAAAAACACCACACTATATTTTCTTTACATTTTCATTTAGTACATATATATTTTCTATATATTTCACATGCATATGTCCCCCAAAAATGAAATTTAAAATGATTTTTATGATTATTAATAATTAAACAAACCAAGATGAAGCTGGACCAGGAGCTGATGACGAGAAGTTTTTTTCTTCCCTGGTCTGTCAGTCTGTCCAGTCATTGATGAATTGTCAATACATATGGTATAAAAGAGGTTAAAAAAAGAAAAAAGAAAAAAAAAGACAGAGAAACTGGATTGAGGAGAGTGAGAAGAGTAGCTCTTCTGATGATGTTGCCTTTGAGCAAGGCACTTGATCCATAATGGATCAAATGGTGCTGCTGTGTAAGACTGCAGTTTAGTTGTATATTGCATGAGCTGCCATACAAATTGTATGATTACATGTAACATTAAGATGAAATACAAGTCGAATCGGAGATACAGAAAAAGTACACAAATGTTTTACTAAAGTTTTTTGGTTTTAGGAAAGAAGATAAATGAATTATATAGAAATAGGTTGGTTTAAATTGAAATTGTAATAGTGTGCTATTAAAAAGTAAAATACTTTAAGCCTTTTCTACGCAATCTAAACAAAGTCAAAATGGAGAAATACAATGATTAAATAAATCATTTTGACAAGAATGGCAGACCAGATTACAAAATCAAACGGGCCAAATTCAGCCCTTGAGCCTTAGTTTGCTCAGGGCTGGTCTGTATTTCACTTCTTCTGATGTATTAAATAAAATATTTATTCATCGTACAATGCAAATATGATAAGGTTATTTTTAAGTAAAACCCCTTCTAGCATGGAGTCAGATGTTGGTGTTGAATATTCTTTCCGTCTCCTTCTTCGAGGCATCATGTTGACTGTGTATCTGCTAGCGTTTCTCAGTTTGGAAGACAATTCCGACCAAATCCCAAACTTCGACTGTTGTCATGGAGCTTTGCAACAACAATGTTCCACCCAGAAATCCATTACTGTTCTGTTGTCTCGTTCTTTGATGAACTACTGTCTTTTACTGCGCCTATATATTTTAGGTTTTGTGTCATTAGGGGCCAGGGGATTAAATGTTGCGTAAAAAACGCATTTCCTCATTACATTTAATTATCAGAATACAGACATCAATATTCATGTTCATTTTGTGCCTGGTACAAAAAAAACTTTCTACACATTTTCTTTTTTAATTAAAGCAAAAACGTGCAGTAGCAAACTTGGAGATGTGTTATATATACTCAACAGTGCCTCCAGTGGCAGCCAGTATTGGTTGCAAAGTCTGTAAATTTATCAATCCTCGGAAAAATAACTAAAACAGTTTTTTATTGATTTATTATTTACTTACCCTTTTTTTGGCCCTTTGTGTCCAACTGATTATTATGACCATATTGGTGACACAGATTAATTATCACACCTTAGCACAGTTCTTAGAAAACCCATGACGTAAGGAAGTTGTCTTACAAGAACTGGTGCGAGTGCGTAGCCACAGGGCAACGAATATTGATTCGATCCAGATCAGTTTGCTCACGTTGCATTCTGTAAATGATGGAAAAAAACCTTAGCGCATGTAAAAATACCCAATTTGTCATTTGGGAGAAACAGATCTGAGCGTTCGCTACAGTGTGAATGACCTTTGAATGACGGCCGTGCAGATAATTGTCACGACTTCCCGTGCAACAATGCGACACTTCTCTTCCTGTGCGCTTGGATTACCTTCATGTGATCCGGCAAAAAAACATGGAGGCTCAATGGTGTGAAAATGGACGTCACCGCGCGTTCTGTTGTCGCAGATCGTATGACGCAGGGTGAAAAGAGAAGTTTAGGTTGGAGATGAGAAAAAAAAGAAATAGGTCGACATTTGCAACCACTTCAAAGAAAATGACACAAAGAGACAATGTGAGTGTGTGGTTTTGTGGGTCGGTTTCAGGACTGGGGATAAAAACCACAACTCTGTGGTGAACTGAGAGACAAATGAAGCTCCATTCAAGCATTCAATCTGATACTGAAAAACATACTGGATATGGCTTTTCAGTTAAAACATCTGAAGGAACATATGTTTAAAAAAAAACTCTTTATAGTTGTCAAGACATGCTTATTTAACCAGTGATGATGATAATATGTAAAATAAAAAAATATAGTAAGTGAAATACAAAAATATTTAGTAAACTGTAGGTTGAAGAAATATTATTAAATCATTACTACTATAAAAAATATAGAATATTCATATATACAGTATATATTCTATATTTTTATATTATTTTAAATTCTGCAGTGCCTAACATACGGCCCTAGGGCCAAAACTGGCCCGCTTGGGTATTCAATGATGTTCAATTTATGATTTCACAAAATAAAGTTTTTTAAATGTAATTTATAACCAGAATATGATATGTTAATTTACAAAAATAAATAACTCAAAGTTTATTTTACAAATTAAATTACAAATTAAATTAAAATTACCATATCTGAACTGCAGGGGCTACAAACATTTGGCCTGAGGGCCAAAACTGGCCCGTTAAGCTTTGTCATTCGGGGCAGCACTCTCCACAACTGCCACCCAAGTCACACTGCACCATACTGTGAGCCTTCCTCACGGTTATCACAGCCAGTTCTAACCTGGATTTGAACCTGAACCTTTGCAGAACCAAATCCACTTCCTTTAACACTAGACTTCCACTGCTGCCCAAACAATAAATAAATGTGATAGAAAAAATCCACTTAATCTTCCACATATTTTATATAAATAACATAGACTCATTGTAATGTATGTCTATAATTATGTTATGATTGTACTGGTCCGGCCCACTTGACATCTAATTAGGTTTTATTCGCTGCGTGAAAACCAAACTAGTCCAATACTCCTGTGTTACTCCCTCTGTGTTCACCTGCTGCTCACCTTTTTCTCCAGCACTAGTTGGTCTGGTTAACAAAACGTATTTCTCTGGGTAGACAAATAATAACAACTAAGATATAATACTGCCTAGCTGCCACTTTAGGGCTCAGCCACAAGGGTAGTGAGATAAGCCTGTCACAACAGAGCGTGGTGTCAACTTTGAAAATGCAAAAGCAAATAAAAAAAAAAACAAAGAACAAAATAAATAAAATAACGATCATAGTAAGCAGTGTTTCGCAAGTTACTTAAAAAAAGCTCTGAAAAAGTAACCAGTTACTAGTTACTAGTTACTAAATTATAAAAGTAACTAATGACTAGTTACTTTATTTTAAATAATAATAATTAAAATACATGGAAAAAATTTAGTATTGTGTTCTGTAGCAACTATCATAATGAAATGTTGTGATACAATAAAAACAAAATTAATGTTTAGACATTTTGACAGACATCTTTATTGTAACCTCAACTTGCCGTTCTCTTTCTTGTGGGTGTGTGCTGCTGTACTGAGTCGTGTGTGTGAGACTGTTTATTTCCCTATAAGGCAAGAAGACCCGCCGAGGTCTCTTTCTGATTGGCTTAGCCTGAAACGTTAACCAATCATCTCTCCTTTTCAACACATGGGTTCAGTTAGTGTGCACGGCCGTCTTTTACTCATGACTGTGAGAGTTACCACACAAACACTGACAGGCAGCAGATAGGCTCCGCCCCCACACAGTCCTCTCTTTGTGGACGGGAGAAAATGTCCATTTGGACCACAGATAGTAATGAGTAACGAGCCCCTTTACACCACAGTTACAATAACCACATTACTGAATTGGAAAGGTAACATGTTACGTTACTAGTTAGCAATAAAAATAGTTTTGTTGTGTAACGGCAATACAAGCATTAGTCCCAACACTGATAGTCAGTGCGTTTTACATATTTGTCGTCTACATCGAGGCCTCGCACTGCTGACAATTTGACACATGAGCTCCAGAGAAGAGACAACAACACAGACATGAAGTAGTCTCACACCACCGTCTTTCATCCCTACTGTCCTGCTACTTCAGGTGTGTGTGTCTCCGTTAATCTCCTTCCACAGCATAGAGGCGTACCAATACACACCCACGGGTCTCAAAAGCAGTCGACTGACGGCGGCAATGCTGCACGCACTCATCATTCTGTGGGGGTTTCAGGAGAAAGGGGGGAGAGGAGAGGAGAGGGAAGTGGGAGGAACTGCGGTCACAGGCAATAATCTCTGCATAATGACTATTAAATCTCATCCAAAATGGAAGAAAGCCGGAGCCTCCACACTCAGCCTCTAAGGCCACAACACTAACTTTAGATGATTATGTTCATTATGCAACAGCATGCACAAGCCGCTTATTATCATTCTCCCGGTGATCTAAATATTTAGGGTTTTAGTCATCATTCTGCCCAAGTTGCAATTAATATGATTATAGCACCGTGATGCCTTGCTGTTAATCTCTGTATTTCTATCGTTTTTTGGGGGGTAAATCTCACAGCACAGCCTCGTTGGTGGTTCTCTAGTGTTATTTGCTTTCAGCTTTTATGCATATACATATTTTGTTTGCTTTGGTGATGGACAGATGAGGTCAGACACGAGTCTTCATGGACGGCACTGTTTGCAGATGACATTATAATCCGTGGTGAGAGTCGGCAGCAGCTAGGAGAGAACCTACAAAGGTGGAGGTTTGGACTGGAGTGAAGAAGAATGAAGGTCGGTCGTAGCAAGACAGAGTACGTGTGTGTGAATGAAAGGGAGAACAGTGCAATGGTGAGGTTACAAGGAGCAGAGGTGGAGAAGGTGGAGGAGTTTAGGTTCTGAGGATCAACTGTTCCAGAGCAGTGGAGACTGTGGAAGAGAGGAGAAGAATAGAGTGGAGTCAGGATGGAACAACTGGAGACAAGAATCAGGAGTGATCTGTGATAGAAGAGAGTCAGCTAAGGTGAAGGGACAGGTTTACAGGACGAATGTGAGACCAACCATGATGGACGGATTAGGGACACTAGGAATAGGTAGAAGACAGGAGACAGAGCCGGAGGTGGAGGGGTTAAAGATGTTGAGATTCTCTGTAGATTACAACTACCTGCATGTCCTCCCTCACTGCATCCATCAATCTTGTTTTTGTCTCCTACCTGGTAGCTCCATCTCTAGGATCATTCCTCCACTGTCCCTCCTCTGAACATGTCCAAACCATCTAAATCTGTCTTCTCTGGCTTTTTCTCCAAACCTTCCTGTCTGTGTTGTCCCTCTAATCAACTCATTCCTGATCCTGTCCATCCTTGTCTCTCCTACAGAGAATATCAGCATCTTTAACTCCTCCACCTCTAGCTCTGTCTCCTGTCTTCTACCTATTCCTAATGTCTCTAATCCATCCATCATGGCTGGTCTCACAACTGTCCTGTAAACCTTTACCTTCACCTTAGCTGACTCTCTTCTGTCACAGATCACTCCACTGGCCATAGATATAATCTCTATATTCTCAGCTTGTATAAGTAAATATATATTTAATGTTCGCAATGTAAAAACATAAACACTAAAGAGCAACTAGGACTATGTCTGGATTTAAATCCTCTTTACTACCTTTGTATTATACCAGGGGTGTCCACACTTTTTGTTTTCCGAACTACTTTTCAAATCTAGTACGGATCTATTTAGATAAAAAACGTATATTTACATTTGTAAACTGAACATATTTGTATATACATTATGCTATGTATATGATACATATATGTATATGTCTGACTCAATACCTTTTATGATTTTCACTTTAGCCCAGTCATTAGCACTTTGAAATACAATTATATCTCTGGTTTTAATAACTATTATTTTATGTTGTTGCTGTGGATCTACCAACACTCCTTTGGAGATCTCCTGGTAGATCCAGATCCCTGACCCCTGTATTATACCATCACTACACACAACAATATAAAGGATAAATACAAAAGTATTTGTTATTTATGAAGGTGAGCTAAAAGGCTCTCTATTTATAGGTTACACTAACTGATGGGCCTATCAGCTCTCAGCTCATATACTGTACATGTGCTAAAATGCAGTTTCCCTTCTGTAAGCAGGTTCTATAATAAAAAAAAAACCCTGGAAAAAACAAGAGGGGGGGACAAATAAGATAATATTCAAGACAAACTTTACTTGTGTATTTTTAAAAGCGGCTTTTATGCTGAGCTCCTTCTGTTGGCTAGATGCAAGGCCTTTAAATTATCCATAAGATCCCTATTCTAAGTACCGACTGTACCACCAATACTACTGCCGCTACTTTAATGCAGTACTCGGAGGGATGTTCTACAGTGGTCTGAGAAACACTTATGAAAATGATGATGATTGAAGCTGGGAAAGTATGTATGAGAGCCCAAATCTGGGGGAATTTCCAAACAGACCGACGCACTGTGATCCTTACAGTTCCCATGACTGACCCTGGTCTGAGAGTCACAAATAGATGAAGATCACATAGAGTTGGTGCTCAAGAACTCATTTTAGTCATTTTATTAGCAGGTCAATGGCACGAAACACATATGGACGTCACATTAAGTAACAATTTCTAACGTGTCACTCAATGCACATACTTACATATTCAAACAAAAATAGATTTACACACAGGTATAAATATACAGTATATATATGTATAGTGATGAGGTGTTTTTTTTATTTATTTTTTGTCCAGTTTTGAACTAGTTATTAATTTTCCTGTTGAATTTGATACAGACAGGCAATGTTGAGAACTTTTGACATTTTGACATTGTTTTCCTTGTGAAGGATGAAATGTATATATATATATGTATATATATATTTGAACAGAAGATATATATGAACAGAAGTTTCTCTGTTCATATATACATAACTAATAAAAATACAGTTTTCAATTCATCCTTCACAAGAAAAACAATGTCAATTTTATATATATACAGTATATAATATAATATATGTATAAATATATACATATATGTGTGTATGTATATATATGTGTATATATATATTATTTAGATTCTTTCATCTTCATCCGTTTATCCATTGCCAAGTCACCGGAAAAACAATGTGTACATACATACATATATACATATATAGAATATAATATATATGTAGTTTTAGTCTTCTTTTCCTTCATTTCAAGATCGCTGTCATATGTGTTATCACTGTCTCTTATACTAGATAGATCTTTCATCTTCATCCGTTTATCCAACAATGCTATGCTCAGAGCACCTCAGTGTCAACCTGGTGGATTCGAACCTGAAGCCTTGCAGATCCATGTCTGCGTCCTTAACTGCTCTGACATCAATGCTGCCATATATACATAGATATATTCAGATTCAGAAAACTTACATTCATTTGCTTTTTTATCCAGACATTAGTCAACAATATTCTTTTAGAGTTTAACATTTAAAAAACACCTTGGTATTTTTCTCTTGACTCTGACAATAATCCACTGCCGATTCTGTTCTTCTGCTGCTAACAGCAACCGTCGTACAGCGTGTAACAATTTAAACATGGTTATTATGGCTTCTGGCCATCAGAAGGACAACACACCATGGGGTGATAGAAAAGGTTATATAAAACTACTAAATGTGCTAATGTATCTGCAACCCCATGTCATTAGTGGCCACAGCAGTCCCAGTCCCTGCAGAGTTGGACTTTAAAGCAGACCACATGCACACTTGTATAGGCACCGCTAATGAAATAAAACAGCGCCAGCTGCATTTATCTACTGGGCCATTGTGTCTCTAAGGTTAAAATTACTGTATAATAGTCCCCTTTGTATTAACTGTGACGTTTAGTTCGCTCTGCGGTTGAAGCTGGTAAATTATTCTGACAGTATAAAACCGTTGGCCAAAGTGTAAATCAGTCTTGTATATAGCCTTACGAGTTGACAGAACAATAAGTGTTAGTGGCACAAAGATCAAAAAATGCAAAACCATTAATCACAGGAGAGGACAAGGGGATCAGGTGGTACAGGAGCAATGCATTAAAAATCTGCTGCGGTTCTTTGTTTGTTTCCAAGCCTTCAGACATGGAACCTTGTGGACTCAGGTCCACTTTGTAACCACTAGGCCACCACTGCTGCCCAACTCAGATAAATGACATGAAAAAAAATCATGCTTAAAGGCTGCAACAGTGGTGGCCTAGTGGTAAAGGAAGGTCTAGAGCAGTGGTTCTTAACCTGGGTTTGATCGAACCCCAGGGGTTCAGTGAGTCGGTCTCAGGGGTTCGATGGAGCCTCTGCCCTGAGGTCAAGACACAGCGGAATTCAAGACACACCGGCTCACCCTACTAAATATGAAACTGCTGGGGTTCGGTAGCTCCAGAAAGGTTAGGAACCACTGGTCTAGAGGGTTACAGGTTCAAATCCACCAACTGCCAGGTTACCACTGAGCATGGCACCGTCCACACTCACTCCCCCCCGAGTGCTCAAAGCCGCCCACTGTTCAGTGATGGGTTAAATATAGTCGAAAAATTTCTTTGTGTGCTGTGCAGTGGTGTGGGTCGCCATGACGAGGCATTTTCTTTCTTTACTTCCTTCCTAGAAATGACAAAATACTTCCATGCTTCTTTACGCCATCTATAGGGATATTGTGGGCGTTGCAAGTATAACAACAGTACAAACCACTTACAGTCATGGAAAAAATGATTAGACCACTCTTTCTTTAATTTCTTGTCCATTTAAAAGTCTGCTTCTTCTTAATCTACATTAATCTGGACAAATATAATAACAATAAAAAAGGCTCATAATTAAGTTTAATTTCAGAGCTGATTTCTGGCCATTTTTCATGGTTTTATTGACAGTGACAAAAATCACTTCCGTTCCTACATCACTAGCAATAACATTGTACTGACAAATACAGTGCTTTTGGTCATTGCGTGGTTTTGTGTTCATTGTTTCCCCCAGGTGATAAACCTTTAGTGGAACAAGGCATTAAGATGAACAAGGAATTGAAGAAAACAGCAGAGTGGTCTAATCATTTTTTCCATGACTGTATATCCGGGGTGTCAAAGTATTCTTCTAAGGGTTGATGCGGTGTCAGGTTTTGGTTCCAACCTATTTACAGGACACCGACTCACCAATCACCTGTGTGGAGACTCAGATCAGTTGATTGAAAGAGCCAAGTCAGGTTAGTTGAAACAAAAATATAAAGCTAAACGGTCCACATTTGGCCCCCGGGCCTCAGTTTGCTCCTGCCTGATTTGGTGTCACAGAGGAGACCTAAGAAGGTGAATTACCAAGTTACATGAACAAAGACTGAGCGAACGAGCAATCATAGAATTTATGTTTTTGACAGTCTTGATGGTGGGGATTATGACACACACACACATACACACACTAACACACACACACATTAATGTGTGAGCCCACATTAGCAGCCTGTTTCTCAGGAGTTGGCCCTTTTGTGACATTTGGAAAGGGCAAGAGGTGCATCATTTATGCACACACACACACACACACACACACTGAGCCTTGTTCTCCACACCAGCGATACCAGCATCGGTCCCATACAAAAGCCTAATACATGAAGTGAACACCAGGTACCAGGAGTCATCCTACAGTTGTCAAGTTTGGAAAGCACTGGTGCTGCCCACACAGCCCCGTACTGTAGAACAAATATATGAGGGAAGCTGTGAGAGTCGTTATACGTTTACTGTTGCAGGCTGACATTCAGAGATGACACTTGGGGGAGCTAAAATATAATTTAAGTGTGTGTTTGCGTGCGTGCTTTAAGGGATCGCGTCAGAAAAGAAGAGCCCTTTAGTTGTTTTTACACATCCCTTTACCGCCTCACTCCCTACTCGCCCTCTTCTCCGGCGACATAAAGTGCTGTTCATCATCACATACAGCGCCACAAACCAACGACGCTAACATTCCGCCGCTCACTTCGTAACTGTTGTGGTTTAGTGTTGATTTTGTTGAGATAAAGAGTGACGAAGTCTCTGATGATGTCAGACGACCTATTCCACCTAACATCCCTAAAATCCCCTGCCTAGATTCTCTTTTTCGGACAGCTACAGAGGTGTTACGTAAAATCCTAAAGTTTTAACTAAACATTTCCCTCAGTATTTTAACGTTAGCCTTGTTTGTTTTTCATTATTTTTGTGTTTTAACTCAATCAAACATGTGTGTAAAACATTTCATTGTGCCACATGTTCTGGATATGTGGTATATTTGACAATTTTGTCGACTCTGACTGTCAAGAATCCATTTGTTCCACTGTAGAAGACTTTTGGAGAATTTTTCTGTATTGGTATATGTGTGGAGATACTTATTCATCCAGGTCATGATATCCAAAAAGTTTTTTTTGTAAGTACCTGGACTTCTTCTTGGAATTGAAAGATGTTTCATTCAGTGGTAAAGGAAGTGGCTAGAGGAGAATAACTACTGGTGTTCCCTCTGAAATCAACCAGAAACTGATGAAGTTCTTCAGTTGTGGAAAGTAACCTCCTTAAACTCCAAGAAGGAGTCCAATCGCTGACAACTAAACTTTTTGGACTCATCCGTTACACTGCATCTGTAACGTTCAGTAAAACCAGATTATTGGAGACAGGCAATACCTAATTCCATAATTTCCTGCAGGATACTCCCGAGGGAATAATAAAGTTCTACCTATTTATGTTACTGAACTGTTGTCGCCGGTCAGATACTCGATTGGTCGAGCAAGATCACATGTCAAATCGTCACAGCTCGTAAAACAAAATCGCCTTATGACGCCTTGAAGAAGATGGTTTTGCACAAAATGCATTTCCTAAAGGTTTGACAGGATTCTTTGCGACAAACTTTTTTTCACCACAAGCTTAACGCAATTTTTCAACTCACATAACAATCCGATTCATATCTCGATTCACAGGCTACGATCCGATTCAGGAACGATTCATAAAAAAATTTAAACGATCGATCCAGTTCAATCCGATTCGGTTCAGTTTGATCCAAACCGATGCTAAACGATCAATTTGCACACCCCTAATATATATAAATGTATATATACTGTATATATATATATATATATATATATATATATATTTATTGTATATACATTTATATATATATATATATATATTTGGCCTAATTTGGAGTTCCTTAAGATTTTATAACTTAAGTTCTACAAGTTTTACATATCTTTGCCATAAGAATTCATAGTCATAAAATATAAAAAGAAGATATATAAACTTTAGATAGGTCTTTGCTTCGGCACAGAGAAAAGGTCTTTGGTTTGAAACTCCAGGGTTCACCTCCTAGATAAGTTTGAAACCCCGTTACGGTGATCGTATCCAGCGAGCTCACCACTGGAAGCTGGTGCAATGTGATTTGGGAGCCTGTTGTGGAGACTGCTGCTGGATAAGTGGGTGAAAATGAAGGAATGATGGAACCTTTGGAAACTACAGAGAAACATCCCTGAAACGAAGGTCTGTATCTGATTCTGGAGTATCGCAGGTGTCTCACATAATGACACTTCACCGATCCACCACTGAGCAAGTGGGCGCCACAAAAGGCTTTAAGAGACGCTCTGTTGTGTCTTTGAAATTGTCCAGCTCTGGCCGATGATTGTCAGTCTTGACCGTTGCACCAGTCTGAGCCAACAGGAACACTGGTTTCTTTGAGTCCAGGCTTTAGTGGAAGACATGATAAGAAGAGGACGGAATAAAGGCGGACTGGAGACCGCCGGCCTGGTTTGGTTTGGAGCCAGGGAACATGTCAGACCTGCACAGCGTTCTCCATTTGAGAGGCTCTGTCCCACGATTGCATCTGTTTCATCTTTTAACAAGGAATCTGGATGGTTCTACAGCCGGGGTGTGTTTTTCATCCAGGAAGGTTAGCAGTGTGAGCTGCAGCCAAGAGACCAGGGTCAAGATGGCAGGTTTGGGTGTTTTTATCTCATCCTGTCTGTTGGAGAGGCTGCGGCTCCTCCACTCGGATGAGTCACTCGCCGCTGTGGCAGATTATAATGCTGTTCTTCTGCCACCTTGTGGTCACTGTCATAATAGAGCTTGTTTAGACACAGAGGATCCTGGGGATAAAATATTCTCTTATATTAAAATAGTGATCATGCCATCATGGATTTCCTGTCAGTGCAGCTGAATGTCTGTGTGACCATCTGTTCTCCAGGGCCTTCTCTAATCAATGCCCAACTTTTCTGATGTAATACTGAAGACCACAGATGATGCAGGGTCAGACAAGATGTTGGATGTGTTGCAGTTGTTGTAAAGAACCAATACAAATGCATGAGTCCATTTTAACTAACTGAGCTGACACACTGCCTGCAGAATTTACATTTAACTCGTATTTGTTATAAGATTATTTTAGACAAAGAGGAGATTGATGGAGGCAGTGAGGGAAGACATGGAGGTAGTTGGAGTCAGAGTAGAAGATACAGAGAACAGGGGGAGATGGAAAATGATGATTTGCCGCAACCCCTGAAAAAGGAACAAGTGAAAATAAAATGTTGTAAGGTGATGATACACATTTATTACCATGATATTCTCAAAAACACAGGAAATAGGGGCCAGATTTATCCTCTTCAGCTTTGTAATCGGACCGCCAAAATTGTCAAATTAACTGAAAATTAGATTAGATACAACTTTATCAATCCTCGGGACTTACCTTAAAATTTAGGATTTTTTTTTTTATACTCTCTACTTTTTCCATCTAAGGGGCGGTGCTTGAGGACGGGCAAGCCAGGCAGTTGTCCTGACGATAAAATATTATTTTTGCCAAATGCACTGTTGGGGGTGGGGACCCAGCAATGTCATGTCTGGAGACCCTAGCACCACGCCTGCAAATACTTAGTTTTTCTTTACATTGAAGCAACTAAAAGCATTTTAGCAGCATTTTATGACTTTTACTAGTCATTTATCTCATTTCACATGAACACTCCAGGTATCTGCTTCGACGCTTCGACCTCGTGCCAAATCTATTGCGGCCTGTGAGTCCAAAGGTTTGTCCATGTCTGGTATACTTGTAGATGCTGAACCACACTAACCTAATTCCTATTTTTTTCTCCTTTGTTGCTCGACTCTTTTTCAAGCAGTTTGACCCTGATACTCTGCAAATACACCAGAGACAAGAAGTGACAGCACGTGCGTGTGCACAAGTTCCTGTCTTCTAAGAAGTGGTGACATTAAAATGTCAGTGAAGCCCAGAAACGCTGACGAGCAGCAAACACGTACACGTGCAGGCAGGCAGTAATAGAATTGGAGATTTTTTTTTTTCCTCCACAGGGATTTGTACTGGTTGTCTGTGGCTCCAGGACTTCACGTCTCATCCTTTTGATATCGCTCCTCATCTGTGGATGATGCCACTGACTCTCTTTCTCTCTTTAACTCCCTGTCAACGCTCGTGTCTCGCTGTTGCACAAAGTGTGGTGTGATAAATGTTGGACTTAAAACCAGTGATCACAAAAAACTGCGGCAAGTTTTTAACATTTTCCTCTTTCAGAAGCTCCATTCGGTGGATGACACATGGCAGAATAAAATAAAATACACATATGTGTCAAACTCAAGGGCCAGGGGCCGTATACTGCCCGGCAGGTCCATTTTATATGGCCCTAGGAGCCTAGTAACCTGAAGAATTAAAATTATTTCATTACACAGCAATGAAAAATATTTCTTACTAAAAAAAATCATAATTATCTGCAGTAGGGTGTCCAAGAGGTTAAGGAAGCAGACTTAGGTTCATAGGAGTTCAGGTTCGAATCCACCAGCTGCCAGGTTGCCACTAAGGTCCGATGAAAATAGCACCGTCGTGACCCACGTAACAGTGTGATCAGTGATCAGTGTGATTTTGGTGGCGGTGGTGGAGACTGCTGCCCCCGTGACCCAGGAATGAATAATTTGATTTAGATAAATTAATGAGTAACTGCAGTCATATGTTTTAATACATTTATTATGGAGATATAATACATTATGGAGTAGTTACGTCTATACAGTCTTCCTTTTACTACAGGCTAACTGTAGTAATTGTTACTAAAGGGAACTGTATTATTGATGTGGAGTTAAAAGGAGTTTGACACTGCTGCAGATGTTGCCAAGGAAAAACGCATCTAACTTGGTGTTTATGAAATTCAACATTGCAGCGTTTCTATTGTTGGGGGCAGGACATTAGAGAGCTCACCAATTATAAGTTGTTGTTTTAAACCAGGCAAAACAATTAAATAAAAATAAAATTAAAGATTAAAAAATCTTGATCTAAGATCTGTTGTCTGCCGTATGTTGACATGATTCCACAGTGAGCAAAAACAATAATCCAATCCTGTTTTGGTGGCAGAATAATCTGTGCTGGCTGCTCCATATTTCCCGGTCCACAACTCAAAGTCTGATGGCTCCCCCGTTCTATCCGCTATGACTAAACAGTGTAATTCATTCATAATGGATAAGGTCCAAAATTAGGTTAGCACATACTTAATCATTCATGTGGGCTCACTACTTTGAGTGACAGAGATGAATAATTCATGGAGAGTTTTGGAGATGTTAATTCTTCCTCTGATCCATACGAGCATCCGATAATTGTGGATGAGATAATGTTTGTGTGCGTGTTTTCTGCAAGATGTTCATAGTTTGTCAAAGACTGAGAAAAATTCTCATGTGAATCCAAATATACAGATCTATGTCAGATTCCTGTCATTTTCCACTTCTTTGTAGAGTTGTTTGTGTTATAAAAACTAGAAAAAAATACTCTATGAAATTACTCTTACTCTTTAAAAAATGTTTTTTACTACACTTAGGAAAAAATTGGAAATTCTTTTCAATCGTGCGTATTAATAAAATGATTAAATAATAGTATGTATTAATAAAATAATAAACCAAAATAATTAACTTAAGGATAACTTATGTGAATGTTTTATATATATATATATGAACAGGACATAGAAATGTAAATGTCAATATAATTTAATATCATTGCTGTATATAATGAATAACGTCATTATATATGCAATAAATAATAAAAATTCTGAAAAGAAAACTGCTACAATTTTTCTTTTTCTTGTTTATTCTTAAAAAATAAAAAATAACATTTAAATTATATATATAAATAATTAAATGTGATGTTTTATTCGATATTTTAGCGTAAGTGCATTAAAGTCAATGATAATAAGGTTAGGAACGTCCTTCCCAGGAGTTGATGCCTACGTCATGACGTATCCCCAAGCGTGGTGACGTGTTGAAAGGCTTAACAGTCGATATCAGAAACATCGAACTCGAAAAGGAAGCGTTGCGCGAAAAAAAGAAAACCAAGTATGGAGTTAGTTCACAAGCGGTGAATTGTCTTCGAGTTTGACCAGATTAAACAGCGGTTTTCGGAAGCGAGGTTTCTTACCCTTAGCATCGTTCTTATAGTAGACAGTTCGCCTGGAACATAGAGCATCAATTGCTCTGGAAACGGGAACAGTGGGAGGTAAGTACATTCTCGAGGCTAATGCTAAGCATGACACCGGATGGATTTATAAACTTTTGTTGTTAAGAAACGTAAGTTGTTGTAATGAAAGCACGATAACGTTTACCATAGTGGATAGACTTGTTATGTATGTTCGCGACGCTAGGTTAACATACAACAGCACCGTGTAAGGATATTGAAACCGATTTGTTTTGTTAACGCCATTTCTGTGAACATTTCCGGCCTTTATTTCTCAAGTACTCGTTTTGGAAATAAAACATTGACCTTAAAGTGTATTTTTAACCGATATGTATTAAGAGACAACTAATGTAATAGAAACTTTGTGGTTCATCACAGTTTCTTTCCTAACAAGAGAGGAGGCGACAAAAGTAAATGGATTGTACTCATATTTTTGATCCATGTACAGTATATCCTATACACACACATCCTATAATTCTAGAAGGGATTAAGTTAAAGTGATCCTCATTGTGTAGTTGTTATAGTTCTGTCGAGACCATGACAGTATTCCTGCATCTGTATTAAAAGGATCACATGCGGTATTTGCTGTTCTAAACAGGTTCAATGCGTCCACATTCACCTTTAGGATCTAATATAACCCTGTTCAGTTTGACTGTTTCTTCAGTTCTGTTTTACTGCAGCAATGATTGAATCTAATATTATATTAATATGAATCAATTGAAATATTTTGGAAATTAGGAAATGATCTTTGAATTAGGAATAGATTTTGTAGAAAACCTTGTTATGTGATCTGGAAACTACTGTGGCCCTGAAGCTGTAAGATTGTATTTCTTATATTTCTCTTTTAATAGGAGTTCTTGTTCACTATTTTCCTAATCTCCCGTTTGTGGCATGACGTGTATTTTCCTTTGTTTTAGGAGAGATACTCTTATGAATATTTAAAGAGAGCTTGGGTGTAGGGAAAGGTTTACAAGGCAGTTGTGAGACCAATCATGATGTATGGATTAGAGACACTAGGAATAGGTAGAAGACAGGAGACAGAGCTGGAGGTGGAGGAAATAAAGATGCTGAGGTTCTCTTTAGGAGAGACAAGGATGGACAGGATCAGGAATGAGGTGATTAGAGGGACAACACAGACAGGAAGGTTTGGAGAAAAAGCTAGAGAAGACAGATTGAGATGGTTTGGACATCTTCAGAGGAGAAACAGTGGTAGAAGAATGATCCTAGAGATGGAGCTACCAGGTAGGAGACAAAGAGGAGATTGATGGATGCAGCGAGGAAGGACATGGAGGTGGTTGGAGTCCATGTTGAAGATACAGAGGACAGGGGGATGATGGAAAATGTTGATTTGCTGGTGCAAACCCTGAATAAGGGACAAGTTTAAAGGAAAAGAAGACCCTTCTTAAGATAGTAATTCTATATACAGGCTTATTAATAATTATTTGTGTGGTTTGTTTTCTAGGATGGATCCTGCTCTACTGAGGGAAAGAGAGCTGTTCAAGAAAAGAGCGCTCTCCACTCCTGCTGTAGAGAAAAGGAAGGCCACATCTGAATCTGCGTCACAGAAGAAGAAAAAGACCAAAGTCGACAAAGAGAGCTCCTCAGGCTCCAGACACACCACAGGTAAGTCAAGCTCCTTCTGTTTAAAACTGTAGCCATGGTTATTCACTTTTCTTACGCATCGTTTTTGTAATCAATTGCACCCTGGCTCAGTGACTGCTTGTGTCCAACTTTACGATAGTGGCTTCAAATTGTGAGGTGGAGAAGAAGGAGGTGCAGGATAACATTCAAACTAACAAGCTTAACTGAGAAGGATTTGATTGATTTGTCTGTCATTTAAAAGGAAGTGTAACTGTTACAGCAATAAAATGAGATATGTCAATCTATCAGAGAATGAAAAGAAATGTGAAAAATCGTGTGACACTGCACGTATGTGAATCTATTTTAAAATATTTGCCTGAAATGTTAAATGTAAAACACATTTTAGTCCTAACGCAGATACCAAGTAATGTGTATTTTTTATTGTTTTGCTTCTTATAAGTCAAACGTTTACAGTAACATGTCTGCTAGATACAAGTAGGAGACATGTGTCTCTAAAGGTTTGTGGTCTTTCAGCTTTCCAGGCTGTACGTGCTGTGTTTATAGTCATTACCTTCATTATTCTCCAGACGTTCAGTGGTCAAACCTTGTTTCCTTGTTATGCTGAGAGAAAAACACAAAAGTCGCCCAATTTTGCTGAGTTTATTTAATCTTTTTTCACTAAGGCTTCTGAGATTGTAATGGATTCTAGCATAGCAGAAAAGTACAACACTGTGCAACAAAGTCAACCAAGGTCATCAGCACATAGTGTCACACATCACACAACAGAGGCACATGTTTTACTCAAGAACAGAAAAGCAAAAATCAGAGAAATCATGTAGCAATAGTGAGAAGAAACAACTGCATTGCATCAGTCACTGCGCCGTCCATTTGGTCCATTTGGGGAAAAAAAGTAATGATTTTATTTATATTTACAGAAGAGCCGAGAAGTTTTGTGATCCCTATTGTGCTTAAGCAAAATAAATAGAAAATGTTTTCCTTGTTCCAAATATAATTTATCTAATCATTATCTCTACCTGTGTGAAAAATGATGCAAAATGAGGACACTTGACAGTGGCGGACATTAGTATTAAACTAATATATACATGAATCAATCAAACAAACTCATTTTTATGTCGACACAAGTGTGCTGTAGGAGCAGCCAGCGAATTTTATTTTTTAATATAACTGTACATGTTCATATATCATTCATCAGCGTTAATTTATTAAAATTAAACATAATTTCAGCCAGTCTGGTGTCCTTAATGGTACTGTATGCAGATGCCAGTGTCTTACTAGTAACTCGACTTGCATGTAGGCAGTAAAAACTGAAATTCATATTGTGCTGCGGTGCTTCCTTCTTCAACATTTGTTCGTGGACTTCGTAAAAAAACTCTAGATGTTTGTTTTAAAGAATCATTTGTTGGTTTTTCAGGGTTGAATGAAACCTCAACATTATGTTGTTTTGTCTCCAGAGAAGGTCTGGATGAGCAGGACAGTCATACTGAAGGCTGATTGGAATTTTTTAAAAATTATATCTAAATTATATATAGAACTCGTGCTTTTCCATCTCTGTCTCCTCTTCACTTCTTCTACACAATCTCACTGTGAGACTCTGGTTCTTTGCAAATTCTGGTCAAGATGTTTCCGCAGCCTTCTGGCTTCTTCTCCATCTCCTCCTCCTCCTCCTCCTCTTTTGGCTGCATCATCACCTCAACCTCCTCCTTCTTTTCTTTCTCCTCCTCTTCTTCTTCCTCATCCTCCTGCAGGATGACTTGTTGGGTCATCCTGTTGACGCAGCAGTGACAGTTCACTTGATCGTAGAGCAATGCCAAGATGACTAGAGAGATAACAGTGAGGATGAAGAGCAGAAGGATGACAAAGCACGCCACATTCCAGCCGTCATGAAACGGGTAGATTTCTTGCACCTGGAAGGAAATAGAGGACGTCTCGTGGTGCCACGCTAGATTGCTGGATTGCTTGGTCTCGGTGTTGTTGTCCATGACTGCGGCCGCTTGAAAAGAAAAACAGGGGAGAACACATGATGAGGTGGAAAAACCAGATATTCCAGATTATAAATCACAGTATTTTTTGCCAGGATTGCGTCTTATAGGTGGGACTTAAGTGACACAAGTGGATTGTGCACCAGAATCAACTACTCTTCTACCATGAAACGTACATGTTCATTGAAGGCACATTAGGCAGGGGTGTCATTATCTGCAACTCAACGTGACTTATAGTCTGGGAGTTTTGGTAAAAACAAATAGATCACATTGAAACTATACTCGTCCATTCACTATGGCAGTGTTTCCCAACCTTTTTTGCGCCACAGAACGTTAAGTTGTGGCAAATAAATGCCCCTTAATGAAATAAAATTTCCTGTGTTCTGAAATATTTTCCTACCTATAAAATCTTCCTACCCAAATCAACTGTGCATGCACACGAGGATTTCTCAAGTGCACACAACCTATAACTTTCTGCTACCAGATTGGTATAAAAAGTTAGAATCTTGCATTAATGTGTCAACTTTGCGTCATTTTGAGTTTAATGTCGTTGTCGTCACTGAGAACATTTTTCCTAATCAGATTTAGTTGCATTATTTATGATGGAATCCTAGTCATTCTAGCCATCGAGTGTAAGTAATAGCCAAATGGAGCCAAAAGGAAACATTATTTCTGTGTGGACCGGCACCAATTCACCCACGGACCGGTACCAGTCCCCGGCCCAGTGGTTGGGGACCACCGCACTATGGTACCTACAGAAAAAATTGTTCTATTTTCTAAAAATTGCTAGAAATATTCATTTTTGCCTTAGCGTAGATGGTTTATTGCTCACTACGGACAGGAAGTAGTCGAAGCCATATCCTGACTGGTATCTTGTTGCTTGTGTACCTTAGTACTCTCATGTAATTGCATTACTTGCATTCAGTGCTGGTCACAGTGGTTGTAGGGCAGTAAACACTCTCCTTGGTCGCCCCCTGGTTGAATTGATTTTAACAGAGCAAATCTGTGCTTCTTTCTGTTCATTCTCCACAAATTATTAGAGGAAAAACCTCTATGTTTCCCAGCCCTGAACCATTTTATTGTTATACAATACAATACAATACAATACACACTGGTTGAGGGCACGAGTGAAGAGGAAGTGTGTGCCTACTGTAGTCAATTGTTCGCTTTAGCAGACAGTAAAGATGATGTAGACCTATGACTCACTAAGAAAAAGAGTCTTGGACGTTGTTTCGCCGTCCGTCTTTCCCCGTCTGGGACGCTCTCGCTCTCTCTGCTGCACGTAAAACGCACAGACTGTCACGCAGACTGATCACTATTTACCTGCTGAGGTCGAGGCTGACCCAGAAACAGAGGAGCAAAACTGAAGTATCTGAGAATAAGAGAGTACTGGAAGAGGAGCATAATAATATTGCTTAAATACTGCAGCTGAGATGTTTCTGTTTACAGATGGAAACACTGTATTTTACCATAATGTGCCGCAGCTTCATGCAGGATTTCTATTTTGGGTTCACGAGGAGAGACAGCTGTAGATGCAGGTGTCCCTTCTGCAGTGTAGTTTGTACGTAACCATAAAAAAAATGACATTTGATGACGATCTCTTGTTTGAGATGTTAGCATGTCAAACTCAAATTTCCAAATTTTAATCTGAGATGGATTCATCAGTCTATTTTAAACGATTTAATTGGTTATTAAGAACTCATCGAAGTTTGTTTTTTTTTGTACCTGTTCGGCATTTAAAATCTGGCCAGGCCTGGTTAAACTCTTAACATCAGCCACACCCTGAACTGCACCTCATCAGATTTGGGTGGATGACACATCGCCCTGAAGCTAGACAGGCTGCTTCACTCAAGCACCGCTCACGCGTGGCTAATGCCTTTAATTTGTTCCTCCCTGCGCTCAGTGATTTACCCGCTGGTAGCACTGATTCATGCATTAGCACCAAAAGACCAACATGATGCTCACGAGCACGCAGGCACGGCAATGGTGTCAGAAATGCATGACTTCATGTCTCCTGTGGATCTGCTGCAAAAGGTTCATGTAGCAAACGTCCAACTGACCGAGTAATGAATATAAGTGTGAAAACACCCCTACAGTCATTCCGGCCGAGTGTGAGAAAAACAGTCGCAGCTTACAGTCACAGATTGGGTTGTTGTTCCATGTGATCACACGCTGGCGTCATTTGGATTTGGATGAAACCTTCTGCAGACTCACCTACGAACCAGAGGAATCGCTGTTTAAATGATGCAGATCCTCAGCCTCCCTCACCCTCCTGCGTTTCCCTCTCCTCCTCTTGAAGCTCTGTCTTCCTTCCCCCGCCTCTGCTCCTCAGCCTGTGTTCCTCCTCTGGTGCTCCTCCAGCCGTCACCCACACACACTCCCACACTCTCAGCACCACCACTCCTCGCTGCTCTTCATGTCTCCGCCGTGCAGCAGGGGCGTCGCTCCATCATCCCGTCCCTGCTGGTAGTCCTGCCTCTGCGCCGCTTCGCAGTCCGCTCGTCACAGTTCTGGTGTCCGGCCCACCGGCAGCTCACAGCAACAGAGGCCCCCGCCCACGTTATGAATGATTCATGATTCAAGTGTTTGTATTTCAGCTGTGATTGGTGGGCACTGAGTCCAGACCTCAGACAGACCCCTGGAGGGGCCAGAATTTTTATCACCCAACACAGATGGAACTGGAGGTCGGACCATCAATGCTAGAAAACAGCTTATTAAACCCAACCAATGTAAACAACTAAATGAGAATATGTGGTGATTTTGAAGAGTTAATTATAATAATTAATTATTATTAATTAATAATTTAATGCCCTGGTACTAGTGCTTAATGCCTAAAAGCACTAGTTGTGGCACAATACAATGCTAGATGTTCATTTAATACTAAAACACTTATGAGATATTTTTGTTGTCATTTTATCTCTGCAAACAAATGTACCTTTAGTGGAACCAGACAATAAAATGAAGAAGAAATTGAAGAAAACGAGTGCGGTTAACAGCTGCAATAACACCATCTAGTGAATGTCGTTTCTCGTCTTTTTGGTTTCAATGTTTCCTCTTTTAATTTAATTAAATTTTTTCAACAATTAAAATGACTTTGATTATTTACCCAGAATCCCTTGTTCTTTCTCTTTTTAGAGTCGACTAATGGCAGCTTCAATATCAAGACCAGCTCTGGTTATAAATTTGGTTGTTTGGCAAAGATAGTAAATTATATGAAGGTAAGATTTTTTTTTTGTTAATGAGTGAAAATGAACAGTAGTAATGTTGCTGTTGTCATGGCAACATTTCAAGCAAATGCAATCTAACCACACACCCATGCTTTTATTAGCATTAAAAACCTGAATTTTATACTACCTGATTTATTTATTTTTTTAACAACTCTTTCTTCTCTACTTGTATTGTTAGGAGACTTTTGAACATTTGTAATCCCTGAAATCTGACACTGTCTACAGACCAGTGTCTTTGTCTGTAAAACAACCTCCCGTTTATTGTTGCCGCAGTCACATGACTCCCTCTGGTATGAAAACTGTTGGTCGGCTGATGCAGCCTGGCCCGGTCACAGTTTGACTCATCCCTCGCTGCAGGACACGCTGTCAACTTGACAGATTTTCATAGAATGTGTCCCTTGTTGTGCCATCTGTGAAACAGTTGGAAACACTGTTCTCAACAATCACAATGCGGAGGCTTAGATTAAAGAAATCACAAGAGAGGAGAATATTTAAGAGTTGGTTAGAAGGTGATGATGGGGATTGTTTTCTAAAAAAAATGTTTGTTCCTCTGGATCTTAGACTCGGCATCAAAACGGTGACACACACTTCCTGACCATCGATGAGATCCTGGACGAGACCAAGCTTCTCGACATTGGACTCAAACAGAAACAGTGGCTCATCACTGAGGTGAGTTAGTTTGACTGTTGGTCATCACAGATGATTTGCTTTTCAATGCAGCCTTTGACTGAACTTTCTCACTCGTCAACGTCAGGCCCTGGTTAACAATCCAAAGATCGAGGTCCGGGACGCAACATACGGCTTTAAGCCCAAGTACAACTTGAAGGACAAGAAGGCCTTAGTGAGGCTGCTGTACAAACATGACCAACTGGGTCTGGGAGGAGTTCTGCTGGAGGATGTTGAGGAGGGGCTGCCCAACTCTGCCAAGGCCATCAAGGTAAAACAATACTTAGATACTGTGTTGTGTTTATTATATTTTAGAGCAGGGGTCTCAAACTTGTGGCCCAGGGGCCATTTGCGGCCCATGGAACAATATTTTACGGCCCTCGCCTTGATGTGAAAGTTGAATTTTTGATAATATTTTATAGATTTGTTCTCCACATTTTATGGTCAATCCTATTGTTCTCCAAAACCTCATTCACAGCCCCCTTCTGGTTCAGGGTTGTATTACACATAATCTATGGGAAACTGATTTTTTTATATATTTGTTTCTTTTGTATTGATTACTGACAGCGGCCCGTCCGTGAAATGATAGTGTGCGTGGTGGCCCTCAACTTATTTGAGTTTGAGACCCCTGTTTTAGAGCGAACGAAGGAACGAAGGAACGAACGAGGGAGCGAGCGGATGAGCGAACGAAGGAAGGAAGGAAGTTCTGCTGTATCATGTGGGGAATTAAGGGAATTGTGTCAACATGATAGCATGTTGTAGCTCAGTACTTTTTCTGTTGCGCCACTCTTAGCAAGAAGAAAACAATTCGCGACCCCCACCCCACGACCCACTCTCCGCCGCAACAATAAATAATAGCATTTGTCTATAAAATTTTTCTAGCTACACCTCTGCATAACATCGCATCCTTGTTAACATAAAGAAAACAAAAAAAAGAGATATAGTTCAACTTACAAGGATGTGAAATTACACTTTATTGTAGTACGGCGGAAAAAAAGAATGTTGCCTAGGGTCACACGCCCCCTCAGGGGGGCCCGCCCCACACTTTGAGAAGCACTGTCGCAGCTAAAGTCAAAAACAGATGGCATTGACTTGAAACCGAGTTGTCATTTGCAGGCACTGGGAGATCAGATCATCTTTATTACCAGACCAGATAAGAAGAAGATTCTCTTTTACAATGACAAGCACTGCCATTTTGCAGTAGATGAAGGTAAGAACTAGTGTTGCAGACACACAATTAGCTCAATATTAGCCTTATTATTAAACATTGATTAGATTATTGTTGATATTTCCTTTGAAAATGCCTTTGCTGCGTTTTGCCAAATTTGCTGAATCACCCCCAGGGTCCTGACACATTTACCTGAGTTTTTGGGGCAAACAGCTCTATATATCCTATAGTATTGTGGGTAACGGAATTGGAAATTAACTGTTATGATGATATAATTCAGATTTCAGAAATTGTTAGTATTGGTCATACCTAGTTTCAATAAATATGCAATGAAAGCAGTGTCATAAGGGGTTGCAGTTCCATGTAATTGTAATTTAACATTGTAAATGTTTAAATGTATTATTATTTAAAACCATTAATAACTTGGTGGGAAATTTTTGCAGCCTAAACAAAAAAACAAAAAGGTTGTATAAAATGATTACACAATTTAAAACTCTGACGTGTTCCTAAACATCCAGAATTCCAGAAACAGTGGAGGTGTGTTCCAGTTGACTCCATGGATGAAGAAAAGATCGAGGAGTACCTGAAGAAGCAGGGCATCAGTTCAATGCAGGAAACAGGACCAAAGAAAGTAGTCAGTATCTCCTCTGATTAATACATTTTATTTCTATAATATATAAACTCTAGCAGCTTTATTCATATTACTAATTGTGCCTGTGTGTTTTAGTTACACGTTCAAAAGAAGAAGAAACAAGGTGGGCAGAGGAAGAGACAACTCGTCCACAACAACCATTTGGCCGAAGTTCTCGAGGATTATACAGATGGCGTTCCTGGGAAAAAGTGAATTCCCAGACCACGGTGTTAAATACTTAATACAAGCTCTACGCTGTAGCTCGGCAACAGAAGAAAATCGTGACTCTGCCCTAACGAGAGTGAAATCAGATTCAATGATTGTCTGTTATTTCAAAAACACACATTTTCTTTACTTTGCAATCCATCATCAATGGTTGTGTTTTATTTCTGAGTGTTTGCCACCGATGGTGTGAAATTTTCTTTTTCAGACTCTGTCCATTATAAGGAGGTGCTGCTACCTTACTGTAAATGAGTAAATGGTGTAAATACTTTCTTTTCCTTTGTATTTAACATCCCAGAGACAAGTGTTTGTGTTGATTTTCTGGATCACAAGCTGAGGGCGACATCCTCACGGACGAGGGATGATTGAGTTCTGACCTGCTGTGTGTTAACGCTCATCTCTCAACAAGACTGGAAGACTTTCAGTTAAGAGTCCATTGCAGGCTGGTTAGAAATACAAGAAACTCTTTTAATAAACAACCATGTTACACCAAATATATGCTGGAACTGTGTGACACTAGATTTTGACTATTACTGAAATTATGCACAGATGCCAAAAAAGATTAAATCTGTAGTTTCATAATTTACTTTGACATTTTTATGACCAGAATGAAGGGAAAATATCACAATAATCAGCTTAAAAAAGGGCACATCCACCCAAAACATTGTCAGCCAGGATCGACATCTTCTAAAGATTTTTTTTTTTTGTAATTTGTCTTCTCCCAATATCCTTGTTGAAAGACTGGACTTTAAATTAGGTAATGAAGGTAAAAAAAGAGGAAAAACATTCAGTTTTGTTATTTATTATGTAGGAAACAGTAAATTAGCAAAGATAAAGAAGAAAATCTGAGCGTGAGGCAGTTAGAAAATGTTAAGAAAAGTTACTGGTGAAGCATAGAACAAATAGAATTATATACATGCACAAATCCTTTCTTTTTTGCAAGCTCTAAAATGTTTTTCTTTATTAAATATCGTCAAACGGTGAAGCTACAGTATGTGTTGTTAGCTTGTAGTGTGCGCTGCTTTGACTGTTTTCTTAAGGTGGTGGTAGTTTGGCAGAATCTTCATCAGAAAGTCAAGCTGAAGGGTCTGTGGCTGTGAAGACAACAGCAGAAGGTCATCAACGTTTCCCTGTGAAGGTTAACTACTGACGTCTGTGTCTCCATACCTGAGGTCTTTCAGTCTGAATGCGTCTCATGCAGCCTGAGCCATAGATGACTGTGTTTTCCGGTATAACTTCACACGTGTTGACCTCACAGAAAGCTCCGATGATACAACCACTGGTCAACATCACGTTACGACCGACGTCCGCTGGAGAATGACACGAGAAACCGTTTCAGATCAAAGTCATCTGTGTTGAATATATCAAGACAGAAGGACCAGAAGGACACATACACCCTACCTTTGGATTCTATGACATTGTTGTCCCCAATTTTCAGGGCCTGTGAGACTGTTAGCTTTATGTAAAGGCAGATAATGTAACAACACATGACGATGTGATACTTCCTCTTTCAGTACAGAAATTACTGGTTACTATAAAATAATATATGATCAATTTCTGGCCATTTTCAGGGATTACCACATATTGACATTTTCAATATCCCCCTGTCCTCTGTATCTTCTACACTGACTCAAACTACCTCCATGTCCTCCCTCACTGCATCCATCAATCTTCTCTTTGTCTCCTACCTGGTAGCTCCATCTCTAGGATCATTCTTCTACCACTGTTCCTCCTCTGAACATGTCCAAACCATCTAAATCTGGCTTTTCTAGCTTTTTCTCCAAACCGTCCTTTCTGTGTTGTCCCTCTAATCACCTCATTCCTGATCCTGTCCATCCATCCATCCATCCTTGTCTCTCCTAAAGAGAGTCTCTGTATCTTTAACTCCTCCACCTCCTGTCTTCTACCTATTCCTAATGTCTCTAATCCATCCGTCATGGCTGGTCTCACAACTGTCCTGTAAACCTCTCCCTTCACCTTAGCTGACACTTCTCTCCAGCTGCTGTCTACTGCCAATACAAATGACAATGTCATCTGCAAACATCATCGTCCACAGAGACTCCTGTCTCACCTCCACCTTGATGTGTTCTGGCTTCCCAAAATTACACCTCATGACTATTGTACTATTATCTTACATCAATCTAAAATACTTCTGTATTAAATACATTATATTCATTATATTTTCACAGCCGTTTATCATAATTAATAGGTTTGGGGTTAAATGAGATATTCGTTGAAAGGATACCACATCCCACTTCAAATACATTGTTGACGCCGATGGTCATCGTCTTTGGTTCTACCTCAGAATCTGGTGTGATGTTTTCTGGGTAACTGCAGAGAGAAAGGGTCGTGTACCCGGAGATGAGACGGAGTTTGGATGGACAAATGAAGAAGACATCTACTGTGCAGGGTGCAGAGAACCGACCTGTTAATGATCACTGCTTGTTCTTCGATCAGATTACCTTCTCCAATCACTATGGGTCCCGCGTCTGCAATTATACGAGCTTTTGGATGGACCACCGTCCTGGGCCCTGAGGAAACAGTGACGTTTTGGACGTCGTTAACTATTTTGGAGAATAGTCCGAACTGTTGACAGAGGAAGTACAAAAGGCGAAGCATCTTACCGATGGTGACATCTCCTCTGATTTCACTTTCAACACAAACTACGGCTCCGGCCGCTATTTTGACACTGTAAACAAGAGAAATACACAGACACGTTAGCTTACCGAGCTAGCTATTTTCATTAATAAAAAAATTACGTTTTTTCTCTTGTTTCTACATATATTGACGAAATCGAATAGTCCATGTAAACACAACCTATTGACTTTTAAAGTTAACATCACCTTTTCAGTGCGTTCTGTTTGTCTGCCATTGTCAAAGAAGTTTCCGGTGTGGCACCAGCGATTACCTCTGGCATTGATTGGATGGCCTGCCTTAAAAACTGCGCAGGCGCATTGTCAATTTGAAACTCGAGAACGATAATATTGTTGTTAATTGTTAATACAGTGTAGAAAAAACATCATGTATTATAAATTTTTAGTAAACTTAATAAATTAATAAAAATACATTCAATTAAATGTCCGTGTTTCTGGGAAAATACCTACCACACAGTATATTGTTTTCCGACATTGAAAAAGCAGGTAATAATAGAGTTGATATTTTATTACCTATGACCATCATCGCATCTATCAATAACCAACATCATATAATAACAATTTAAATGACAAAATATTAATACCGGGACCACTATTAACCCAGGGACCAGGTAAGCCCTTTTATCTAGTTTGTCCCTTTTCGCTTCCACTACAATGCCAAAACAACGAAGGGTCGGAAATAGAAAAAAATTCAGCAGAGGGATAACTTTACAAATCCCCCCAAATCCATCCACAGCAGTGGGGAAGCAGGAAAGGGCAAATGAAATGAAACAACCACAGAATGTTATGTTTTTCTTTGCCGCCATTGCTCTGGTTATCGGTGTCCGTGTAGCGCCACTAACAGCTCACATGACTTCCTGTAAGTGAACATTCGTTCTTAAAAAACATCTTCAAGTGCTAGTTACTTAGCAACACAGCTGTAAAACCTTTACGTCAAGTCTCAATCATTAACATGTTTATCTAGACTACAGTATACCACTGAAATAACACTTAACAAACACGGTCACTGCGTATTGTTCTTACGACTGTTTATTTATTTTCTTACGACTGTAATTTTATTTATCAGACATTCTAGCAGGAAGCTAACAAGTGTGATTGATCAGATCACACTTGAGATTTGAACTTCCCTCCAGGGTTTTTTTTTTTTGCACAGATCCCATTAACATGTGACCATGGGGCTGTGCAGCTTTAACATCAACCCTCTCACATGGTTTTATCTGCAGAACAGAAGTGAGAGCTAGCAGACCGCAGTGAGGCAGCTTTTACGTTTTATTCAGTGTTTAATTTTTCTATTTTTTAGTTTTATAAATGACTGTCTAGCTATCTGGGACGTTTGTTTATAGTACTGTACAGTGTTTTCACCGCAGGGTGCGGTCATCTACTGCAGCATCTTCTGCGTGTAGTTCTCATTAGACAACCGACTGACTCGAACAGATCTGGAGCCCTCACCCTTGTCTCTCATTGCAGCTGGCCTCCTTCATCAAAAACACTCTGCCCTGAAGATGGACGAAGCATTACTAACAGTCAACAATGAGCACGACACTGATGTGGTGGTTTCCTGGAGATCTGAGCATTGCTACCAGGTGGGCTCTCTCTGTTGGATCTGTAGATTTAAGGATGGATGCTCCTGAGGAAGGTGAAGGTGATGTTCTGATCTGGATCCATGTGTGTATCTCTCTCTTACAGTGTTTGTACCAGCAGCTCGGAGTGGTACCGGCAGCATCCGGTCCTGGTGAGCTGGGTTCACTTGACGTTGTTGTGAGCACGGAGCATGAACTCACACTCCAGCTCAACAGCACTCCTGCAAACGAGGAACTGTGCAGGTTGGTTCAAGCACATTAAAAATGTTTCTCACTGGATTCCTGTGAAGCAGGTTGCTCTGTAAACATACTTTAAATGTTTCTCAATATACACTGACATTTTATTACCTATTAATTTTAATATGTACTTTATTTAATATGTACTTTAATATGTAATATGAAAAACTCATTAATACCTGGTTATTACTGATATTCTTTGCCATTCGACACTTCAGTGATGTGTTTTTGTGGGATTTCCAGTAACAACTGACCTCCTTTTCTATTTATTACATAATCAAAATAGAGAAATTTGTGGGATATGTGAGTCATTGTGTCTCAAATAATCCAAACTTGCTGAATTGTTAGTTTTTTTTAAAAACCATTCTTTTATTAGTATTATTACTAGTAGATCTAATGATATTTTTACTTGATTTAACCATTGTCTAGTTTAACTGAATTTTGAAATATTTATCAAGGCAGTATTATACATATTATACAGTGAATACTTGAATTTGACAGTACCATATTTCATTGGCAGTGTTCCATTCCACTTTGGAGAACATGGAAACTATTCTTTGTGGATAAAAAATCTAAATGATTCCTCAGTGGTCCGTTGCTCTGTAGTGACAGACAAGGAACCCATCAACAGCTACATGCGTGAGTGAACTTATTTCCCAGTTATTACAACGGGATTTTTTTTCTTACAGATTCATTTCTGTCTGCTTTTGATCGTTTTTGCAGTATGAAATATATATATTTTTGCACTCATTTTAGCAATACTGGTTGCTTTCCTCATCTTTGCTGGACTCTTCTTGGTCACTGCCCTCTGGAAAACAATATGGAGGTAAGTTTAGGATTTTTAAGTCATTAATGCATCATATTCGAGGGATTAAAATGTTTCTGAACATTTTAGAAATATTTCTATCCTCGACCTTTATGTGATTTTTTTTATCCAGGCTTGATATTGTGAAGCGCATCCTTTTCCGATTGACGGGCTCCATGGTGACAGAAAGACTCATCAACTCGGCAAGTGCAGACATAAACCACTTCTCTGTGTAGAGTATTGTTGCCCTAGTGTAGGTTATAAACCACTTCCTGAATGTATTGGTTTGTCTTCAGTTCTACATGTCATGTAAAAATGACAATAACATTGAATCTAATCTAAATAACGTGCATAATCTCAGAGGGTTTTCACAAAAGCCTTGTGTGAGTGGTGTTTGCATGACTTCAGCGTCATAAGACTGTTGTTCAGGATGTTCTTGTGTACAGATTTTTTATTGTCTTTGAATGGAAAACTCCAAGTGTGTAACTTTTATTTCACCATCCAGGAACTGGGCTCCCCCGGCAGGACGATGCTGACAGTCACCGACAACATCATTCCCCCGACCACCAGCCACAACAAGAGGCTGCGATCTCTGGACACATTCAGAGGGTAACTTCACATCCACCACAGCTCCTGTAGTGAAATAGTGCATTTTAATGCAATAAGCTTTTTTACGAGCTATAATTAGACCGTGTTAAAGGATCATAACTGGTGTCACAATGGGGCAGCTGACAACTGAGACTGTGGAATTATCTTTCACATGGTTGTCTCTCAGCTATTTCTCTTTGTCAGAATTCTTGACATTTTTTCCCTTTTATTTGTAACGTTTTTCAACTTTTTTTCTGCTGTTCCCTCTCAGTATCTCCTTGGTCATAATGGTGTTTGTGAACTACGGAGGAGGTCGATACTGGTTCTTCAGACATGAAAGTTGGAATGGTGAGATGCGGCCTGTTTCATTTTTGTTTTTGAATTATTACTGCTGTTCTTGGAGAGAAACAGATGTTACACCATAAATTGAAGGATCTGTGTTTCTCTTGTCTCCCCCTAGGTCTGACCGTGGCAGATCTGGTATTCCCATGGTAACTCACACAATTATTTTCCATCATCACATTAAATATTTAGATTTTTCGCTGCAGTTGTGTGATAATTCCTAAAGTTGGGTATTTTCTATTGGATCAAATAAATTATTATATGTAACTTTTTATTAATTTATCACATACACAAAGTTTTGATTAAAAATAGATGGTTCTGTAGTGTAATGCAGTGGTTTTCAACTGGTGGGTCCTGACCCAAAAGTGGGTCGCAGACAGGGGTCGTGAACAGCTGGTCAAAAATCAAAATAATGTGAATCAGCTGTTGAGCGTGTGTTTTATTTTAGAAAATATTTTATTTTGAAAGGCACACTCTCTGCTGAATAAAATGAGGATGTTAAAAGAAGTGATTTTTCAAAGAATTTTTTTTTTTTTTTGAAAATTATTTTTGCTTGGTGGGTCCCAGAGTGAGAGCAGTTGAGAACCACTGGTGTAGTGGCATGCCTGCCCTGGAAGCACAGGGTCCTTGGTTCAATTTCCAGCATAATTTTTTATACAGTACATTTTTTTGAAACCTGTCTGATTTCTTTATTCTTTTTTTCTCACCAGGTTTGTGTTCATAATGGGAACGGCCATTGCACTTTCAATAAACTCCCTGCTGTGTGCAGGCAAAACTCGCCGCTCACTCCTGGGTAAAGTCATGTGTAGGAGTGTGCAGCTCTTCCTCATCGGCGTCTTTATTGTCGGCCCGCACTACTGCAATGGACCATGTGAGTACAGACACACTAACTGTATGTGTCTGTGTGTGTTCTGCCTGTCTGTGTTCTTACCTTCTTTATCTACACACAGTGGACTGGGTAAACCTTCGGATCCCGGGTGTTCTGCAACGCCTGGCCTGGTCCTACCTGGTCGTAGCCTGCCTGGACATATTGGTGGCAAAAGGTCATATCAACGTCCATACAACGGTCAGTCTTCTATAATTCGTGGTGAATTTTAAACACTAAAATATAATAACTTGTCATGTATAAGTGATATAACGCATTATGTAAAAAACAATAATTCAAACTGTACTAATTTCTCCTGGGCATTTACTATAAAGGTTCCATTATAGTAGAAATTATTGATTTCTCTGTGTAGATTCTTAGTCAGTTAGCAGTTACTTCAAGGGCAACAGGACATAGTAGGTTTCTTCATAGTAGGTGAAGATGTATCTTGGATGAGAGGTGAAACATCTTCAAAAAAAACATAGTATGTCCAGTTGCAATCAAAGTAACTACTTCTGGTTGGTTTCCTCCTCTCCCCTGCGGGGTGCGCTATGAGCACAGGTTAGGTTTGCTGATGCTAACCTGAGTAGAGCTAAAAATAGGAGTCGGGATTGTTGAATCTTAGTTTATTAGTTAATTTCTGCAGGTCTTAAATTTGACCCAGGGGGCGCTCGCTTGAACTGAGGAAAAAGGCATGTTAATGTTGTTGTTCAAAACAGCTGAAATACTTTAGGATTTTTCAGCGCCATCTAATGTTGAAATGCAGGCACTGTAGGGAAAAGGTATCATTTAGTAAATATAATTAATTATAATAATGATAACCACTGCAAACAACAAAATGTGACCTCTGCATTTAACCCATCAATCGGTGCTCAGTGGTAATTTGGCAGTAGGTGGATGAAGGACGAAGAAGAAAGACTCATTTGGACGGGTTTGGTAGGCCGGATCAAAAAGCCTAACAAGCCTCATCTGGCCCCTGAGCCTTACTTTATCCATGCCTGATCTCAACTCTGGACAGCAGAACTGGTCAAGGCCTCAATGTCCTACAGCAGTGTCCTGTTTCGTGACTCGTAGTCATTAGAACCACATTGTGCTAAGAATTTATGGGTTTGTTTATTAAAGAAAAATGAATGTCTGTCGATAACGTGTTTAAGAATTTTTTCAACTTATAGTGCTGTCTTTTTTTAGGGTGCCTGGTGGTCTCATTTCCTTGACATTTTGACGTACTGGCCCGCATGGTTCTGCGTTGTCTTTTTAGAAACACTTTGGCTTTACCTCACCTTTCAACTGCCGGTGCCTGGATGTCCCACGTAAGTAAAAAAAAAAAGGATGGAACAAACAACATGGAACCATAACACGAATCACAACTTTTGTCCTGATTCTACCTTATTTTTCTCTGACTCCACATCACTGGTGAACAGGGGCTACCTGGGCCCAGGTGGACTTGGGGACATGGGGCAGTATTTCAACTGCACTGGAGGAGCGGCGGGTTTCATTGACCGTTGGCTGCTGGGAGAAAACCACATGTATCATAACCCTTCATCCAGGGTCAGTGGGCCACAAAGAACCATCACATATACCTACGCTGAACATATCTGGTCATAAATTCAGATTTTAGACTTGTAACATGAAGCATGCAGAAGACGGGAGGCAGAGCTGGAGGTGGAGGAGTTAAAGATGCTGAGGTTCTTTAGGAGAGACAAGGATGGACAGGATTAGGAATGAGGTGATTAGAGGGACAACACAGACAGGAACGTTTAGAGAAAAAGCTAGAGAAGACAGATTGAGATGTTTGGATATGTTCAGAGGAGGGACAGTGGATACATTGGGAGAAGAATGATCCAAGACAGGGAGCTACCAGGAAAGAGACAAGAGGAAGGCAACAGAGGAGATTTATGGAGGCAGTGAGGGAGAACATGGAGGTGGTTGGAGTTGGAGTTGAGGATGTGGTGGACAGGTTGAGATGATTAAGCCAAAAGGAGAAGAAGAAGAATATGAAGTATGCAGATATAACAGGGGGATCAGAGGATGTAAAGTAAATTTAAAAAACTCTACTTTTGTTGTTTTGTTATTGTTAATTCAGGTGATTTATGCAACACAAGTACCATTTGATCCTGAAGGTGTTCTTGGCAGCATCAACTCCATCCTTATGGCTTTTCTGGGATTACAGGTTGGTGTAGTTTTTCTTTTTTTTTTTTTTACTAATCATTATTACATTGCACAACAGTATTACTCAATGTTTTTTCTCAATATTTTCTACAGGCAGGAAAAATTATTCTACACTACAGAGAATCCAACGCCAGCTTAATGTCCCGGTTTCTTATATGGGGTCTGTTCTTGGTGAGCACTTTGTTTTTTGTTTTTTTTTTGCACATGTGATCACATCATGTGACAGATAAATCAGTATTTGTCTTTGAGTGGGTTTTGGACTTCTTCTTTTTTTGTGACACACAGGGAGCCATATCAGCAGTTCTGACCAAATGTTCCACAGACCAGGGCTTCATTCCTGTCAACAAGAACCTGTGGTAATGTCTTCGCTACGATACATAATTTAGTTGGATCAAAATCCGAATATAGAAGCACATTTTAGAGCTCGGTTTGTTTCACGTATGCATATCGTTGCATATCATCACCCTCTTAAAATAAAGTCAGAAAGGCATGATGGGAGATTTGGCTCTGTCATTTGATTGGCTACGGTTCTGTGTGATTGTATATCAACAACATCTGTTTGGATTAAAGCTGTCAGTAAGTACGACACAAGCAGGCCAGAAGGCTAATCATGACACAGCAGTATGCAATTAATTATTACATGTTGTAGAAAATAATTATTTTCCACAATGGTCAACTTTGTAAGAATTAGGAGACAAAGAAATGTTTTATTTTAAAATATATATTCTTAAGATTTATTTCATTCTAGGTCTCTGTCCTATGTGACCACACTGGCCTGTTTCGCCTTCGTGCTGCTGACGCTGCTCTACTACGTAGTAGACGTGAAGAGATGGTGGTCCGGAGCTCCTTTCTTCTACCCTGGTGAGATATTCCATCATGGTTTTGTGCACATGGGTCAAACTAAGGCCCGGGGACCAAAAATAGACCACATTGCCATTATATTTGGCCTGCAAGATCATATCAAATGTGAACTAGAGTTGGTTCACAAGTATATAGGTACAATATACCAGCAGTATTTGCAGTATTGCAGTATATACCTCAACTATTACTTTCCAGTAACTGTGAAATCTACAGAAAAAAGACAAAATAAGAAACAAATACTATTAATGTGGTTTATTTCTAATTACATTTACATTTAATCTGTGGTTGTTACAGATTCAATGTTTATGCAAAACTAAAGTTTGTTTCCACATGAAAAATTCTGCACTACATATGCAGAGAGAAGAGAAAAGGTCCAAAATGTCTGTAAATATTTGATAAATATCAAATTAAGACCATAATATTATCCTTGTTTTTATTTTTGCCCAGTGAAGCCAAACTTTGAGCAGCCTTAACTCGACCTAACACCCATGTTTGTGTGTGTTTTATAGGTACAAACTCCATCCTGGTGTATGTGGGCCATGAGGTGTTTGAGAACTACTTCCCCTTTCGTTGGCGAATGGCGGACAGCCAGTCCCATGCTGAACACCTAACCCAGAATCTAGTCGCCACTTCCTGCTGGGTGTTGATTTCATATGTTCTCTACAAAAAGAGGATTTTTTGGAAAATTTAGAAACAGGTCTGTTACAAGAAAAACAGGGATAAAGGGTCATGTAGACAGGCATGGGGAAGTTCTTAGACCACTGTTGTTTTCTTTAATTTCTTGTTTATTTTCCAGGTTTTTTAATTAAAGAATTCAAAAAAACATAAAAACATTAACTGCCTTATACAGTGCCATAGACATTGGTGAAAGAGCCAAAGTGATTTTAGTTGTCGTCACAGAACCTATGGTAAATGGCTCGATATCATCTCTTTAATTAAACTCTTATGAACTTTATGTTGTTATCATTATATTTGTCCAAACAAACAAACAAAATCAATAGTACCAGGCATTAAATGAACAGGACATTGAAGAAAGCGAGGTGTTCTACTAAATATTTCCATGAGTCAAATGTGTGATGGTTGTCATTGTGACATTGTGATTCACACCACAACGCACAATGAAATGTAACCTCTGCATTTAACCTGTTTTGTGGGGATTTGAACTTAACCACAAGCCCAGCAACTGCCCTACGATTTTTTTATTTTTTTAAACAAACATGAGGTTCATTCTTTCATTTTTAGTCAATATAAAATATTTTTTTATAAATCTATACATGAAACTTTTCACAGCTCGTTGTACAGGCTGATAACTAAATTTTAAAGAATATATTTTTTGTATACTACATCATACCGCACATGTTGTATACAATGCCACATATCACAGCTACAGGTTTTGTTTCCCATTTTTTTACCATTTTGGGTTTTATTTCCCAATCTTCCATTTTGGGTTTCGTTTCCCATTGACTTCTGTTTTACTTAGTTGTTTGACTGCAGTTACTTTAACTTGAATAAGATCCTTTACTGCCTCGTTGACGACCAACTAAGGTGAAACTTGTTTGCCTCGCTGAATATTTTTAATACCTACTAATATTATTCATGAGGCCTTTAACGAGGCCCTGAGGCAACCTGCTCTAATGCAGGCTATTTTTTGTGCCATATTTTTTCAGTTGTGTTATTTTTTTTTTTTACAGCTTTAAGGTAATCAAATAAAGTCATAAATCCAACACTAATTCACACAAAGGTATGTTTATTGGGATGTTGTTAGGTCGCTGAACGTATTTCATGTTTTACCTTTGTGTAGGGACTTAGTCAAAAGTGATTATTTTTCTAGTTAAATGAATAAAAATACATCGGGTTTCTGTACTTTTATGCAACCTGAAACCACAGCTGCAATCTGTAAATTTATTCTGTATAAATAAAAGCTGTTTCACAGAACTATTGTCGTTTGACTCTTGAGTGAAACCTGTGTTGAAACCAGGCTGCAATGAGGTCATGTTCTGTAGTCCTTCTCAGGAACATTTGAAGTTTCTCATGTCGTCTGATGAATTTATGATTTCATATTTCCCACTGCTCTAAGTTTAATGCTATGCCAGATTATTATCGAGCCTTGTTTGTCTGTCTGTGCACCGCAGAGAGGTGCAGTTTGCTTTATTGCTCAATAAGGCGTGGGAATCGGGTTACGGTGTGGTTGCCTTGTGAAAGTTACGAGGCTGATCCTTCATCTCGCGATACCACCGGGCTACCTCCACTCATGTCAGTTGTGAGAGTTTTTCTGTTCTCGCGCGATCTGGGAACTTTCCCACGCCTGTTGTTTTGGCGTCTGCCCTCTGGCCGCCGTCCCTCCCTCCTCCCTCCTTCCTCCCCTTCCCACCGCTGTGCCCGGTCACACCTCCCCCTCTTTTTCTCCCTTTTTCCTTCCAGTCTGCTTCTTCTGTTGTGCCGTTGGCTTTGCAGTGGGGCTGTGGGAGGGATCTCGCGATTGTTGGACTTTTTTTTTCGGAGAGGGGGTGAGTAATTCGGAAGATGGCGCCCGTTGTTACGGGGTAAGTGGCCGAAATTCAAAGCATAATTCTGATTAGTTTGACTTCCTTTCCGTCTCTCGCGGCGTGTTTTCACCAGTTCCTGGCTGATGTGTCAGTGATAAACGTGCCGCCGTGCTCTCAGACTATAGCTTCCCCAAACTCAGACTGATGTGGGGTCAGTTTTACAAAACTCTTTTTTCGCAGTGTCGCCTGGTTGATTCTGCCATTTGTTGACTAGTTGTACGATATTAAAACTATGTTTCAACTGTTTGGGACACTTTTAAAAATGAAAATGTATCCGGACGTTTTGGTTTTGTACTTGTTTCTACTTCTGTTTTATAAAACTTGAGCATTTAAGACTTTATAACCTTTGTAACAGTGTGTATCGTTGTTGCCTAAACGTCAAATTTCTGTGTTGCCAGATTTGATACACGTTCTATTTTACTAGTCTTTGTTATGGAGTTGTTATCGGATTTAGAAGGATAAAGGCAACGTATTAGAACTTTCTTATTGACAATTAAAAAAAATAACAATGTTATATTAAAAGAACAACAACTTTACACATATAAGTCTGTGTTTGTGTCTGTTTTAATATGTTCAACAAGTGACAAATAAGTAAATTTACCTTTAAATTGCCTCCATTCCATATTAATTCACAACTTTTAATACTATTTTTAATATTTAATTTTTTTCCCCTGCATATCCCAGTCTTAAACCACGTGTAAACACCATGGACTGTGTTTTTGTTTTGCAGGAAGTTTGGTGAGCGGCCGCAGCCACAGCGGCTGACAAGGTAAGAAAGGACCAACACAGGAAGTCGTCTTTAGGCACTTTGTTCTTCTATGTTAAAACCTTCCTTGTCCTTGTTGCAGGGAGGCTATGAGGAGTTATTTAAAGGAAAAAGACGATCAAACTGTGCTAATACTTCACGCAAAAGTCGCTCAAAAGTCATATGGCAACGAAAAAAGGTCCCTGTCTTATTAAAATGACACCATTTGGTGTTACCAAGAGTGTGAGACTGAGTTTTAATCGCTGGTGTTTTTGTCTTCTACAGGTTTTTCTGTCCTCCACCCTGTGTGTACCTGTTGGGCAGTGGTTGGCAAAAGAAGCTGGAGAAGATGGAGAAGGAAGGATGCACGGAGCAGGAAGCCCAGCCATGTGCTTTCATTGGAATTGGAAACAGTGAGCAGGAGATGCAGCAGCTCAATTTGGAGGGGAAGGTGTGTAAACATTTATAATGTTATAAGCTATTGTTTACATTAGCGCTACTATTTGCCTAAGTCAGTCTCTAGATAATCACTTTAGAAAACACCATTTTTCTAAAGTGAATTCCGACCTCTTTTTTTTGCTCCCAAACTTTAATTTATTTTTTTGCAAAGCATAGCAATTCAATCATCTTTTGCTAGGTGGCAGCAGTTGACTATCAAAGAAGAAGTCCTTCTGAGTGTCTTTCTTCAATTCCTGCCAGTATACCAGCAATGTTTTCAACTAAACAGATAGATTTTACTCAATATTCAGGTCATTTAAACTATAACTATATTATTGTATTTCATTTTTAAAGTTTCACTACATCCATCATTGACGCCTTTCACTGCAGAATGATGAATTAAGAATCTTACCTGTGTTTTCCCCACATTTAGCACTTTTGCACCGCAAAGACGCTCTTCATTAGCGACTCAGATAAGAGGAAACACTTCATGCTGTCTGTGAAGATGTTATATGGGAACTGCGCAAACATTGGAGTCTTTCTCAGTAAGAGGATCAAGGTCATCTCTAAGCCCTCCAAGAAGAAACAGTCCTTGAAAAATGCAGATTGTAAGTCAGATTTATCACACTTCTATACCTTCTCTCATCACAATATATATATTATTAAAAACAAACATACACTTCCTGTTGTCTGACATTTCTATTGTCACCTCAGTGTGTATAGCATCGGGGACTAAGGTGGCGCTATTTAACCGTCTACGGTCCCAGACTGTAAGCACCCGGTATCTTCATGTGGAAGGTGGAAACTTCCACGCCAGTTCCCAACAATGGGGCGCTTTCTACATTCACCTGTGTGAGTTACATTCTCTCTTCAGAGATGTTTTTCTCTGTGCGCTCCACCTTATGTTTTTATCACTGTCTTTATAACACATGATTTATTGTTACGCCATCCCTTGTTTTGTTTAGTGGACGATGAAGAATCAGAAGGGGAGGAGTTTGCTGTGAGAGATGGCTACATCCACTACGGCCAGACAGTCAAACTGGTCTGCTCTGTTACTGGCATGGCTCTGCCCAGACTTGTACGCACACCCTTCTGCTCATCTAAACATATAACTATTTAAAAAATGCATGATGTTTCATCGGGATAAATATTTTTCATTTACTGCAGAAAAACAAATGTTCATCTTAATCCTTTAGGTCATCCGCAAAGTGGACAAGCAGGCGGCATTGATGGACGCTGACGACCCCGTGTCTCAGCTTCACAAGTGTGCCTTTTACCTGAAGGACACCGACAGGATGTACCTCTGTCTTTCACAGGAAAGGATCATCCAGTTCCAGGTAGGCTGTTGGTTTTATTATAGTAAAAATAATAATAATAACGACAATAATAATTGTTAATATTGTTATTATTGTTGTTTTGGTTATTAAATTACAATTCTTACTATTAATTGTAAAAACACTAAGCTAATTATGTACCTTGTCCGCAATACATACATTTAATGGTATATATGTATATACGCCAAATATGTTTATATGGGGACAGTTGGTGGCTTAGTGGTTAAGGAAGTGGACTTGGGTCTACAAGGCCCCTGGTTCAATCCCCCTAAGGCCAAGTTACCACTGAGGTCCACTGAGCATGGCACCGTCCCCACTCACGGCTTCCGGGACACTCAAAGCTGCCCCCAGTGGTCACATTTTCTGGGTCCAGTGGTGTGAATCACAATGTCACAACGATAAGGAGTTTCTATTCCTAATATTGTTTTGTTTACAATAACTGTGTTTATATTATGTTGATAAATATGCTTTATTGGTTATTGAAAAAATGCACAAATTTGTTATTCAAATGTTTAATTTCCATCCTGCTCAAAAATACAAAGATCTTGATATCTTTCAAACACAAATGTCAAATAATATACTCAGTACGTTCCCTGTTATAAGATGTTTTTCTGTTTTTCTGTTTTTGTTTTTCTAGGCAACACCGTCCTCCAAAGAGTCCAACAAAGAGACCATTAATGATGGAGCTTCCTGGACTATTATTAGCACAGACAAGGCAGAGTACACCTTTTTCGAGGGCATGGGCCCTGTCCCCACGCCGGTCACACCCGTTCCTGTTGTAGAGACTCTGCAGGTTTGTTTCCTTTTTTTTGTCGAAATATTTTAGGGTTTGCTTAAAAATATACTCCTGCAGTTTTGGTCTGAAATAAGGAATATGTGCTCCTAGAGAACAATAATCCAATTTTTCTTGGACATTTCTTTTTTTTAGTTAAACGGTGGAGGAGATGTAGCAATGTTAGAGCTGACAGGACAGAACTTCACCCCTAACCTCAGAGTGTGGTTTGGGGATGTTGAGGCGGACACCATGTACAGGTAAATGTCCCCCACATTTGTGAGTTCTCCACAGTTTGATTTGTCTGTACTAATACGCAGACCTTGTGCGACCCGTTTGTTTTTAAGATGTGGGGAGAGCATCCTGTGTGTGGTACCAGACATCTCTGCCTTCAGGGAAGGCTGGCGATGGGTGAGACAACCGGTGCAGGTTCCTGTCGCACTAGTCCGCAACGACGGGATCATTTATGCCACCGCCCTGACCTTCACCTACACCCCTGAACCAGGGCCACGGCCTCACTGCAGCACCACCGAGGCCATTCTGTGCTCACATAGCATCTCCTCTTCATCACCAGCATCTTCTGCTTCACCATCTTCCACACTGGGTGGTTTAGGAGACGGCCAAAGATCCTACAGCATTAGTGACTCAGGAATATCATCAGGAGCATCAACAATGTCGTTGCTGTCGTAGTTATTTGTGCAGGACGTAAAAAAATAGATTTACAAAGACGTTCATGGACGTGTGAAGAATTGCACGAAAACGCAAATTTAATACTTGGAATCAAAGCGATCGTTTATGAGAACTTGAGAAAAACAAGTCAGAAGACTTTTATTTTGGCGAATTGACTCCCATCTTTGGCTCCATCGTGTGGTTGGTTGCGGGACATGCCTTCAGCACACGGTTCTCAAAAAGAGGAGACTGGTTTACTGTCGGACAAAACAAAATGTAAAAAAAAAAACAGATAACGTGTCAAAGCTGTTTTTTTTTTTCTTCCACTTTACACTGCCACAGTCATGTTTTTACTAGAGGACTTCTGTAATTTCCCAGTTGTGTCCAAAAGAAAAATATTGTTATAAGAGTAGCATAGGTTTTACGGACCAAGAAGTTAATAATATTATATTATTTTTATCCAATTGTATTTTTTATATTGGATAGAATTTTACATTTTAAGGATACTTCGTAGTAAAGTTGCATTTATTAGATTTTTCTCTGCCATTTTGTTGTACTTCACTTTGACATGTGCCAACTGGTGGAAATGGCATTTAGCTTAGAATGTTAAAGATCTCTTTGAAGGGCTGATATCTCATACTTGGTTATAAACTCTTCAATTCATCCCAAACATGCAGATCTTGTATGATTTAATGTAGGCACTTAATTTATCTGGCAGCAGTCAATCATCCTCCACAGATGGAGCTAGATTAATAATCGCTCACTGCTGATTTGGATTTTGTTTTTTAATCACCGTACTCATGCTGAAATACAAAAAGAAAAGGTTTATTTTGAAGACTTAAAATGTTAATATTTTGATTTAAAGACTAAAATGCTTGATTTTTTTTTTTGTGATGCTGTCATTGCTATTGTTACAGTGATTGTACTTCAGTGTTGGACAAGCTTTAAAATTCTCTGACTCGGGACTCAAGTTCTGCTTTTTTCGCGTCCGAGTCACTTTTTTAATCACGGATATTTAAAACTGACTTGTTTGTGATGCCTTTTTCTATGTCGACTACTTCACATGCTGTCTTAATAACTAACCAAGTGCCTTGATTTTTATTTTTGTATCATTGTAGATGCTTAGAAATACAGAGAGTTGAAAGGTTTTTTTTTAATGTTTCAGAAATCACTTCCATTTGTAAATATAAACCTAAATATTTTGCCCAAAGTTGTTTTTTTAATGCATGTTAAACCACATGTCAATCACAGATTAGCCACCGCCTGGTGCCATTAAACCCATGTTTATGTATCTTGGTTTAATTTACTATTTAACGATAAAATAGTCTGCTGAATGAACACAGGTACAGTTCAAAATGTAAATATGTTAACTTATGAATACAATGCCACACGTTTTTTCCTTAAGTCCGGTTTTGCAGAGAGTAGTTATTATTATTATTACTTGGACACATTTGTTTAATGGAAGCCTTGTTACTAGAACAGTACCAGTATTTTCACACTGTCTTCTGTCTGTTATCATTCTACACCAGCTCATCTGACTGTCAACACTGCTGCAGGTCTTGGTTTTGAAGAGGAAAACAACACATGGGAATCTCTTCTTTGATTTCACTCCTTGGGATTGGATGAGACTGAGTGCATTTTAAACCAATTCAACGCAACCAGTCTGATTATTTTACATTTAAATGTGAAGAATAAAGCTCAGCTGATTCCCACTTGTTCCCGTTGGGTCTTTTTTTAATTTCCGAGTGGGTGTATTTTATTTATCTCTGACGTCGCATTCATGTCAGTACATGCACGTCACTTGAGCACAGTATTTGTGATCTACGATCGGGAATGCGTGCAATACATTGTGTATACTCAAAGGTCTCGTTAAAGCCTTATTGGACACTTGCCTCCTGGACATGCTCTGCAGTGCAGAGGTCAGATCTGCTACACTATTTTTATCTGGACTGTAACTTGACACTTTGTTACTTTTTGTGAGTGTATGTGTGGGCAGTTGTTTGGTCTGCATGTGTGTCACAGTCACAAAGTCTCCAGTGGAAATCTTGCCATGATCAGACACGGATCACGTGTTTGAACCCCCTGTTGGTCCTGCTGAAGAAACGCCTTGTTGTTGTGTTGTGTGGAGTGTTTATCTATGTTTGTTACACATCTTTTAGCCTGGAAGTCTTGATCTGGATAAATATATTTTTGCATAAGGTCTAATTGATGCATCTCCAGCTATTGAGAAGAGGGTAAATTATAAAGTTGTATAAGAAACATTTAATTATGTGTTAAGATAATTTTGGAGGTACAGCTCACCAAAGATTTACTTCCATTTCTTTTTTGTTTTCAGTTTTTTTTTTTTTACATTTATATATGTATATATATTTTTATCAAGTCTAGGCCTGTATTTTAGATTTCCCCAAATGGAAATCTGTAAAGAAATCCATAAAATCCCTCCCCAAATCCATACTTTTAAATCGGTAAAAAAAAAATTATAAAAACTCCACAAAAAATCCATACTTTTAAACAAGGGTTTCCTAACTTGGGGCCTGTGGACCATTTGTGGCCCCAAAACTGTTATTTTTATATAAAAAAAGTCATGAAGGTCTTCTACTGACATTATTAAAGATGTTTTTTATTTGTCCCTAGATGTTTTAAATGTACTCTCAATCAAAACATTGACGTTTGCGAACTGACGTTGAAGAAAGGGCATATAAAATAATGAATAAAAGCTAAATAGATTTGAGCCTTTTCTACCATATATAATTTGGAAACGCTAGCATTGCAAGGTAAAGGCTCATCATTATAATATAAATTAATAGTATAATTTGGACATGTTTATTGGGCCGAATAAAGGTGCCAAACTGGCCACATTCAGCCCCCGATCCTTAGTTTGACCAGGTCTGTTCTGAACACTTCCTCATCTAGTTCTATCCGATTTGTTTCCTCTCCCGAAACAAGGGTACTTTCTAGGCTTCTACTGACATTGGTAAAGATATATTTTTTAATACGTCCCAGGGCGAATTTATACTAACTCTCACGCGATCAAAACAAACGTCTGACGTCTGTTGACTGACGTTGAAGAAATATTTTGACCTCAATGTACATATTTAGCACCGGTAGTGGGCTAGGACACAGTAAAGAGCTGAGAGGGGAAGACAGTGTGACCTCAGAGGGAGACACAGTTCCGCCTAAGGTCGTCCCAACTCTACGTCGATGTGGGGAATGGGATGGTACGACCCAGAACGCAGAACAGTTCCAGAAGGCCTGTGATTATCAGGCTTATAAGAGCCCGACAGCTGACATGGAACTCACACTGACCGGACTCTAGGAATAGCTGAGATATTTCCAGCGTTCACGGGATTATAAACGCACATATACACACATATATAAGTATATATTTTGACCTGACCTAGAGGACAACGCTGTCCTGTCTCTAAAAGTCTCTGCGTTTTCTGTTTGTGTTTCAATCTGTATCCACTTTACTTTGTCTCACTACTAATTCGGTGGTTCTAGAAGTCGATACCACACGTTCGAACCTTGTAGAACCTTTTGCCCACTTTACATGTGCACGGTAGTCACAGCCTTGTCTAATTTCCCAAGTGAATCAACAGTATCAGTATCATATCTCGCGTCTTGGCTGTACCAGTAATAGAAACACATATCGCTTAACACTTTGCGCGGACTGACACTGGTGCCTCTCAACGGGGGGATTTGGTGCCCTGGATATTTTTCTACATTTTTGGAGGACTCGGTCGACTTTTTGGACGATATTGTTCGATTCCTGAAATGATACTTCTACCGCTGCTGTTACTCATTGTTTACCCGGCTGCGATTTTCGTGGCCGCACATGGCGCCATGGACCTGCAGGGATTTACTCTGCCCGGAGGGAGCGGAGGATTCGGCTCAACAGGTATGCACTGACATGAATGACGCAGCCGTCGCAGTCGAATTAAAGCTAAAAATTAAATAATTCTACTTTTTCATTGAGATTGAACCATATATTTCAACCACCTTTAAAGCAGCCCAATCATAAAAACGCCTTAATTTTATTAGAAACCTCAGCATGAAAATAATAAAGTTTTTTATCGTGATTTAAATAGCCATTTTTTTTTTCACTTTAGCACGATACAAAACTATTTTTCAAATGGTGATTTAACTTGACACTTTTAATGTTGAAATATCGACGGTTAACGTTTAAGAAATGGTTAAATTTAAAGCTCAAATGAAAGGTTTAATGAACACGGCTGTTTAAAAATAAAACTCAGTATGCTAAGCTACATGCTAAAGCATCTCTTCGTTGGTGCTGTGTATTTCCTGGTTTGTGGAAGAGCAGGAAAACATTGACCTACATTTATTTATGTTTATGTACATTTTTTTTCCCTTAAGAACTCAATTACATATCATTTGCTGGTATATCACATGTGTATAATGATAAATAAATCAATTATAGGCCACATAACGCCAAAATACCAACATTTTTTATCAAGGTCTATCAAGGTGCCACTTTTATACTCAGCAGTATGTTTTGGTTTTGACCTAAAGTCTTAAAGTTACTACTATTATATACCTATAGTGTCAAATACATTACCCAAGGTTTTCACCATTTATCAAAGATTATTTATTAATATTTATTCTGTTCCTTCTGTTGTATTTCTTGCTAAAATGTGAGACTTCCAGCAGATGGTGTTTATATGATGGCTACCGGCCGTTTTACGGCTGACCTCTGACTCCAGGCTCCCTCTGTACCCTGCGGAGCACTTAACTTTGTAGAGTCACAGAGACAAAAACGGGCAGTGACTCACAGGAATGACAGAAAGCTGTATGTCACCTTCTGGACGATCCTAAAATGAACATTTTAGTATAGTAGCCTGGACCACATTGCCTATTCTAAGGCCATAGTAAAACAACTGTTAAATACAAAGGGGCACATGGTATATGTTTAAAATATTTAGTGTTTCACTGGTCCCTATTCAACCAATGGGGAAAAATATAAAGGCCGAATTATTGTCTTTTCTTGGATGTATTTTTTTTGAAAGGTTCTAAACTCATATTTAGACTCAATCATAATTTGTGGTTTCCTTAGAAAACACTCTTACTGTTCGTGGGCAAGTTGAAATTGTGTGTCAATGGAAATGCCAAGATAAATTTATGTTAATAATCTGAAAAAAAAAAACCCAAAAAAAACAAAAAACACCAAACTATTTGTATATTTAAGATAAACAAATGTACTATTGCAGTAACCTGCGCATTTGCTGTTACATAAAAAAGCATGAATGAATCAACCAGAACCAATTTCATTGAGTAACAACCAATATAAGTACAATCTATGTTTTGTAAATTACTTTTTCATTTTTTGACTAGTGATGTCACTGTTTTCCAGACCCTTGCTTTGGGATGTCTCCTCCATGTATTAGTGAAGCCGATCGTTACAGCCTAGAGGCTCTGCGGAGTATACACCATATGATGGACGATGACAAGGATGGAGGAATCGAGGTGGAGGAGAGCATGGAGGTACCAGTCACTCAAATTATAGTTATTCAGCATGTTGAGGCCCTGTTTACATTTTTGTCCCCACACCGGCATGTTGCAAATGCCAGTGCACACACGAGGCAGACCGTGGCAGTGCAACAACAGGTGCTGTGGTTGGTGAATAATCCAGTTTGACTTCAGTGACATTCTATAACACGATGACACGTTTTGTTATACATGCAAAATATTTGGCTATATTTGTTATATATACAAAAAAACATAGCTACCTTTAGGACAATTCTTCACAATAAAATAGTTGATTTACAATTCTTTTATTCTAGCCACACGAGTGCCTTTAAATAAAACTACTGGCTCTTGCAGAATATCTACATGCATATGTGAACAAAAACAAAACGTGCCGAGCTGTATTTCGTTTCAGTTTTTGAGAAAAAATGTTGTAGTGTTTCTAGTTGAGTGACATTAGTAGTAAATTCAGAATTCTAAGATGCCTTGGCTAGCTAGAATGCAGTGCACAGATACAGTGTCCAAGGGCTCAGGTTGCCGTTGCCATAGAAATATCAAGGGGAAGGGTCTAGGATCATCAGCTCACAGCCTGAGGATTCCTGCAGCCATCATATGAAGTCTCCGTTTACTGCCAAACTACATTCCAAGACAGCACTATCACACACAAACTGTGTGCAGTACGCTCCTCTTTATCGTTCTAATTTAACACACTCAGAATGAGAATCCAGTTCCTTCTGTCAAACGAATAGATACACCTGTCTTACACCCAGTAGCTTATCTTGCCTGTTAAAATCACAACAAGTTTTCAGTAATGCTCACCTACTTTGCAGTTCATCATTGAAGACATGAAGCAACATCAGACCAACAAACATAGCAACTTGCATAGAGAAGATCAGCACATAACAGTTGAGGAGCTTTGGAAGGGATGGAAATCATCTGAAGGTTTGTGAGAATAAAATGGAGGCACAGATGTGTGTGTGATCTTCAGTGTGTCTGTGCCAGGTTCAACTTATTTCTGTTTTAATTTTCAGTGCATAACTGGACGCAAGAGGATGTGCTTCGCTGGCTAAAGGATTTTGTTGAGTTGCCGCAGTATGAGAAAAACTTTAAAGAATTTAAGGTCAATGGAAACACACTTCCCAGGTATGAACGGCCATCAGTGACAGTGTTATCTATTGAGATGTCAGACATACATATTTGTGAAGTTCTTTCTTGCTCCGAAAAGTTTGACAGACAGTCCTTTGTACAACTATTATATCTATGTGCAGGATTGCAGCTAATGAGCCATCATTCTTGAGTGTCCATCTGAGGGTTCAGGACCAGAGAGACAAACAAAAACTGAACATCAAAGCTCTGGATGCGGTGTTGTTTGGGCCACCAACACGTAAGACAATTTCTCAAACTTTTAAAAGTGGTTGTTATCATCACTTGTCTGACACAAAACCTTTGTTTTATCAGTTTTTATTTGCTGAGTAACAGATGCTTAGTCATTGAAATTGTAATTTTCCACAAAGCAAGGGACAGGCAAAGCTATTCCAAGAGGTGTTATTTACTATTGATTTTATTTTCTTTGTTTGATGAGCCTGGCATTGTTATCAGAATTACAGTTTTTTAAAAAACATTCCAGGGAAGATTTGCTCAACAATAGAACCATTGACAAAATATAAAAACTTGATCAATAGGAATAGAACGTTTGTTTGAATTGAAACATTTAGTTACACATGAAAAAAAAATCTATATTTTGCACCAGACAAATAATTATAATAATAATAACAATCAACTCACTCAGATGCATCTTTTCTGAGAGTGACTGTATGATGTCATACAATTGCAATTTTCTTACATACAGTGCATGCATGTAATTTTGACATTATGTCTTTATATATATAAAAAAAGCCTCTTCTTCTGTGAAAGTGTAGGAACAAAGGTAGATCTCTGCACAGATTTTACCAATGACAGATCTTCTTCGGTTTTATAACACTGTTTATCACGTTAGTCAAACTGCTATTTTAGTATATATTGTTTATTGCGCTGTGATATTTTTCTGTGTTGGACTTCTCACAGCAGTACAATCCACCACTAATAATCGGTTCACTCCACCATAGGTCCTCCTCATAACTATATGAAGGACCTCCTGTTAATTGTGTCAGTGGTGATGGGAGTTGGGGGCTGTTGGTTTGCCCAGGCCCAGAATAAAGCCAGCAAATTCCACATAACCAAAATGATGAAGGATTTAGAAAGTCTGCAGAGAGCTGAACAGAGCCTCACAGATCTGCAGGAACAGTGTGTATCCATTATTTCTACTACTGCATGGTAAATTATTTACTTGGCTATGTCCTCATGAATTGGCTTAACAACATTTCCCTTTTTTTCTTTTCAGACTGGAACGAGCCCAGGAAGAGAAGCGCAATGTTGCAGAGGAGAAACAGAATTTGGAGGAGAAAATGAGGGATGAGATCATGGGAGCACAGGAGGAGGCTCATCGGCTGCATGAGCTGAGACAGGGGGCTGTCACTGAGCTTAGCCGCCTGCGATATGCAGAGGAAGAGCTGGTACAGGTAGATATTTTCACTCTTAACCTCCGAGGTATGATTTCTATTGGAAACATGATGATGTCTAAGTTCAATGCTTGGCATCCGTTAAGGTCCGTGGAGCCTTGAAGCAGGCTGAGAAGGACATAAAGGCCAGTTGGACTGCCTCAGAGGCTCTGCAACAGTGGCTCCAGCTGACGCATGAGGTGGAAGTGCAGTACTACAATGTCAAGAAACAGAGTGCTGTATTACAACTTGCTTCTGCCAAAGAAGAGGTAGAAGATAAAATAATGTGCAGCATCTATACAAATGTCAAGAAATAACTTAAAATAAAATATACTCAACTCCTCTTCTGTGGCTCTTTTCCATTAAGTCATGGTTTATGCTTCCAGGCAGAAAGAATTAAGAAGAAAAGAAGTTCTGTCCTTGGAACCCTTCATGTTGCTCACAGCTCCTCTTTAGACCAGGTCGATCACAAGATCTTAGAAGCAAAGTAAGAGATACAAATACCTGCATTGTGTACATATTTCTGAATATTTGAAATGGATTGAATGACAGTAGAGTTCTGTATGTCACTAGCATCTTTGTATGTCTCTAAGGAATGCCTTGTCTGAAGTGACAGCCTGTCTACGGGAACGTCTCCACCGATGGCAACAGATTGAGCGCCTCTGTGGATTCCCCATCATCAAGAATCCTGGACTGGGAAACCTCAGTGCTCAACTGTATTCTGACTCAATATCCCTGGGTTTACCAAGGGTACCCCAACAATCCTGTTCATGTCATAGCTCTGTGCATGGATCTTTAGAAGACCTATTGGAGGAATCTGCCCCTCAAATTTTACAACAGATGCAAGGTAAGATACTGATAATTCGGTCACTTTTCAGCCAAAAGTGTAGCAAATGGGATCATATTGTATATTAATCACTACTACAGGAACACAAGTTTTACTTGCCTGTTTGTTAAAATTTTGTCTTTATTCAAAAAATATATATTATCTACAGATTAAAAAAATATTTTATATCACAGTAAAGTCATAATTTTCATGAGTAGAATCAGTTTTTCACAGTAGAATTGCCAGGATGTAAACTTTTTTTGGTTTTTAAGCTACTGTGCTTCTAATATGTTTTCTGATTGGTTTGTTTGTTTGTTTGTTTTTTTTTAAATCGCCAGTTCCACCAATCAAACGCTCTCCCCGGACACAGGGATCCACCATATGTCGTTCTCGTCGACCTGGGGTCATTACTCAGCCTCAGTCTGCAATGATCTCCTCAGATCCTGATCTCCTAATTCCCATCCGAAGTCCATATCCTTGCTTGGAAGAAGAAGAAAACATCTTGCTGAAAACCCTTAAGAAACAGTGAGTGAGCTTTTATATTTTAATTTGTAATTAGTTCAAGTCATTCTGATAATTCTCCTTCTGAAAAACCTTGTTTATTCTTTCCCTCCTATGATATTCTCACTACTAAAAGGGACTCACAGGAGAAGTTCCCAGACACCGATTACTTGACTTCACCTCCTCTCAGCAAAGTTTTCCATGGTCCTTCCATTGATGTCGCCTCTCAAAAGCTCTATCAGGATGAGACAGAATTACTGGCTGACACCTGTATTGCAAAGACATCAAGTAAAGAGTTAGAAGCCGTACCTGTTCCAGTTCCTGTTCGTAAAATTTCAAACGAGGATCTCGATGTTTGTGTGGAGGTGTCCTGCCGGAAGATGCCAAAGGACAAATATTTGGATACCTGTTTAGAAATGTATTCTGGCAAAATGCCCAATGAAGATTCCCCGATGGAAATGCCATCAAGGAAAACATCCCAAGAAAGGTTTGAAGGTCCCATGGATGTTACAGTTAGAAGAGGGCTTCTCAGTGAGATGGATGTGGAATTCCCTTCCAGGAAAGTAGAAAAAGATTCAGCAAGTGAATTGTTGGAAACCCTTCCCAGAAATGTGTACAGAGAAAGAAGTGATTTGCCAGTTGATAAAAGAAAGGTTCTTTGGGATGATTTGGATACAACAGAAAAACAGGTCCCAAGGAACATATCCAGAGATATGATGGGAATTTCATTTGACAGCGCCACAAGAAAATTAAGAGACGATACTGAACACCTCTTTGATTCTGTAACGAGAAGATTTGCAAGAGACTCAGTAGCCATTGACACAGGTTCTAGGAAGCTCTCGCGTAATAAAGGAGATCGGTCTCATGATTCTGCAAGGTGCTTAACGGCCGACAAGTTTGTTGACGCTACAATAACACCAAGAAGGATCTCCAGAGATGAAATGGAGTACAGTTCAAGCCCTGGTTCCTTGAAGATTTTTCCCAGAGAGAAATTTGAGAAACTAATGGATACTTCATCTTCCACAGAGAAACAAGAGTTTGTCTTAGAACCACCAACTAGGAGGCTGCTGAGAAATGAACCCGAACCATCTGCTGGGTCTTTTAGAAGACCCGCAAGAGTGTCAAGAGAAGTGATGGACAGTTTTGATGATATCACAGCTGGAACTAAATGGGATAAGGGTGACATTCCAACGGAAATACCTAAGCAGTCAGTACTGACAGAAGAGCTGGACGCTTCTGAATTAGATTTGTCTCCAGATCAGTTCGGTCAGCCTGACCTCATGGTCACATCACAAGCGCAGTGGACAACTTCAGACCAGTACACTGCTGGTCCACTGAGCCAGCTTGTGTATGATGGAATACTGGAGAAGTCCTGCCATTCCGTGGCCAGCCTCTCTGCGTCGACTCCTAACCTACCTCAGAAGAGCCTGCTGGCAGACCTGGAGCCCCCGGTGCCAGCGCCACGATTTGCCGTTTTTTCCTCTACTGCTCCTTCTGACAGCAGAGAGGAAAAGTGCAAGGATAAGGAAAAGAGCAAGAAATCCATGAAGCTGAAAAGCATTTTCAAAAAGAAGCCTGAAGCTGCTACAGAGAAACCTCAGAGTGGCCTTCAAAAACTCTGACAGTCAGCTGAGTATATTTACCTATTGAAAGGCATTTCAGTGAGCTCCACCCAAGGGCAAGCAAACAGAATGTTGTATACGTGGTAGCACTTTTAAAGAGAGTTTTTATTATTAATGAAACATTGATGCATAGCTACAAATATTTATTTCGATTAGAATATATACCACAAAACACTGTCCTGTGACAAAAATAATTTTATTAGTATAAAACAACAACAATATTTACACTGGGAATGTAAGTGAGCTCAATTTTCTTCTGATAAGTGTGAAAGTGATTTGTTTTCATAGTCTTACTTTATTTAAGTATCTATTTTAATAAGTCTTAGTTTAATGTACTGTATGTTACACGTGGTGGTGTTTTAGGTGCAGAATTTATGATGCGTTGCCCTCTGAAGGATTGACTCATTTTTTTGGCACATACACCCCTGTTTCTGAAGCCATTAAGAAATATATTTTTGCAGCAGAATTGTTTTATAAGGTACTACCTTTTAAAAAGGCTTTTACTCTACTACTTGTTTTTGACTACTTTTTAAGAATAAATATTTTTAGTGCCAATATTTCACAGCACTGGCAAATCAAATGTTTAATAATTTATGTTCAATAAATAATCTTTACGTCAGTGATGAGTACAAAGTTTTAACAATTATTTCCAAAATAAGGTATTTTCTTAAGGCCAGATTTCTTGATGTTTAATCCTTTTGGTTTTTATCAAACATACTAAGGTCCCTAATTAATGATTTTTAAATATTTTAAGATATATAGAATATATACAAATACATTTTTACAAATCCCCCTGTGCTTTTACTTTGGAAAATGGCATTTTTGGCACAGTTAAATTGCTTTAGTGACAAAGCTGTTTCAGTTTAATTGTGTTTAACATAGAGTTGTCTGACAATAAAACAAGGCTTACTTTTAAACCAGATAATCAATGATACTGTGTTTGTAGTAATAAACAAAATAACACCTACAGAATTACAAAAAAAGTCCTTTCCTCCTTCTTAAAGAATTGTGGACTTTTTTTTAGCCCATGGTTTATTATCAGGGATACTACACTAACTATTGTCTTTACTACTTTTATTTATTTTTGTTTTCTACCATTTCTAATTGAGAAAGACCCCTCGGAATTTCTTTCTGTTCTTTCCTAAACAAATATAAATATAAAACTGTCATCAATAGACACATTTCGTAACAGAAATGTCATGTATTAAGCTTTTTTTTTTTTAGTTTTTTCTCATATATAGCTGACAATTACCTGTCAATAATTGTCCTTTTTCGCTTTGTACAAAAACATTGTCCTAGTTACAACAATTGTTTGGAAATTTAATTCTGTTTAATTTATTTTTCTCTTTACACTTTAACAGTTAACTACTAACTACTAATAAATCTGGTAAATTGTATTACCCTAAAATATTTTTAAAGATTATTTCACTAAGTTTCATTTTTTGTCCCCCAACTTTTTTCTGTCTGAGTATTTCAGAAGGCTTCTATTGGGATTTGGTAGCATGTATTTCTGTTTTTGACTTTGTTGCTGGTTTACTTTTTGGTTAAAGACTTTTTGAAGCTGAGAAAGGTTGAAAATGGACAAGTTCAATGTTCTTTAGACCTGTACTGTGACAGAATTTCAAATTTATATAACCTTTCTTTTCAGGGGTTTTATTAAAAACACTAAATATTACATTCATAATTATATGTTGTTAAACTTGTACTTGTTATTTTTCATAGATCTGTTAAAGTGTACCATATTTATTTGTTTTACACATTGGAGCGTTTTGACCACCTCAGGAAGACTAAATTATTATTTTTTAAATTAATTTATAACTGAAACAAATAAGTCAAGAGTCTTTAATTTAAACTGTCCCATCATTTTCCATAAAAAAGATAAATAATCTGATTCTGACATTGTCACCAGTGGAAGACAGACACTGCTTTTCATTAAGTGAAGGACATGAGCTTTGAGAATAAGCAATTTATGTGCAATTAGTGGGAAAAAATGTAAATCAAATATTTCCTGAAGCAGATGTTTCATTGTCGTAACACTAAATGCTCGCTGCTGTGATTTATTTTAATTGCTACCTAGGCTTAAGCATGCTGTAAGCATTTGTGCTCTTAGGAGTGGCTTCTTTGGAATTTCGAAGATTTTTTTTTTTGGACTGGTGCATTAAAATGCATAGACTTGTTTGAGTTTTAATTGAATTATTTTCTTATATTTGCTTTATTTTTACAGTCATGGCCTGATGCCGACTGTTTCAAATCCAACAATTGAACCATACCTTTCAATAAAATTAAATTTTCATGTCTTAGAATGGTTACGACGGACGTGTCAAATATCAGAAATGTCTTAAGTGAGTACATAAATGTTATGCTGCTGCATTTTGCTATGATATTGTGAATAATTGACTTTATTTATTGATAAAATAACAATTTGTGATGAATTAAATAATTAAAAATTATTTTATAAAAAAGCGTTGTGGTTTGTTTGATCAACCGTCATAGGATACATTACATTCAGCTTATACCATAATATTATAAGAAGAAAACATATATTTTGTTTTTTTTCCCTTTTGTCCAGACCCAAGACTGTTTGCACTTAGCAAGTGCAGCTGATTGAATGGTGTGACTCGTCGTAACTTTCACGTAGAGCTTCTTTCGTGTCGATTCGTTACATCCGAGATGGTTCCAGCCAATAGGAACCCGCTAAAGCTTGCACGGACCAGTCTGAACCGTTTTTTTTTTACCAAACTGCGGCGGCATCGAACCACTCCAGCCAGGGCACGTCTCGAAGCTTTATGTGCCCACGACATCACCTAGTGGTCAAGTGTATAATCACAGGCAATATCTTTCTGAAGTCTGTTTGGAATGACTAATTACAAAAGTGTATGACCAAATTATTTCTGTACGTGTGTAATAAAATGCTATAATGCATTCTCTGTGTGTGTTTATTTATCCCAAAATGGTAATATTGTATTATTACGGGTAATATTTTTCTGAAAAGATGGAATGTATCTGCTTGTGTTACTTGGATGGATAAGACAGGGGAAATTCAATTCATTTTTATTTAGAAACATGAGTTTTTCATCAGTTTTTTAGTTTTAAACGACTATCTCCAAACTCTATAAACACTATCCAAACTCTACTACTCTACACACACTCCAAACTCTCAACTGACCGGAACTTTCCTCAAAATACCCACATTTTGACCGGAACCTGCGGTTTTTATATAGCTGTAAAACCTCGCCGCAATTCTGAACCACTTCTGGAAGCAAATACGTGATACAGCCGAGCGTGGGACGTCATCACTTTGGCTCCTCCCCTAAATGTAGCAAACCTCCATACGCGCTTCGCGGTAACGCCCCCTTCACGGCTCGACACGCGAAGCCTCAAGCTTGATTAAGGAGCTAGGAGACACCTTTGAGGTTTGTGGTTGTTTTCTGAATTTTTGATGTACGTATGCGGTTTTTAAAAGTGGTTGTCTCTAATAAATGCCCTTCTGTGTTTGTTGTGGTCTTGTTTAGTGGTGTATAAAGTTAAGACTGTCTTTCTGCCTCATATATACTAGAGTTAAATGCTTTGGTAGAACTTGGTGGCCTTAATACATTCGTGTTGCTAGTACCCCACCTGGTTTCTGGTATTTTTCAGACGACAACTTGTGTCTGGAAGGTGGCATTATTTGTTGTACATGTTTGATGCACTTCTGACGTTCAATTTGAACAGTTTTTGTCAGAATTATCTGTTTAGTTTCGAAGTTTGTTATTGTGTTGTAAACAGGTATAATTGGCCCCAAAGCCCTCTAGTGGCACATTGATGTAATTGCACCGCTACAGGCCCATCATTGACAAAAACCTGTGCACTATGTTATATATAAGGGCAAATCTCCTGACAAATCCTAGAATTGTTTTGTAACGTTCTGTTGGGAATATGATAAAATATCTTGTTACGTTGTAAAAAAAGATTCCCAGCAAGAAAAGCTACGGCAGTTACAGTATTTTGCTGATCATATCCAGACTCTACACACAGTTTGTTTGAACAAACTGCTCCAGTTCTGTCAGGTTTGATGTGAAAATTCTCAGAGGTGCATTTTTACAGATCTTTCCAAAGATAGATATTTCAGCTGAATCTGAACAGAAAGGAACCAAGAACTGTTTATTTGCTGGCCTACTTTAGATGAATGTTTTTTTCTTGAAGGTTATGTTTTGTGTGACAAATAACAGCTGCCATGTGCTTTAATTGTCTTCATATTTCTCTTTAAACGTCACAACAAAATGTTCTTTATATGTATAGTTAAAGATGTTCCTTTGCTTTTTTTTCCCTTCAAAATATGCATTAAATTCAACTTCATCTTTTGTAACATTTATATTTTATTCACCTCTGTGACATTTCACTGAATGTTTTGCTTTCAAGAGAGGCTTTGCATTCATTTGGACTGCTTTCACCTTATTATTATTCACAGTGTAGACGCAGCGTTTATTATCTACTTCATCTCCCTGTACCTGGTTTCACTGCCTTCCCTTTCATCAGTCAAGGCTCTGCGATTGCTGAACCTCAGGCCACTTTTCTTGCAATTGTGGTTTTCTTGCTTGCAACCACTTACAGGGAGGTTAGCAAAGGGAATCTTAAATATCTTATTGAATATGTAAAGCATTCGATAGAAAGGCCGTAAAAACAAATGCTTTGTTAGTGAGACAAAGGATGTAGAAGAGGAAGACACATCCAGGCACTAATAGGCTTTAAGCTTTAGTCTTTTCCAATGTTGAGATTTCAAATATTGACAGGGAGCCCAGTGTTTGATGCCCATTTACACATTAGGGTTTGTTTTAAGTTAAATTTACGTTCTGGACCAAACGTGAAATAATCAGCTAAATACTAGCAGCGGTTGCACATTTAGGTCACAATTCAATTCATAGTAGGTCAAAGTAAAGAGGAAATATAGTTAAAGGTTTCTTTCTTTTTTGAGAATCTAAAGGTAAAGTGCACAGAAAAACTACCTTGTTTTTTTTTTAATATTTGCATCTGAACAGGTACCCGTCTAAGTATATATATATTAAGCAGTGAAACCTTCACCCAATGGGTGGCAGTAATATTACTCAGGCATAAAAATTAAGGCATTCTAGTGCTGTAAAATAAAATCCTGAAGTTGTTTTAATATAGGTGGGCTAGGGAAATAGAAACCTTATAATGGTTTTGTGCTGTGGTTAAGATTGTGCTGTGGTCAAAATTAACTGAATAATCTGAATAAATCTGATTTAAGAACCCCTTATCTAAGTTGATTGATTTAGGTTATGATTAATAATTTCATTCTTTTTTTTTTTTGATGAACTTTGCTCCCCCTGTAGGGCAGGGAATATTAGCTGCATGGTTAATATACTATTAAAGCTGAACAAAACTGCACACCAAATTTAAATGGATGTGTTTAGCTGCCCAGAGTCAGGGCAGGGCCTGGGAGCTTCAGAGGAACTGTTGGATTAATTGACTAACACTGAACATGTGAGGCTCATTTTCTGCATGTTATCAGAGCTGCCAGCTGCCCTGTTCAGAGACTGTGGAGCAGGAAGTGAAATGAAGTCTTTTGAAGTCCTGATTCTGCCGCATATCTCCGTTTATAATGCATGAACATCTGGAGCGTGAACTCTGAAGAAGACATTAGCCTGGTGATAATGAGGCTACTGACACCTAAATATGCCTGAAATAAACATGTGGTTGTGGAAAGTTCCAGTTACTTATTGAAGAGTTTGAAGCAGTCGAATCAAAGGGGTTTCTGTGCTGTGTGCTGAGCTCTTGTAAGATCTGAAATATGACTCAAGAGTTTTTTTATTTTCACACCAGCGGTGGATAGATTGTAACGTTAAATGTTAAGTAGAATCATATTCAACTTCATTCCATTATTTCCTATATATGTGTGTGTGTGTGTGTGTGTGTGTGTGTGTGAGTCTGTCTCTTATACACATCTGGGGACGGAGATGAGGAGGAGCGAGGAAGCTACTCTCAGGTTGGTGGCGAATCCACGCATTTATATATATATATATATATATATATATATATATATATATATTTTAGAGGGACAACTCAGACAGGAAGGTTTGGAGAAAAAGCTAGAGAAGACAGATTGAGATGGTTCGGACATGTTCAGAGGAGGGACATGGTTATATTGGGAGATGAATACTAGGGATGGAGCTACCAGGTAGGAGACGAAGAGGAAGTAGAAGATGGATGGATGCAGTGAGAGAGGACATGGAGGTAGTTGGAGTTAGAGTAGAAGATACAGAAGACAGTGTAAGATGGGAATTGTTGACTCACTGTGGCAACCCATGTAAAAAGGGACAAGCCAAAAAGAAAAGGAGAAGAAACTATTATAGCAGAGACAAACAAATAACTAAATAACTGAAAACCTCTCACCTACGTCAGTATAACTGTGTAGATATTTTCTATTTACCTCTGGACAGCAGACTGATGAAGCAGTCGTTGACGACAGAACTGAAAGTGACATACAGAACAATAGCAGTGATGATTTTGTATTGGACACACATCTAATTTCCACTGAAACTGGATTATAAAACAAAGCTGAATGTTTCTTATAAACATAAGAGTTTAGTAACAAAAAAAAAAAACAATGATAAGAAGATAACCTTCACATCACTGGTACTTCAACACAACTGAAATTTTTGTTTTAGAAAATAACCAACCCTTAACTGATGCCGAGCTCATCACTTTCATTGCTCTCTAAACTAGTGAGAGAAAAAAAAAAAAAGACAAACTCTTCCTTCATTGCTGGCTGCACTCCCAACTTTTATTTATGATGTCATTTTAGGGAGGTTATCTCCTCATATATTATCTCTGCACCATGGATTCTCACCTCTCTGAGGTCAATCTCTATTTATTACCACTTTTAATTGTTAGAGATAAGATGGCGACTGTTACGGCGTCATGGAACACTAAGAGCCAGTCATCCCTGCGTTGATGGCTTTAGACTACAATGTGCAGCATCACCTGAAAGATGGCAACCGATAAGCAAAGTATGAGAATGTCTTACAGCCTTCAAAGAATGTTTCAGTAAAAGGTTGTTGTGAAAATATCCCTCTGTCACAGCCACAGTCATTTGCTTGCACCTTGTGCATATCTGTAACACCTACTGAATTTTGTTTCTGAGTTTATGCTTTGCAGCATTTGTACACCCTTCTGGTCGCTTATACACAAAATGTCCACTAGAGGTCAGTAAAGATTTACCAGGGCTTGTGTCTTAAATTGGAATAGGAATGGTTTATTGTTCATCAAAAACACTTTTTACAGTAGCTGAAGAACAATAAGATATAAAAAGAATAATAGAAAGACAATAATAGAAGAGAAAAAATATATACATATATATAGAAATTAAACAGAAAGATAAAGAGAAATGTAATTAACAGTTAACAGAAATGGGGAAAAAATGTAATGACAACACAATGCACATAAGTTGGAAGGTTTTTATGCACAGCACTGGTTGAAGAGTCTGGTAAACTAGTAATAAAAAAATGACTGTTATCTGTTATAATCCAGTAGGCTTTGAATGGTACAATCAAAAATATTTTGATTGTTTATTGATTTGATTTATACATGAACAATTTCTAATTAATTGTTATTTTATTGTGAAAAAAACTCAATTCCTCAACTGATGTAGTTTATGTTGACTTTAACAGGCAGTGAGCAAAGCACTTGACTCAATATAATAATATTTAAAATATTGTATATTAGGATTGTAATAGAAGATGTGAGAATAAATGATTTAGGTTTCACAGATAAGACTTTCCTGCATGAAATAGTCCTAAGAATTAAACAAATGACAGACAAGGATCTGAACTGAAAAGTCAGCAAATGTTTCCATATAATGTGAAGATAAATCTTGCAAATCCCTCAGCACCGCGACCATTGCTGTCTCCCAACACCTTCCAACACCCATGCTGCCTTTTACAGAGCCTCCAGCAGTCTGCTCCTTTTTTTTTAAATATCTTTGGTCCATTTATTTCTTTATCTTCCTTTTAGTTGAACAGCAAAAGTCTGTAGTCATCTGCACAAGAACACTTTCACACCTTGTTTTACCAAAATTTCTCTTTAAATAGAAGGGGAAATCGTCCTGATAGGTGTTGGCTTAGCTTAACTATTCCAGGGTTTGATTTATTCTTCACAAAGTTCTCTTTGAATGTGTTAAGGAATATGTAAAATCACACACCGAGTGTCTGCTGCTGTTTCATGTCGATACCTGAGGGGAAGATATTTTTACCAGATTGTCGATGGTTACATTCGCACAAACAGTCGCCCTGATGTTGAGTTGCGGTGTGACAACTCACACCCACTCTATTTAGCACTGAATGAATGACAGAATGTTCCCATACATCACGTTCACACACAAATGTTTCATGCCCCAACATTCTGGATGGAAATAGCACCTGTGATCCGAGAGTGATTGTTGTCATTACTGTTAAGTGGTGAGAGCGGAATGCTTTTCAGCCCCCCTTTTCTCACAGGCTCTCGTTTGTGTTGTCCTGGCATCTGTCTGAAATGTTGCAGTTGATCTTTTTTGTTTGATTATTTTTGTTAAATACCGTCATTTGCAAACTTCTAAACTGTGAAAAACAAAAAAAAACTCAGCGATTTAACAACATCACCATGTTTCATATCAACACATTGTTTACATACCTGCAAACTAGTAAGGTTTATTGTTCATCCTCCAAGGGGGAAACACACTTTTAGTGGCTCCACCAAATTTAGAAATGAGATAAATACATAAATATATATATTATATTATATATATGTGTATATATATATATATATATATATACATACAGTATATATATAGTAATATAATACAATAAGATATGATAAGAATAACAAAAACAATAATAGAGAAGAAAATATATACACTAATAAAATAGTTATTTTATATATACACTAATACAAATATTAATTTAAATTAGATTAATAAAATACGAAATTCAATTAATTAAAAGTTAAAGAAATAATATATAAATGTACATAAGTTGAACTGTGTGAATTGTGTAGATCAGAGATTATTTTTGTGGGTGGTTGGGTGGGATTCACTTTCAACACTTCAACAGCTCTGACAGGATGATGTTTAGCACCAAAATAAAAGAAAAGACAGACAGAGATACTAAGTTTGATTTAAACTGTTTATTAGAAAACAAAATAAGAGTCATTAAAAATGGTGTTAAGTAAAAAAACAGTAGAAAACATAAAAAATAGCATCTCTGTCTCGGCCATGTTGATGTATAAAAATGACAAAAATAATAAATTAAATTAATTTCAATACTATAGTCATGTCTGTCTGCTTCTCTGCCCTTCTGTTGCTCTCTGTTTGGGTAATTAGCTTGACTACACTCACCTTTGTCCTGTGCGTCTCTGGTCATTAGTCTCACCCCCTTTTTCTCCCCCACTCTGACCTTGTTGGGGTCGTCGTCGTAACTTTTTGAAACTCTTGTCTAGTCAGATTCTCCATGTTGTTTCAAACCCTTTTTTCTGCTTCTATCGGTTGTTGGACTTGAACAAATAACTGATTTCTGTCTCCTGAGCTCTTCATCTGCACCCCTGCCGTGACACATAATAGGCGACGCAGCCTGCGTAACTACATGTCTAGTCAGGTGATTATAAAAAAAAGCATGTCGTATTAAACACAATCAAATTATCGCCTTTGTTTTTCTTACCTCATGCTGTGATTTAATAAACTTTTTTTCTATTTATACATTTGTAATTTTGGAATAACTCCCAGAAACTACAGTGATAAGCTCATGTACTCACCCACCAGACTATTCTTGGTTTCCCTGTGTTTTAGCCAGGACTGTTCTGCATATTTCTCCACAGTTCTCAGAGCTAGTCCATTATTGATTACACTTCAAATTCCTTAAATTAATTTCAGAAAACGGCTTCCTTTCTCCTTAGGTGGGACCAACCATTCCTCAACATGAAACCCATTAATTGACGACACAAACGTAATCACATATAGTGGCTTAGATTATAAAGTATTACTGTACAGCCCCATAGCTGTTTGCCTCTGAGCTGTTCAAATGTTTGAGAAGGACAAAGAAATAATTGCCTTAATTTTAATCCTTTATATGCTGCGTCATTTATATCATGTACGGTAAAAAAAATAAAAGGTCCTAAAAGGAGCTAAAGTTGCCTGAGAAAGTATATCTTCAGAATTTTTTTTTTAATCAAAATATTATCTGATCGATTTTCTCTTCATTCGTCTTTAAAAAGATTGGTGTATGAGAAATTATTGAAGTAAAACTGCTTCATGCTGAGGTGGAGAGAGACAAGAGACAGTCAACGGAGAACATACATTAAACATAAATCGTATGTCTTATGCACAAAAGGTGCGTCTGTCTGCGTGTGTGTGAATGAAGTTATCAACATTTCATCTGTGAATATTTTCAATTATTCAAATTTAAGTTCAGTTTGCAGCTAAAAACCTTAGGTATTTTCAGAGAAACCATCATTTTCTGAAACAGAGCTTCTATTACGTCAGTAGTGTTTTTGCAGGGCCCCTATAGAACTGCTCTTCATTATTTACATTTGCAAGTTTTGCAAAAAAAAAAAAACTTTTGTTATCCGAGGTAACAAATTCATACAGTAAGAGGACCAATAACAAATCATTGTATTTCTTCAACATTGTACGACTAAACTGAATCCATAAAAAAGGAAATCAATTTGCTTTGCTGCCAATCATCGCCCTCCCTACCCATACTGTCATAGCTCTGCCCCTCATAGGTCGTGCCTGTACCAAACTTTGGGAACCACTGGATTAGATAATCTAGGTATTACACTTTTTATGGCAAGCTAGCTCTTGGCATGCCATCTATCTGTCACATCTTGTATTTTCCTCAAATTGGACTATAATCTGGCATGAAATGTACAGTATAGTAAACTTTACTTAAGATTTTTTTGTTTTGTGCAGTACATTTCCCAACTGACACTGCAAAAAAGCAAAATATACACATTCGTAGTGATCACACAAGGATTTATATTGTTTTCCTGACATAAACCCTAAGGGCAAATAAATAGATATAACAAGTCCTGTTCATGTCTCATATTTCCAAGCATAAAACCTCTTTTTAAGTTTCACGTTTAAATTCTAGGCCCAGAAGTTTGTGAGTTCGAGTTAAATAAAGTCCAAAACAAACACTGTTGGCATCTGGTTTGCCACGCCATGGTAGAAACAGCGTAAGGATCTGAATCATGTCTGAATAAATCCTCTCTTCCTTGAGACTTGAACAGCAGTCCAAGGAGCTCAGCAGAAATGGCGTGTGACAGAGGGGAGCCTGGAGACTTATTAGATGATGCTGAATAAAATGATTAAAGCTAAACTGAGCTGCAAAATTAACAGCCTTTAAATTAGCCCGGAAACTAAACCAGCCGTAGCTTTGTTTTTTTTTTTTTTTTCCAATGCCCCAATGTAAAAAATATATTCCGAAAACTTTAACATTTTTCTTTCTTTGTACCAACAACAACTGCCTCACCAGCAAAAAAAGGAAAAGATCATTAAAATGCACAACTGTCACCATCAACTTGGCAAACTCTCTGGCTCTAGTGCTGCAACAGTATATACTCTCCCTCCCTTCGTCTCACTTCCCCCACTCTCACTTTGTCTTTTTTCATTATATTCTTTCCCTAATAGATTCACAGTACGCAGGATATTGGTTCACACTAGGTATACGCAGTATTTTTACTTTATTTATTTATTTATCTTGCTGAGTCATGGGGTTCACCTGCTGACATCATCATAAAATGTCAATTTACCCTAGAGGACCTGAAGTTGTTATCGTTCGTACCAGGGATTCACAAACTTTTTCCTGATAAGGTCCTGCAGGAGCATTAGTATTAACGAATATATGCTTGCAAGCTACAGCCAGATGTATGGTGTCATCATGCCTATGTTGCAGCTGTTGCATGAGTTATTGCAATTCAGTAATAGTGTGTGTAAATGAACTTTTTTTTTTTTTCAACATATAGTTTCCTTACTGGGCTATGTATAACAGCTTCTAATATCGAATACAAAAAGAAGTATGTCTGAAAAAATGAACTGGCAGATATTACTGACCTGATATTAGCATATTATGTAATATCTGCGAAATCGTTAACATTTTTCTTCCAATAATGAAACTCTGATAACAACGCCTGGGTTTTGCAAAAATTATCTTTACCATAAAAACAGTTTTGGGGAAAACAAATATTAATAAAATAATAAAAGAAAAATGAAAAAAAAAAGGGTAGATGGTGGCCCAGTGGTTAAGGAAACAGACATGGGTCCGCAAGGCTTTGGTTCGAATCCCCCTAGTTACTGCTAGCCCCACTACTGTTACCCCCGTGAATAATTTCCTGAAAAGATACTCCCGAAGGAATACTAAAGATCTACAAATAAAAAAAATACAAATAAATCAGCTGTATTTTAAAGTGAAAATGACTGGATGGCAGCACTGCAGCCTCTTAGTTAATCTTATGCTCCCACAGGGTTGAGTACAGATGGATAAATAAGTATTACTAGGTCTCCAATGGCATTGGCTGATATGGAAAATTAAATGTTTGGAGAATCTTAGCAAAATGTTCAAAGTCCCTCCAAATGAGCCATTAGTAACATGTTGGAATGTGCATACCTTACAATATAAAAAAACAGATCACAGTTGAAAAGTACTGTATTGTACATAGTCTGAGCTCAGTACTGCAGTCTTTTTTTATACTTCTGCAATCTGACACACTACACCACTGCTCTGATTAATGTCTCACCAACTAATTGTTATGAAGGCTGAGGGGAGGGGGCGAGGGGGTTAGAATTCCTGTGAGCACATCCTCCTGCAGACGTAATCTTGTCAGTCATTCCTGCAGGCTTCTGTTTTTTTTTTTTGTTTTTTTTTTTTATCTTCACAGTGACTCTGAAGGAGAGCCACACCTGATTGGTTTGACTCTTATTCAAAAGTCACAGCAGATTCCAGAGCTTTTGAAGTTGGTTCACGATGATAGGAAATCACTGAGTCGGAAATAGCACCTTCACTGGCAGAGGGGCCACTAAAATCTACACAATGAACCTTTCACGGAATATCTTTTTTACAGTACGTCCTTTCTGCTTGCCTGCGCAGAGCAGGAGTCAGGACGCAGTAAGACCCCGCAGGTACATTTGTGTGATTTCATTGACAAAAGCTGTGCTCCGCTCTTTGTGCACTCACAATTCCCCGTGTCTGTGTGAAGAATGTGTGCGAGTGTGATGCACACATTTGTTTGTATGCCCTCCCTGTGTGCAGAATACCTCAGTGGATGTTTATATTTCCAATGACATATACAAGGTCAGCACTGTCCTGCACCACAGCTGCTGCAAACCTCTCTCTCCCACTGCCAGGATTCACACTTGTATTTCCCATCAGCATCACTAGATGGTGATGGTGATGTTTATAGAGCAGCGACAAGGTGCCAATGTTGAGTTCATCCATCAAAAGAAGACACTGTACTCCTTTCTATTCCCTGTTATTTGCTGCTCTGCCGCCCATTGGCGCATATTAATTTTATATCAGACGTGGAAATGTTATTCCAACGATTGAAATCCTCCGCAGTGAAACTGTTGTGTAAACAGTCCTTCTAAAGCACAATGTCAGGCTGAAAATTGCATTTAGCTTGAATTCCAGCCAATATATTTTATTTATCAAGCTCTGCCGACAGAGAAAGAACAATAGGGTAGATTCTTATTGGCTGTCCCAGAGAAAAAAAGTTTGAGATTGGTTTAGGTTCACTGACAGACAGTAGTTGATGCAATCTGAGATGCTAGTTTACAAAAATCCACCAACACTGCTATGTGCGACATGGAGAAAGCCCCCACTGAAGTCCCAGGCTTGCATCAGCCCAGGGAGAAAACTGAAGTTTATTGACATCACACTGGAGTCCACCATGTCCCCAGTAGAGCAGTCAGTGAAGAATCCTGAGGAGAAAAAGATCAGCTTTTGCCTATCTGCTAGAGGCAAGGGTGGTCTTTGTCAAGTACCAGGCTTTCTGGGGATCTGTGGGGTATGAAGAAAAGAAGGCAAGGGGAAGCCGTTAAGGGATCCTGGAAGAGTCCAAAAAAATGGACAAATGATGGGGTAGCTTTTCTTGCCTGGACACAGGGCAGCTTATGAAGAGTTTTAACAGCCTCGCCTGGTTTAGGGTTTGTGCAACATGACCGATTAGTCAAATGGTTTAATTCCTTTCTTTTCCCTTCCACCTTATCATTCCTTTCCATTTTTCTGGCTTGCTTCATGTTGCGGCAAAAGGCTAGTGCTTCTGCCTTAGGGAACAGAGATCAGTGGTGAAATTCTAACTTTGACTGATGATTTCTGCTTGGAGTTTGCATCTTCTCATCTTCTATTTGTTTGTTTTTTCTTCCTTAATCAATGCACAACTACAGTCCGAAAACATGTAGCATCTGGTTTACTGAGTGCTTCAGCACAACCTTCCACAGTGGGGTATACAGAATGGTGCGTGAATGATATTTTTTTTTCTTTTCTAGCCCAATGACTAGAAAACTGTTCCCACATTCCCTGACAGTCTGTAGTTTATTAATTTTGTCTTTAATTATTGTTTTTTTGTTTTGAATAGTACTAAATAGTACTAAAAGATGAAGTACTGCAACCAAAGGAAAACTAGCAATCACTTAGCAATTACTTGGCTAGTAATAAAATCACTTGTAATAAAATAATGATCGCTTATTTTACTTAAATAATATTCTTTTATGTTGTAATATTAAATCACAAAAGCTGTAATATACATTTCACTGTTTACTTTTCTTTGCTTTTTAACATAACGTGATATCACGTATCACATACCATTTTTTTTTCTAAGTGTGGCAGCAATACACTTCTGTAGAAATTGAACCCAATGGTAAAGCATCTCATATTTACGAACAGGGAAAAAGTGCGTGTGTCTGTGGAACTCTAGCGTTTCGGGAAATGTGCTGTTAAAAGGTTTCTGTAGTGTATAACATTTTTTGGTTGTTATAGTCACAACAGAAAACATGCCTGTCGTACTTCTCTTTGACGTTAATGGAAAAAAAAAAAACTCTATTGTCTTAACTCTGGAACAATTCTTTGTCCTTGAAAATCCACACAGTCCAAGTAAACAACACAGTAAATACCTTGAGGTGAAGATTGTATGGATAAATTGTTGCACCTCACAATTCAAGGTATGCAATAAAAAGTCAGGAAAGTATACAGAAAATAACCTTTGCATCAAACAAAAAAAAACTTTTTACTCCACAATGTTTGTAAATATTCTGTTTATTGACTATGTATTGAAGCATCAGTGAGTAAACAGACTGTGGATAACAATTATGCATTTCTTTTTATACTACACAAAGTTCAGTAAAACAGTTGTAATGAGATTGGTTTTCTGTGGGATAATAAGATTAGCTTTTTGGCAACCTGACAGGTGAATATCAAGCAGACAGTCAAAGAAATTACAATAATTGAATTCACTGAGAAACATTCAGAAGAGAGCATATGAATGGGTGATGTTCTAATGCTGATTATTACAGCTGATGGGAAATTAATGACCATGATTGAAAAGTCCTTGCTTTCACTTCACTATCACTCGTGTCCAACCTCATTAACGTTGCAGAGAGCCAAGATACAGCCTAACCTATAGTATGTTGAAGCAAACTTCCCCCATATTGTGGTCAGACTCAATCCTACAGGGGACCCTGCCGATGAAGACACAAATTCCAGCTAATCTGAAGCACATCAGTCGAGCTGCTAATAAATAGAAGACAGCACCAAGAACTCATCCGCAGGGACGGATCAAGAGAATAGCCACAAAACCCGCAAGTTCCAGCAGGACATCCAATCAAGGTCAATTCTTTCTCATCCTGCCTCAAGTGCACTGAGCGCCTTGTCTTGTGAATACACATTTAAACAATGGGTCCGGGGGACTCAGCGTGACACACTCGGTCCTCCTGGCTCTGCTGTTTAGCATTCTGGAGAAAAGGACAGAGCGGTTCTGCAGCAGTTACGTCATCACGGAGCTGCAAAAGCACATGACAAATTACCCCGAATCGTTTTCTCACTGACTCCTACTTACAGTCGCTTTTTACACTTTGAACAAACACACACATTCACAACCACAATCACACACACAAAGACCCATAGGCCCGGTTGGTCATAATACACTACTTATCCACCTCTAACACACATACTCGCACAAAAAAAAAAAACGTGTCCTGCATACAAATGCAAAGTCATCCTGCATACTACAGCAGCGCGCTCAAACTGGGGGTCATAACCACTTGTGCTGATGCCAAGACTTCCTCAAATAAAGACATAAGAGGACACACCCTCTGGACCCCCCCCGCCCTACTCTCTAAAGATTAAGATTAGATTTATTTTTTGTCATTGTGACATTGTGATTCACACCACACATCAAAATGTCTCTGCATTTAACCCATTCTAGTTTCTTGTTTGAGGTTCAATGACGCATTACTTCCACCTACAGGGTGTAGAGAGTATTTTAGCATATAGATTCTTGACACTGTAACTAACACCACCACACGCAACGAAATTCGACCTCTGTATTTCACCCATCACCAAAGTTAACTGTGGGCAGCTATAGAGCACCCTGGGAGCAGTGAGTGGGGACGATACTGAACTCAGGGCACCTCAGCGGTAACTTGGTGGTAGGGGGATTCGAACCACGGGCCTTGCCCACTAGGCCACCAACTTCCTTAACCACTCGGCCACCAACTGCCCTACTTCTCTACTCATATTGCTTCCTATTGTTTGGCTTTGTCGTCCTATTCCCGTCAGTATCAGCGCTTAAGCATTAACCAACACCATATTTTCTCCTGTTAGCCTAATTAATACCTTAGCCATCAGTAAAGATTAAGATTAAAGATTAAATCCTTTTTTTTGACATTGTGACATTGTGATTCACACCACAGCGCACAATGAAATTTGGCCTCTGTATTTAACCCATCATCAAATTGAGCAGTGGGCAGCTGTGTGTGGGGGCGATACCATGCTCAGGGCACCATAGCCGTAACTTGGCGGTAGGGGGATTCGAACCGGGGACCATGCGGACTGTGCCACTCACTAGGCCACCAACTGCACCACTATCACCAACAGTAGTGATAGTTGTTAGTGTCAGGGTTAGCCACATATGGACCGAGCGGGGATTAGCATTCAAGCGGGTCCCTCACAACGCCTCCATTAGCGGTTAACAGGTGACTTGCTCTCAATTACTGATCAATACCAGATAATCACACCGGCTGACACCTCAGATAGGAGCGCGGCATGGACGTCACAGTTGGGCACGCCAATGTTTACGGGAGCAGACACTCGTGCACATCGGATACAAAGTGCAGCAGATTCAATGAAGCAAAAGAGCCAAAAGGGGTCGGGTTAAATGAAGGAGGGAAGAGAAGCTTTCCTCTTCACCTCCTCCTAATCTGGTCTGATTGTCTCCGTGGTCAGATCCTCACACGGACAGATGGTTTGCGTACAACACCCACACACACACACACACACACACACACACAAAGAGAAAGGAGATTAAAGTACATTTTTAAAAATAGATACTAAAACATTGTTGGACATAACAATAGGGAGGACGATGAAAGATTAAAAAATGTCTTTATATTCTTCTGTGCGGCTGCAGACAGTGACTGTTTGACCCACTGGCCAAAGGGTTTGTGTTCAATCACATTTATCTCTGAGACAGAAATTGAGAAAAACCTTGGACTCGGATTCACACACACGAAGCGTCACACACTGCTGCCCTCAGCACATGGTCTCACATGCGTCCACACTGTGAACAGCCAGAGAATGCCTGCCTTCCTGCCTGTGTGCCTCTCTGGCTGGATGCTCTGGGGCACATTTGACATGAATACAGTCTGATGCCTGGTTTTTCCACTTAGATAATTCAATTAGGAAGAAGGTGCACTGCAGCACAGGCTGGTCAGGAGTGGAACCAACTCCCCAGGCCTTAGGTTCATGGAGGGTGGAAGGATATGTTACATGATGTTACCTGCATGTCCTGACCAGAGGCGTGAACTGTGGACCATCTTGGTAAAATCAATGTCATTTCATCCAAGCATGTTCAGAAAACAAGCTTCACTCTCACAAATTGACATTTTTAAAAAATGATATCCATTCATTTCCAGCGGGCTCTACGTTCACATCCACATATAGGGAGCCAGAATAGTCTCAAGAACACACTCGTAAGCACGGATCTGTGAACGTACACACAAACAACGCTTCACACATTGCAATACGTTGAATTCTTCAATGTACATTTGTGAATTGTCGTACGCGCATGCAAATCGTGCTTTTAATTTGTGAAACTGCGCTCACACAAATTTGTAATTTTGCGACTCTTCTTACGCGGACCAGATTCACGTGAGTAATTTCGCTACGTCAGTCCGTCACCGGCCAATCAGAAGTCTCCCTCGTTTGCGGCCAATCACACGGCCCGTCACTACACTGCGCTACGGACCCCGTTTGGGTGTAAGTGTCTAACCCTTTGAGGTGAAGAGGCTGACTCTCCAAGATATTAACCATTCTGCTTTGGATTTTTGGAAGGTTGTCATTCTACAGTAATTCCTAAGGATTTAATAAAGAAAAGCGTTAACAATTTTAAGCTGTGTATTTTTTGTTTTTTCGACCAAATGCTCGACCGTACTAGTACCTGCACGGACCCTTGTGGGGACACTGCAGTGTGATTAGCTGTAAACAAGTGAGACTTCTGATTGGCTAGTGATTGACGTAGCAAAACAAATACAAATTTCACAAATTAAAAGCATGATTTGCATGCCCGTATGACATTTCACAAACGTATTTTGATGTGTGAACCATTGACTGTGTGCTCTTCTCAAAATACGTTTGTGTATCCGTGCTAACGAGTGTGTTCTTCTCAGAATACGAAAACAGGAAACTAAATTACTTTAGTATCTAGCACACAGTGAATGTGGTCAATAACAGTTGGTTTAAAAGCATATGTATGACCTCCCATGAAACTTGTGATGTGATTAACATGATCTACTGTATAACAGCAACTATTTTGTGAAAATGGTAACACATTTCAAAGGACGTTTTTATTTTCTAGTCAAATAGTGTATTGTTGCTGAGCTTGATAGCCTTCCACAGGAGGCATTCATAGATTGTAGCATATTGATTTCACGATGAATATCTAAAAGCACCAGAGTTAAAGTGGTAATGCTTGAACTACAGGCTTTGTGAGGTGTTCTGTTAACAATCAATACAAAGAATGTGTTGAAGTTTTCTGTTGCTCTTAGTGCGACTAAATTACTGGCTGAAATAGTATCAGTGTAACTAAATAAATACAAATACGTTATTTATGTTTAGGTTTTTATTTATGTATGCATGTATCTATGTAAACCAGCCACTAGGGGGCACAAGCCAGTGTTTTTTAGTGCCCGTCCCAAGCATGGATAAATGGCGAGGGTTGCGTCAGGAAGAAAATCTGGTGTAAAACTTTGGCCAAATCAAAGATGCGAGAAAACAAAATAATTTCTATACTGCCTATGCCGCCAACAGTGTTGTTAACCTACAGGGTACTGTTGGACTACTGTTGGTCGAAGACAAAGAAAAAGATTGACTATGCAGTGAGAGAGGACATGGAGGTAGTTGGAGTTAGAGTTGACATGTATGTACTGTATGTAAATATACATCTATGTTGTATGTATGTATGCATGAATGAATGCATGTGTATTTATACCGTTTATCATGTATGTACACAAAGTATTACAAAATGACTAACCAACGCAATTTTGTATCAGGTAAATGAGTACTTGTTACAATTGTCAACGGGGATGTACTGTAGTGGTAGAGTGAAGTTGAAATTAAGTTTCTTTATTTGTCAATGTGGCCTCTGCGTGCAACCCATCATCAAAGTGAGCAGTGGGCAGCTAATGAGCGCATGAGTGTATAGGGACGATACCATGCTCAAGGCATCTCAGTGGTGACTTGGGGGTAGTGGGATTCGAACCAGGGACCTTGCAGACCCAAGTCCGCTTCCTTAACCACTAGGTCACTGCCCTATTTCTACTACTAAAGTGCATGCTTTGCATGTACGAGGCCCCGGGTTCATTCCCCGGCATCTCCAGGGATCCATTTTTTGGCGGCAGTGGGGACCTAGTAGCTGAGGAAGCGGACTTGGGTCCGCAAGGTCCCCGGTTCGAATCCGCCAAGTTACCGCTGAGGTGCACTGAGCATGGTATCGTCCCCACACACTGCTCCCCGGGCGCTCAAAAGCTGCCCACTGCACACTTTGATGATGGGTTAATTGCAGAGGCCACAATTTCTTTGTGGGTTGTGGTGTGAATCACAGCATCACAATTACAAAAAAAAGGAATTTAATCTTAATTTGTAAAAACACAGACAAACTGTGTTTATATATGTGTTTAATGTGTCCATATGTATTATGTGTTTAAAAGCTGAACACAGTCCACACCAGGGTTTAAAGTCCACTTAGCCCAGAGCTCCTTGACCCCCTTCCACTCCACTGCTCTGCTAATGCCATTCTTGACATGACGCCGATGTTTTCCTTTTCATATACTGTATGTTGAGGGGCAGCGAACATCATGTCCCTACAACTGGAGCAGACAGCAGACTTGTACTGTATGTTCCGTAAATTCCGTGTTTGTGTGCCTCTCTCTTGTGGAAGTGCATGTCTTTAAAAGGGAGCGCTATTGTTGAGGAGAGGATTTCAGCTATGAAAGCTAAATTCACTTAGGAAGCATTTGTTCAAGGAGGGAGATGAGTAAGAGGCTGAGTTCTCATCCCATATTATCACTCCCTTTCAATCTCACACTCGCCCAGAACACGCACAGACACGTAAACAAAACTCTACAAACACACAAAGAAACACTGACCGAACGTCTTTTTCAAACACGCTGCATATGTTCACTGCTCCGGAGTTTGGGAGGCAACAGTTGAGATAATGGAAGTCTGCAGGTAGTGCATGATATTAAGGGTATTTTTACTTTTTGTGAGACAAGGAGAACAGAGATCTTTGGTTGCTTCTTTCATTTTTTTTTTTTACAGATGAAAGCTTCACAAGAGACATTAAAAATAGATGGATAGAAAGCTTCTCTTCCGCAATCAGAGAGAGATCGAGGTAGAGAAAGACAACAAGAGGGTAAAGACTGTAGATGGAGGTTATTTATCCTTCCAGGGGTTTCACTGTAAAACCCCCGTGGGGGAATTTTGCATTCAAGTACAGCTTAAGACGTGCACTCAGCGACTTGCATGAAGACATATATGCACTTCATAAACTGAACAGCATTCTCCTAACATGTGAACTGAACACATATGTTGCTCTGTGACTTCACAAGGTCAGCTACGCGTAGGAGGGAACAAATCTGCAAAGAAAGCACGGAAGATCCCCGGAGAGATGGTGCAAAGGCAAACAAAATGTCTGAGAAGACAAAGGAATTTTCAAGATGAATAATCCTGTCAGAGACAAAGGCAGAACAAAGGAGAGACAGAGAAGAAAACCTAGATTTAAAATGCCGTACAGATGTCCAGGGTCTGCCCCGCCCCCAGCCCTGTCAGCTGGGATTGGCTTCAGTTCCATTCAGTGCCATACAGATAAACAACATCTGAATCGCTCAGTTTCCCAGACGTCTCCAGCAACATTCGTGCTAAGATACTGTATATTTTGTTAACAGGGCTTTAGGAGAGTCAGCAGAAGGGGATGTCAAGAGCACTTGTTGTTTGCACTTCCTCTGTCTTCTGTAACTACACAAATGAAGAGATTTCAAAGAAATCAACACAGGAATAAATATACACTTCCATTACTGTGACGGAGATATCATGTGGAAAGTAATATTTGTAGTCGCTAATGTTATTACCGCCGTGTTACTGCTGAATGTACAAATGGAGACGATGAAAACCTATTACTCTAATGACCAGTTCACTTAAAATGAGCTTTTCAACAGAATCTCTGTTCCTCAGAATCATACAACTGTTGACTCAGAGGAATCTTCCCCATACATAACACAAACCTAAAATGTCTTTCATGATTTCAAACTCATGTACTTGCAATTAAATTAAACATTTTTAATTGAATATTGAAAATAACCAGCAAGGTTATATAAATGTTGGGACATTTCCTGCCACTCAAGATACTCTGTTCCATATTTATCTTTTTCCTTTTTTATTATAAATCACTTTTCACATTATTATTTATTATGTTCGACATTATTGGCAGGACTCTTTGCCTATCCTGGGTTAATTAGTTCCATTGCACTCACTTGTGTCCTGTGAACCTCTAGTCATCAGTCTCACTTGTCTCACTTGGTGACGTAACTATTCGTCACTAGTCATGACGAGATGAAGCCTCATGAAGCTTCCAGACATGAACCATTTCTTGAACCACTTCGCTCAAGTGGCTCAAAAAATGGTTCATGTCTCAAAGTTTCATGTGCTCACGACACCACCTACTGGCGAAGTGTATAATCACAGGCAACTCTTATGTCAAAATGGTAATATCATTATTGCAGGTGATACAATATTTTTCTCCTGGACTCAACAAACTATCTCCAATCGATTCAAACGCTATCTAAACTCTCAAATTACCACAACTCTCCTTCAAAACTCACACTTTGATTGGAGCCTGAGGGGTTTATCGAGCTATAAAAAACAAACTCTGAACTAGTGATGTTACAGGATGTCCCGAGGCTTCGAAGCATGTGTCCAGCAAAGAAGGGGGCTTTTTCGCAAAGCGCATATTCAGACTTAATTTAGGGGAGGGGCCAACATTACCTCCGACCTCCGAAGTCTGGCAGTATCACCTGAATGCTCCGGGAAGTGGTTCAGATTTTGCCGTGAGGTTTTATAGCTATATAAACCCCTCAGGCCCCGACCAACATGTAAATTGATACAAATATCAATGCATCGCACAATATGTGCTACAGATACAGTTTCCTGTGATTATACACTTCGCCAGTAGGCGGTGTTGTGAGCACATGACGCTTTGAGACATGAACCCAGGTGGTTTGAAGCATCATGAGGCTTGATGAGGATTTTTTGAAGCAGTCACGTGACACAGCCGTGCAGCGAGGCTGTCGGACGGCATCATTTTGGCCCCTCCCCTAAATAAGGCAAGCAAGACACACGCTTCGAAGCCTCGACACATACCGGTCCGTGGGTGAATTGGTGCCGGACTGCAACGAAAGAAAGTTTCCTTTTGGCTTTTAGAGGTAGGAAAATATTTCGGAACACCTGAAATTTTGTTAGGGAGTTTTTATCTGCCACAACTAAACGACCGGGCCATGAAAATTGTACAAGACATTTAACTGGTCTGTGGTGCAAAAAAGGTCGGGGACACTGTTCTAGAGGTAAACAAAAGGTATGTGTACAGTAAGAGTGTGTAAGATCTGGTCTGTTTTAGCAGTCCAATGTGATCTGATCACTTGTGATGTTTGCTCTTGAGGCTTTAGTGACCCATGGGATAAAGGGGTGTGGGGGTGGGAGTGTGGTGGTGGGAGTGTGGGGGGGGGCTTCATAGTGTCATCACGTTTTAACTCTCTCTCTTCTGCTTTGCTAATTACCCAGAGCCAGGGGCAGAACTACAAGACAAACTGAACTGAATCATTCCCTCTTTCCGCTCAGGGACTGTGGTGTAGGAAGCACATGTATCTTTCATTTGATGCAAACAGTTAATTAGGCGTTCACATGCATTTTCAAGCCTTCCTATGTGTTGTGTCCAAGTTCTAGGGCCTCATGTATTAAAGTTGCGTAAGATTTCATTGTGTAAAAGAGACCGTTTCAGATGTATCAATGTGTGCACTGCAGGAATCCAAGGGGTTTTATTAGCTTTATTCAATCAAGCACTTTATTATTCAATTGAGCACATATGTGGAGCAACCAGACTTTATCAAGACTTCATTATGATGAGGGGGAAAATGTTGACACTGAAGCCAAACTATAGATCCTTGTCAGAGAGGAGGTGGAGGTGGAGGACGAGGTGGTATTTCATCCACAGGTATAAATATGAAAAGGTATAAGTATGAAGATCAGTGCACACGCAGCTGGTTGTCTGCTCCTGTTATGACCTCAGAGAGAACGACTGTATGACTGAATTGAACATCACATATGAATTTGACATCGATGGAATTGACATCGTTCGTGGTTCTCAACTGGTCTCACTCTGGGACCCACATTTTCCTGTGGTCATCAAGTTGCGACCCACTCTCATAGAAACGAGCAAATAAATTTTATTTAAAAAAAAAAAAAATTGAAAAATCACTTCTTTTAATATACTCATTTTATTCAGCAGATTTTGCCTTTCAAAATAAGAGATTTTCCAAAAATAAAACATATGATCAACAGCTAATTCACATTATTTATTTTGATTTTTGACCATTTTTGATCATTTAGAACAGGTATGTGACCCACTTTTGGGTCGGGACCCACCAGTTGAGAACTACTGCGATAGAATACAGAATACAACTTGTCTTGTGATGGTTGTTGTGTGTTCAGTCAGTAACTACTGTGACTTTGGTTCTAAAAACTCACGTCCCCTTAAGTCACATTTTATTGCGACTTGCGACGTAATTAGGGTTAGCGTTACCACTTCCGCTACCGTGGTCAATAACATTTTCACTTGTTCCTTCCACATCCAACCATAGAACTCCAAAGGCATTTGCGTGTTATTTGTTCTCAGTGTGTCTCTGAAGTGAACATCACTGATGGCTTCATTTACATTATTAGCTGTTTTCCAGTGTCACCACTACGTGTCGCCAAATGCAGCCTTAAGAGTTGCTGTTCTGCACATTTCCACAATCGTTCCTGTTTTGAGTGGACAAGAAAGTAGGCTAGGAAACAGTACGACATTGTCGTTTTGTGCGGCCCAACTTTTGGACACAAGGAACAGCAGACCCATTTTTTTATTTTTTTTATTATTACGCAACTTTGATACATAAGGCCCCTGGTCTGTGTCTCTGTGTATGTGCCCGTTACCATGTTACTGCCGTAATACTTTAAAAGTAATACTTTCTTTCCCGCCCCCTGTTCAACCTTATTCATTGTACAACTCCTGACAGCAGACTGGTGGTGGACAAGGTCAAAGCTGTCCAATGTGACCAAACAACAATTCAGACTTAAACACCTCCTCTGTGCAGCATTACACGTTGGCAGCCATCTTGTGCCCTTAATGGCCAGTTTCTCTCTGACAGGTTCAATGGCTGCTTGGCTGTGGGTCATTGCTGAACACATTGGGCTCTATCTGTCAGGAACCTGATGGCTATACACTAGGGCTGCTTATCTCCCGCACAGGCTCAGCGGTGGCACTGCAGCCGGTGAAAGGAGGTAAACAGACTGAAAAAAAGGGAATACTCAGTGAACCAAGTGGATGAAAATGGAAGTGAACAATCAGAAGTGGGGAGAAGTGTGTGAGGGAATGAAGATAAACATGTAAGGGGCAGATTGTTACAAAGAGAGAAGGAAAATAAGGATGTAGTCGAGCCGAGTGGGGGAGAGAGCCAGAGCGGACGGGAGAAGGAGGGAGTTGAGAAGTGAGTGATGAAGGTGGAGATCAAGGGAGATTTCACAGGATGTTATTAAATGGGGAAGAATGAAGGAGATGGAGAGGAGAAGCAGTGTGGCCAATTAAATAAGCGAGAGGTGGATGAATGCGTTGAGTGAGGTTAATTCTTTGAAGTACAGTTGAGAAAGGCTAGCAGATTGATGGGAAAATGTTGATGACTTCGATGAAAAAGATGGAAAAGTCCCGTCACCTGGGAGATTTTAACAGTGGAGGTGGAGCGGGTGTAGATAAGGAAATGGGGAGAGAAAAGAGATGCTGATAAAAGTCCTCCGGGGTCCTGTGAGTGAAGTGAAGGGTGAAAGAGGAGGGAGGCAGCTGAATAAGCAGGACAGGGGTGAAGACAGGTTAGCCACTTATGCATTCAGGCATCGGAGATACAAGACGGATAGAGTCAGGGCACAGATAGGTGGAGACAACAGTAACCATGAGGGTTGACGCTCAAGAAGAAGAATCACTATTGGATTCTCTCTTTACCAATGGGCACCACCGCAGCAATCGGACATATTTGGATTTTGCAGATTTTTTATTTTTTTTTTATTCTTGGACATAGCGAAGCATTTTCTAAATTGCTTACACAAGGCAGATGGGAATCTGACCACAGCACCATCGAAGTCATTGCTCATTTGATTTGGACAAGAAATATATCTGAACATATTCAGATTTATTCTTCATGCAAATTAATAATTTATGTACATTTGTAGGTTGTACCTACATTGTGACACAGTGTACAGCAGGTGTGGGCAATCATTTTTTTTCCATGAGGCCACATGAGATACAGAAAATATTGTACAGGTTCGGGCCCAAATACTCAACTCTGTGTAATAGTAATTTTATTTTTTTTTATAAAAAGCAGTAAATGGTATGAGTAGGCTATATGTTAGAATTAAGCAATGAAAAAGACAGGTTGCCTTACCAAAAAAATCCTTTATTCAATCAAATTTCCCCAACCAATGGCAAACAAAATATAAACTTTTTATTTTTTTTACAAATCAGTTATCCCACAAACATCAGAGCATATCAGTAGCTGGGCTGTGTCACAGCTCTCGTCCAAAGCCAAGTGGAAGAAGTCAAAACTCGCGAATTCCCGTTGCAGTTGAAGCTCCAAATTTTCCACAATTTGCTCGATCCTTCGATTTGTTCCAATGCGACTTTTTTGTCAGGATGAACCAAACACTCTTTGACAAATCCCGCCCTCCGAGAATGGCTAACTAACTGGCTAACTGTTTCTGTTTAGTTCAGCTAGCAACGCTTCCGATGTCCGCCCCCTTTCATCAGGTCCGGTCAGTGTCAACCAAAGGGCCGTATGTGGCATCTGTGTGTCTGTGTGAGTGCGTAGCCTCTGCTACCGTGACATCAATCCTGACCTTTGGATGGCGGGTCTGTGACTGTGGTTCTCCGACTGGTGGTTGTCTCCGTCCTCCCACTCCTCTCCTTGTCTTTCCCCTTTTTCTTAAATGGAGGCAATTACCTCTTATCTTCTCATCTTATCTCGAGCCTCCTCCCACCATTCTCTTGCTCCTTCTCCCTATCACTTCTCCAGCACTAGACCTCTTAACTGTCAAAAGCCCTCTTTTCTTTAAAGACTAAAATGAAGTCTATTTCCCGAAAAGCTGACAGGGAGTTTCACATGGTGATTTGGTAGCGTGTCATTGTCAGTAATGGCATTTCAAGTTCACAGCTTCATTGGGCGACATTATAAAATATTTGATCTGTACGCACCACTTTTTAGCACGCCTCTTCCCCTTTTCACCACGGATATCTCTGACAGCCGTAGAAATGAAAGGGAAGTCTCGAAGAGACTTTTCAATCTCTACAGAACGGAAATTGGAACGAAGGGACAGGTGGAAGGGATGGAGAAAAAAAATTTAATATATTTTACAATTTGCAGAATTTTTTTTTTTTTTTCCCCTCAGAACAACAGATTTAATACTTGAACCCTCAGCTGAGGTTTTGTGTTTCTGGACTGTATTGTAACGTATGAAAAGTAATAATCCAACACAATGCAATGAATACACAATGGATGTTTTACTCTAATAAAGTAGAATCAAAGTTTCTTCTGTGAAATGTAGTTTTACCAGGATTTTTTAATTGTCAAAATTGTCTTTCAAAATTTAATTGTCTTTTTAAAAAGGTCAGAGAAATTAATTGGTTAACAAGCAACCCCTTAGTGTATTTTTCCATGTATCATTTATTTTACAAGTGGTCCATGTGTCCTAGGCCAGGGATTCTGAACCATTGGGGCCCAGCCCACAGTTGGGCCGCAAGCGCCCCCTAGAGGGCCGTGAAAATTTTAAACTGCTATTATTATTAAATTGGGCTTCGGTGACAAAAAAGTTAAGAATCCCTGGTCAAGGGACGGGACTGGGGTCTGGAGGGTTCCAGGTTCAAATCCACCTACTGTTAGGTTACCACTGAGCATGGCACTGTCCACTCTCACTGCTCCCTGGGTGTCCAAAGCTGTCCACTGTTCACTTTGGTGATGGGTGAAATACAGAGGTCGAATTTCATTGTGTGCAGTGGTGGGCAACTCAATAACAAGGACTTTGGTTTCCCTCCTTCCTTTCACTAGATGCTAAAATACTCTATACACCCTGTAGGGGGAGGTAATGCAACCTACAAGTGTCAGTGAACCTCTGTAGGAGAAGAAACTAGACTTAAAGTCATAGCAGGGTTCCATTGCCCATGAGGGGGAGACTAACACACAAATTACTTCATAATGAAACACCATGTGCTCATACAGTATTAATGACACAAATTGCTAACATGATACATTATACCGCACTGCTATCTATGTTAATTAAACGAAACTGCCAATGTGCTAAGTTCTAATGTTGCTTGTTATCATCCCACATCTATATTTTATATTGTTCTGGATGTAGTTATATTAGTGTTATAATTAACCACTCACCAGTATATTTTCAGTTTAGATCAGGCCTCAACACCACCTAGAGCACCACCTAGGTGTTAACTCAATTTCATCACGGACCAAACTCAATATGTATAGAGAGAAATTAACAATAAACGTACGTGTTTTCACTTTTCTCCAGGTATTAAATATTGTTTTTTTTTTTTCATATGGAAACATTAGATCTGGACCAACCAAGACTTAATGTTAATCAACACATAAGAAATTACATTAGAAACAATTCACACATCTGTGGTGTTTGTTTCTTATTCTGTCTCTTTGTTGTCTTTCCAGATCATTTTTAATGTAAATCTTTCTTTACAGAACTAATTGTATGTGCTATGACAAAAAGCATGCATTATTAATATAACAAATATTGACAGTATACAGTATAAGGTCTACATACTGGTGGGTCAACTCTAGTACACATTTGATTTTATCTCGTGGGCCAGATATAATAACACTGCACACCAGATTTGGCCCCCGGGCCTGAGTTTGACACCTGTGACCTAGACGCTAATAAAGTGTATCCATTCATTCATCTTCATCTGCTCATGAATTAGCTCAGAGGTGGGCAAACTTTTTGACTTGCGGGCCACAAGCGATCCTAAAATTGGACACGTAGGTCAAGTCAAGAGCAGAAAGATGGAACATTTGATAGATTCATGGCACGTAATAGTCCTTTGTAAAACCTAAGAGGCTACATTTCTGGGAAACACAGGAAACACATTGCAAGCTAAAGGCAGAAATATATTGATAATATAAATGAATTATTTAATTTAGACAAGGTTGGTGGGCCGCATTAAGAAGCTCAACGGGCCGCATTTGGCCCCTGGGCCTTAGTTTGGCCCACACCTGGGTTAGCTGGTCACAGGGGCAGCAATCTCAACAACTGCCACAACTTCCTGTAGCGGGTGAATCCACTGGAAGTGATGTCGGTCCGGACGGTGCTCAGCTGAAACCACCCCAGTGGCAACCAGTTCGCTTGCCTAAATCCTAGATTGCGATCGCCATCTTGATTTAATCGCGATAAACACAATATATTAGGGATTCCTCATATTAACATAATTTTTGTCTGATTGCTTTTGTTGGTGTTCTTGTATTTAACTTCGACTCTTTAAGAGACAGTTAATTTCTAGTTATTTTGCATTTTTTTGCTGCTAAAAAACGCCTTGCGATAAAATGTTAAACTCCAGACCACTGACATTGAGGCAGTTGGTAGCCTAGTGGTTAAGTAAGCGGACTTGGGTCCGCAAGGCCCCCGGTTCAAATCCCTCTACTTGCCCTGGGCATGGTGCCCACACACTAATATAATAGAGTTCTAAGAAAAAAAAAAATTGTGTAGCTTTGAGCATTGTTGTTGCGCCTTCAGTTGCTGTTTGATCACACCATTAATCACACGCCGGTCCAAGTTGAAAAAAAAAGATACTTTGATTGTTCCAATAATAATAATCATGCTCATATCAGGCTGATGATATTGGTCCATCCCTACAAAAAAAGGAACAAAAACGAACGGAAATGCGTTTTAAATGAACTAAATGCAAGGGTAAAAAATATACAGTGTTAAAGGAAGGACGAGAGACAGGAGGAAAAAGATTCTCAGATGTTAGCATATCATCTTCTAATGAACATTCGCCATCTGTCTTTTCACTTTATTAAATTTTCCTGGAGAGAAACCAGTTCCTATGACATATGTGTGCAACCCACCCACACACTACTATAGGACACATTTAATTGCAAGCCTGTGTGTGTGACACACTGCTCACATGAGACGCGCCGCTGTAAAGGTAAAGATAATAATACCCAACAGAAAGGTCACGCATCTAAAAAATTCAACCATTCCCGTGAAAATCTATCGACGTGACCAATTTAACCATAATCACGTCAACTACGGGAACACGAGCAGAGACGTAACCGACAAGGGTGTGCTGTCGTCAACGTTTGATGAGCTGCTAATTTGGATTAAACTAATGAAGCGAAGAAAAAAAGTCTTGCCGGCTAGCTTAATAAACAGCACGTGTAGACACACGCGCGCTAATGAAGCTACATCGTGTGATGAGGACGATATACTAACAAGACAAATGACATTCAGCCAAACTGCACGTCTTAATCAATGTTCACACTGGTAGCACTATGTAGCATGAACACATTTTTTTTTGTTTTTTTTTTCAAAAGTTCCTGAGCCTGAGGAATTATAGAGACTCATAAATGAAAAGCAATCTCATCTTTAAAAACCCACCTGAATGGCGCAAATTATTTTCTTCATCCTCTGTGGCTATAAACTATATTAATCACACTCATTTCTTCCCCTTAAAGGCAAAAGAAATAAACTCGGCTTTTAGAGGATAAATGATGCTGTTTGACTCGTGCTGTTTTTTTTTTGTTTTTTTTAATACAACACCTTCAGTCTCAGGTGTAACAGTTGACCCGGCAACAACATTTTTCATCTCCTTATAGGTTCTTTTTTTTTCACCTCTGGGACTAAAGTCATTTCTTTCTGTCTGAATTAAAATTTCTGCAGGGATTGAATGCATCAAATCCCATTTTATTGATCTTTAAATGTCAAGAATGGTAATTATAGAAGTTAGTCATGTAAACAAAATTAAATAGCTTTTCCCAAACACATTTTCTTCTTTTTAAAGGTATGCATTTATCTGGAAATACAACATTCAAGGCTGGCAGGACAGATCTGGCCCATTGAGACAGTTTAAGAGGACAAGGCTGACTGTAGTAACACTCCTTAGTATATGTACTATTTTATCTGTGTTTGAAGAAGTATATGTGTTCATTTAAATGCCCACCAATCATTCCTTATTTGTTATATTCGCCCGAAATTTTGATCGCAAATTTTCTTTCCAACTTTTTTTGTTTTATTTTCGCTTTACTTAGAAAGTCTGGTTAAAGTTTTGTTTTAACCTGGAAAGTTAAAAAATTGTTTTGTTTTGATAAAAAGTTGTTTTTTTTTTTTTTTTTGGGGCGTAAGTAAAAAATCAAATAAAGGGAGAGCTAATTATCGATATATAAAAACTCAACCCAAGCCAAAGTGAAGACAACGAGTAGAGAAAGGTTAGCAGGTTTTGTTTACTTCTCATTACCAGAAACACAAAGAAAAAATAGTTTTGTACTGAACAAAATGTTTTCAAATTCACCCTGTTGTCACAAAACTAATAATAAATTAAAAATGATTAATAATAAGACATGTGACAACTTCTAGATATATAACTGAATAATAAGCAAGCAGAGTGTATTTAGTTCATATGTTAAATTGTTTACAACGAATCTCGCTCTGCTCTTTGTTCCTGATGTTTAAATACTGAAATACCTGTTGAGATCATTGACAACGTAGACTGACCAGCTGGTCATTATTTGTACCTGGGTATAAATACTTTCTTGTTCTATAAGGTTAGTTTTCATTCAGACCCCATTGTTGAGATAATCCGAGATATTAGTATTTTATAGACCAGGGGTGTCCACACTTTTTTGTCTTGTGAGCTACTTTTCAAATGACCAGGCTGAAGTGATTTACATAGATTGAAAAACTCTAAACATATTCATGTATATCAACTGGATATATTATTTTATACATTGTTATATAGATTTGTTATACTTTCTGAAGCAATACCTGTATAATTACCGTATATTCACGACTATAAGGCAGACATAAAAATCTTTGATTTTCTTCAAAATGTGCAGCTGCAGCTATAGTGCGCCCTGTGTGTGTTGTTGTAAGGCGGACGTAGTAGAGGACACTATGAGGACGTTAAAGGGAGAAGCGTGGGCGTTTTTTTGCTCCCGCTCTTTTTTTTTTATTTAATCACACTTGTATGCTAGTGTGTGTGTTGTTGTAGAGAAACTATGACGAAGTAGAGACACCATGAGAACCTTAAAGGGGGAAGTGCGGGAGTGGATTGCGTATAACATCTTGCCCTATAACCGGGGGGGGGGGGGGGAGGGGGGGGGGGGGGGGGGGTAAATGTAGTAATGGCACACATAACTGAGACTGCTGTTAGTATGGTGCGCCTTATGGTCGTGAAAATACGGTATCACTTTGAGGGTTGCGGTGATTAGAGGGACAGGACAGACTGGAATGTCTGGAGAAAAAGTTGGAGAAGCCAGATTGAGATGATTTGGACATGTTCAGAGGAGGGACAGTAGACACATTGGTCGCAGAATGATCCTAGAGATGGAGCTACCAGGTAGGAGACAAAGAGGAGATTGATGGATGCAGTGAGGGAGGACATGGAGGTAGTTGGAGTCAGAGTTGAAGATACAGAGGACAGGGACCCCTGAAAATGGGACAAACCGAAAGGAAAAGAAGTTTCATGTTATTGCTCAGGAACGACCACAGTTCAACTTGCGTTGGGAAAGCGAGTTCACTTCAGGGTTGTTTCTCATCAGGTATTTGTTCTAACTCTAAAAGCAAATATTTTTCCCATTCCCATTTTAAGGATTTGTTTACAAGTGGAATCCAGTCACGCAGAGTAGAATCTCACATTCAGTACCCTGTTTGTTTTCCTTACTTATCGAGTGAATTCCCGGTAAGAGACAGAGTGTGTTTTATGTTCCTGAGGTGTAAGATTACAGCCACTTATACTTCTAGGCAGCTACGCTCTCATTTGGTTTTCAATGTTTGCAACGTTGTCAAAGTTTAATTACAAAAGTAAAAAAAAAAAAAAAAAAAAAAGTTACATTTCAGGAGTGCTGCGTTGGCCAGTCCAAACAAAATTGACTAGATAAGGGCCACACTTACATTGCAGTGAAATATTTTCCAATTTTACATATAAATTTAGTTCTGGTCTGACTAGGGCTGCAGGCAGTAAATGATGAGTGAAAGTACCCAGCAGTCAGTTTGAGTTGTTGTGGACAGGTGTAGAAAAAAAAATAAAAATAAACAACTTATGCACTCAGAACTCTTTCCTTCTGTTTCTGTGTATTTATAGAAACCACTTACACCAAAATTCTGCGAAAACCTGTCAGTCCATAACTCAAGCCGACAGCTCGTTTGAACGGGATGTCATTTCCGTCCGTTTATCATCTATTTTTGTTTTCCAAAAAAAATGAGCTTTGTGGAAAGTCTGAAGTGCAGCTCGAGATGTGTAATCATTTTAATTCCAGCGTTGTGTTGATTAAATTCCCGGTGTTAGAACAGTACACATCAACCAATTATTCCAGTCAACAGGACGTGTTGTTTTTGACTGTAAGCATTCCCTCCCGTCTCCTCAGAGTTGATTGTCAAACCCGTTGAGTGTTAGCGTACAATTTTTTAAAGGGCTCAAAACAATCTTTTTCTTAATCACTGTTTGTTTTAGACGACATGTTTTAATTGGAATTTTTGAGGTGCTTCAGTAGAGTAGCTCTTGGAAGCAGAGGCGGGGGTTTGATGCCCAAAAAAATCACAAGTCTCTTGTGTGAGTCAATTTAGATTAAATATATTGGGGGATCAATTTAGGCATATTTTGTGATCTCGTGTTAACCCAATTATACAGGATAAATATGGAGCCAGAATAGTCTCAGAAAAGAAAACGTGCGCAAGCACAGATCCGCGAACGTGTTCTGCGAAGAGCACACAAACAAAGGTTTACATGTCAAAATACGTTCGTGAATTGTGGTACGCACATGCAAATTTCATTCCACAGTAATTCCCAAGGATTAAATAAGTTCCTTAAGATTAAAAAAAAAAAGTGCTAGCAAAATTAAGCTGCTGAACTGTGTGTTTTTTCGACCAAATGGTCAACGTTGCGGCTTCCAAAAGCTATTTCTGCTAGATTTGAACTTGGATCGTCGCGCACTGTAGTGACGTCACAGACGGACCCTCGTGGGGAAACTTTTGATTGGCTGGTGACAGATTGACGCCAACAGCAAATTTATGCAAATTTAATTTGTAGTACCACAGATTAAAAGCATTTGCATGCGCGTACGACAATTTGCAAATAGCTTTAAAAAAACAAAAAAAAACAAAAAACAAAAGCTTTTTGTTTTTTTAGATAAACAGGTGTATGTTAGAGTGAAATCCACTAGATGGCAGCATTGTAGTTAATTTTAGTTGGTCTCACACTCGTATAGTGGTTTGTACAAATAAATAATTTATAAACATTACCAGTTATGTATCGGTTTTGGTTGCTATTGGAATTGGAAATTTCATGTTTGGACAATATCGGCAAAAAGTAAAATTTGACATCCCAATTTTTTTGTCATGCCAGTAAATTACAGCAAAAAATAATAATGATTATAATATTAATAATAAGATGTGTAGCAGTGCAGCCATGTTCATGATCCCAGGAGTTCAGATTAGACCAGTATGGATAAAAGAACTCTCTTTTTTTTCCAAACGCCAACATTATCTGAGTTCTATGTAAATAGGAAAGTTAAAAGCCAGCAGACCTAGATAGCCGCCCTCTCTGAGAGTGCCGGTATTACATTACGGCTTTTCAGAAAGCCATATTTTCCAGTGGGATTGACATCTCCCAGTCACAGGGACACATCAGTGCACTGCAGTGCAATAAAAACCATTCTGTCATCACTTCTGCACTCAGTTAATGTTATCAGTAACATTTCATAAAGCACAATAACAACATAAGGATCTATAAAACATTTATATCCCAATCAAAGTAAACAAAATAAAACTCTATGAAAAACACATCAAACACAGGGAAAACTGAAACATTTCTCTGCATCTTTCTTTAAAAGTATTGAACCAAAGGGAGAATTTTTCCAGTGTGGGACATGCTCCATGCTATAGGAGCGGTTTCTGTCTTAAAAAGGTGTGACTGAAATGACTCTTTTCACCTTTGTCCAGTGGTGAAGGCAGTGGCCTAGAGGAGTAGAACTACTAGAGTTCTCATGAAGTTCCTCATATGAGGAATGAAACATTTTTTATCTCCAAAAAGTCCAGTTGCTGACAAATAAACTCTTTGGAATGTAGCCTGTAGCCAGTGTCCTCCAACCCCCAGGGCACACACTGGCATCAGTCCATGGGTCAGTTGATACCCAACCACACTTGGATTGGATTTGGAATAATGTTTTAATCTTAAATTAGTGGGGGCAGTTGGTGGCCTAATGGTTAAGGAAGCGGACTTTGGTCCGCAAGGTCCCCTGTTCGAATCCGTCCCCACCCACAGCTCCAAGCGCTCAAAGCTGCCCATTGTTCACTTTGGTGATGGGTTAAATTCAGAGGTGACATTTCGTTGTGCGCTGTGGTGTGGATCACAATGTAACAATGTCAAGGAGTTTGATTTCCTTCCCTTTAGTTACGGAAATCTCTTCCCCCATTTTGTCGGTTCCGTAATGTAAGGGTTAGCACGCATGCTTCCAAAAAGAAATTCGATTTCCAGAGAAACTCAAAAGATTGGCACTTGTCAAGAGCAGCCTGTTGACCGCCTGCTAACAGCAGCTATAACAAGTGCTGCTGTTAACACAATAATTTCTCAAATAATAAAGTCTCACTTTCTTTCTTTCTTCCTTTAGAACTCACACTTGATACATTCAGTGGCAGTTAAGAAAGTAGCCTTGGGGGCAGGTTTTAACTTACCAGCTGCCAGGTTACAACTAGGTGCTCTGATCATATGGGACACAACCTGCACGAAGGCTCACAATATGGTGCAGTGTGATTTGGGTGGCAGTCGTGGAGTTGAAAGCATCAAGGCTAGCAAAATAATAGCGTCTTTGGAAAGTAATTACATTTAGCTTCCTTTTTTTTAGCTAACTTTTTTGTGCCATCACTTTGGCCCAGAGGCAATCTCATGCCAGGGTTCCCCCTTCTGAGCAAATCTCTGTTAGCGCAGTTGATTTTCAGTGATCAATTGATTCTCAATTTACCGGTCAATCTACGTTCCTACTCTCACAAACTTTGGGTCATGACCGAAAGAACGCGATCCCCGATACAAGCGGCGGAAATTAGCTTTCTCCATAGGGTGGCAGGGTGCTCCCTGAGAATTAAGGTGAGGAGCTGTGTCACCCGGGAGGAGCTCGGAGTAGAGCCATTGCTCCTCCACATTGAGAGGAGTCAGTTGAGATGGCTTTGGCATTAACATCGGATGCCCCCTGGGTGCCTCCCACGGGAGGTGTGTGGGTCATGTCCCACTGTGAGGACACCCAGAGGAAGACCTAGGACACGCTGGAGCGACTTTGTTGCCCTGGCTGGCCTGGGAACGCCTTGGATTCCTCCCAGATGAGCTGGAGGAAGTGTCTGGGGAGAGGGAAGTCTGGGAATCCCTGTTCTGAATGGTTCCGGATAATCGGATAATGATGGATGGATGGGTGGATGGATGGATTTTCAGTGGGTTCACCACCTTCAATAAGGTACAATGCAATGCAGTGGGATTTAGGTGGCAGTTGTGGAAAGCCGCCGTCCCTGCGAGCTGGTAAAGGACAAAGGATTAAAATATCTGCCCCACAATTAAGACCTACCTGTGAATACGATTTCCGACTTTTAACCACCCTGCTGCGCATAAAAGGTTAAGACCACTGCTTTATAGAATTCCGCTTTGTTACTTTTGAATAGGTTCAGCCGAGGCTGATTGAAAGTCTTCTCAAAAGATCTAAATAAACTGGAGTAACCAAGGTGTTGAGGCCAAGACGCAGATGTTTCCATGGTAACAACATGAATTCCACACATTTAGCCGTTTAATTATTGCATATTACGAACACCACTTAGAACCACATCTTTGTCAACGCCTGTCTCCGTAACCTCTCACACCAGAATTACCAGATAAAGCGGCACACGTGAACACGTTCTTCTCACAACCGGTGGAATTGTTAAAGGCGTTAGCTCTGTCAACAAATTGTCACATGGAGGGAAAGAAAAGCAATCAGTTGTTGAAAAAAAAAAAAAAAAACAAGGCAATTTTTTTAAAAAATGTGATGTTGATGTAAGCAAACAATTTTTAAAAAAAAAAAAAAAAAAAAACAAGTCAATTGACTTTAAAAATGTGATGTTGAGGTTTGAATCCGTAGCATTGCTTTGTGATGTCACGGTGCGATTGTGTGATCACATGTTGCAGTATGATAATGTGTGTGTAAGTGTGTGTGTGTGTGAGGCAGTGAGAGAACAGGAGCAGCAGAGATCAGGGTTTCCTGCAATTGAAACAGCTCCCACTTGCTGCTTCTTGTTTATTATTGTCCATCATAAATAAAATTGCCTCCCCACTGTAACTTTTAACCATAAACTTAATGCTATTATTTTTTATTACTATTGACATAATGGTTTATAATAACGCTGAACCGCTGTACACCTCGCCCAAGTCAATAATAAAAGAGCAGTTCATTTTATTAACCCCTGCGTACCTCGCAGCAGTTTCTCACGTTTGTCCCTTTAAATCCATGACAGTTGTGTTTCAGACAACAAGGCGGCCATTAAACGTGCGGACGGAAAGGCCGCGGGAAGATGAAGCGGGCATTGTTGTGGAAAGAAAAATAAATTAATTGGACATGTGAAATCGTTGCGTGTCAGGAAACTGGCAGCAAAAATGAACGAAAATTTTTTTTTTTTACATAATATGATATACCGTTATTTCCGGACTATGAGCTATAAGCAACTTTTGTCACACAATTTCAACCCTGCGGCGTATGCAGAGATGGGGCTAATGTGTGCATTTTTAAACTGCTCAAGCAAAAGAGGTAAGAGTGAGACAGGTGGTGTCGAAGAAGACGCAAGTCACAACCGCCAATAAACACCATAGAAGAAGAAGTTTAACATCCGGTAATGCGCTTTGTACATGAATAAAATTTGCATAAACTGACCCTCATCATGAACAATGAAAAAAGAATGCGGCACATGTGACTTATAGTCCAGAAATTACGGTATTTCTGCAGCAGATTTCTGGTTTTACCGACTCCAAATGGCTTGGACATCTGTTTTTGAATGCCAGGTTATTGCAAAATATATTAAATATTAGGAAATACATTAAATGTGCCTCCCATGTTGTTCAAAAATTTGGGATTTAATTTATTTTTACAAAGAAAAGCTCTGTTTTTTTCCGATGCAGATAACTTAAAACGAATCAGAAATGCAATTTTGCCTATTGCTAATGTGGTAAATATATATTCTAGTTACAAATTTGTGGTTTTTGGTGCGATATCTACATAGGTGTATAGGGGCCTATTTCTCGCAACTCAAAAATAGGGGATAAACAGCTGTATATTTGAGTGAAACCCACTAGATGGCAGCATTGCGGTTAATTTTAGTAGGTTTCACAATCTTATAAAGTAAAAATAAATATTCTGGTTACAAATATGTGGTTTTTGGAGCAATATTTACATAGGTGTAACAATGTTCCATTGTTCTAATAGTATGATGTGGTATGGCATTACATAGGAAAGCAAACTCCTTGTCATTGTTACATTGTGATCAACACCACTGCGAAATGTCACCTCCGTATTTAACCCATCACCAAAGTGAACAGTGAGCAGCTTTGAGCTCCAGGAAGCAGTGAGTGGGGACGGTGCCATGCTCAGTGGACATCAGTGGTAACTTGGTGGTAGGGGGAATTGGAACCAGGGAGTTTGCAGTCCCAAGTCCGCTTCCACCAACTGCCCCAGATAAAAAGATAATTGATGATTAGAAAAACTGCAAACCAGCTCTGCAGTGTTGTAATTTCTGCAAATGGAGGATTCATTGACAAAACTAAAATTTGAAGGAAAAAGGAGGTAGAATTCTATCAAAAATTTGTCCTAAAATACTTCTTTCAAGGAGAGCTGGACATAGTAGGTTTCTAGAAGATGTTTCACGACTCATCCAAGAAGCTTCTTCAGTTCTAACTCTAAGGTATTCCTCAACTGTGATGGAATATAAAACAAAAACCCCAAAACTACAGTGTATGTCATTTAAAGAATTTCAATTTATTGTTCACAGTTGAGGAGTACCTTTGAAAAATGACCTCAACGTGGTTTTTAAGTGGATGCAGCCGTTATATTTATTGATATTTCATGTTTAATTGCAGGGGTTTCTATAGATCAATGTTCATTTAGCGACACTATGACTTATTCAGTGAGCCAGACTCAGAGACATACAATAAAACAAACGTAGATGAAACCTGAAGTATTTAATACCATGAAATGATCCTGATCGTAAAGTGCGTTGCGCAGAGGCAGTTGTGCTGATAAGGTCGTTAATCAAGGCCGTTAAGGGATAAATTAAATCATATTAACATGTGAACACACTTGTCTCCGTATGTGACCTTTATAAAAACCAAGTGGGGACAGTTGTTTCAAAAAAATCAATTAACTTGACTAATATGATCATTCAGACTCCTAGGTGCTTCATCATTGATCTAATCAGACCAGGGGTTTCTCCCTGTGGTGGAGATCGGCAGTTTATTACTCTTAAGTTGGAGGGTTCACGTGTTCAACACAGACTACTGTCACTGTGATGTAATCCATGTTCTAGGAAATCATACTAATATAATGACAATACCTTTTATTTTAAAAGCACACTCGAAAGAATAATATGAAACAAACAAATAAGCTACAAAACCAGGGTAAGAAATCACAGTAAAACAATAAATAAAACAAGTAAAGGTCAGACCAAGAAAGTGAGAAGTTATTGGGAGTAGGCATTGTTGGGAAAAGTTACTTTAAAAAAGTAAAGTTATTACTTACTTACTCTGTCCTTACTTACTCAACTACTTACTGCTCTGAAAAAGTAACTAGTTACGTTACAAGTTACTAAATTATAAAAGTAACTAATAACTAGTTACTTCAAATTAAATAATAATAATAAAAACACATTTAAAAAGTTTAGTGTTGTGTTCTGTAGCAACTATCATAATGAAATGCAAACAAAATAGTTTTTTCGGCATTTTGACAGGCATCTTTATCGTAACCTGAACTTGCCACTTACCATCGCCTTGCTTGTGGGTGTTTGTGACACTGTTTATTTCCCTATAAGGGAAGAAGACCCACCCAGGTCTCTTTCTGATTGGCTTAGCCTGAAACATTAACCTATGCCAACCAATCAGTGCTCCTTTTCAACGCATGGGTCGATAGTAATGAGAAACGAGCCCCTTTACACCACAATAACAATAACTGTGTTGGGATGGCAAAGGTAACGCGTTACATTATTAGTTACCAAGAAAAGTTGTTTTGTTACGTAATGGCGTTAAAAGTGACGCGTTAGTCCCAACACTGCAAACAGGTGAGTTTTAGGATGGGTTTCGAAGGTGGAGGGAGAGTTAGTTGTGGAGATGAAGTGGCAAGGTGGAGTGGAGTGAGCGATAGCTCTGGCCCTACGGTGCTGAGGAACGAGGAGGATATCAAGGACTTAGGGTGTGGTGACATTTAGTCGGATAGGTCGAGGTTGTTGACGGCCAAGTAAACTGTAGCAGATAACCAGAGAAGTCATCCTTCAAGATTTAGTATAAAGTTGGACTTTGACAAGGAAAAAAGGAAAAAAACATTTTTTTTTGTGGTAAGATAGAAATTGTATTTTTTCCGGACTATAAGTCACAGCAGTGCCCTCTTGTGGCTGTCAATATAAAATGGCGAATATGTAAAAGTGACACAGGATTAGTGTATAGTAAGTCTCTGTATAAGCTTCGGTGAAGTGTGAAAAATATGGTACATGTTCTACTGACACGAAGATTCTTATTTTGGCGAGTCAGCATCACCTCATCATAACGACTCGCCTCGGGACGAGATTTTGCAAGAAACCTTTTTCACCAGAATGAACCGTAGCGATCGGAAGAAAAAGCCTGTGACCATATTTAGTGAATGATCATAATTATTTCATTTTTTTAATTGTAGTTTAGCATTTTTATTTTTGGATGTTACCACTTCATATTCCAGCTCATTAAACACCAGACTTATTCTCCTAAACCTCCACCTTTTCTTTGCTATGACATTATTCATTATAACCCGTACTTTTGTCTCTCATTATAACTTATGTTCAGTTCTATGAATAATTCTTGTGTCATATTCCAGTGTCCTGACCTCAAACACTGCTGTTAAATGTCAGATGGTTACATATTTATATATATTTATACTTTTTCATATGTCGTAAAATGTATTCTAGTCTACATTTTATAACTTTGATCCAACTTACCGAGGGCATTTGCAGGTTTACTGACTTTCTGACTTGGCAGAGGTATCGTACTGTAGAAAGATTAATATCGATGTTTCCAAAAGTAACTCTTGATGAGTTTTACCAAGCAACAACTGTTAGCATGCACAACATTGTCGAACGATTCAAGAGAAATGAAAGTGTTTGATCATTTTTGTATCAATTATATTAAAAATGAATTATGTCGTATCGTCATCGTGTGGGTACATTAACTGAACCCACGCGTTGAGAAGGAGTGATGATTGGTTGACATAGGCTAACATTCTAGGCTAAGCCAGTGCTTCTCAATTATTTTCTATTACGCCTCCCCCCCAGCCAGAAGAAAACAATTCGTGCCCCCACCACCCACTCTCCGCCACAACTATAAATAATAGCATTTGTCTATAAAATAGTTCTAGCTACACCTCTGCGTAACATCGTATCCTTGTTAACATAAAGAAAACAAAAAGAAAGATATATAGTTCAACTTACAAGAATAACCTTTTTAACATTGTTTATTAGTCTGGGGTTGTTTGCTAGTTTAAGCTAATAACAACTAAGATTGTTTGTTAGTTTATTAGTCTGGTGGGTCCCCATCAGCAATGCACGGCGCCCCGACATGGAAGCCCGCCCCACTATTTGAGAAGCGGTGGGCTAAGCCAATCAGAAAGGCACCTGGGCGGGTCTTCTTGCTTTATAAGGAAATAAACAGTCTCACACACGCAATACAGCAGGACACACCCAAAAGCAAGACGACGGCAAGTTGAGGTTACAATAAAGATGCCTGTCAAAAAGTCTGAAAATATATTTTGTTTTTATTGTATCACTACATTTCATTATGCTAATTGCTACAGAACACAACACTACACTTTTTAATGTGTTTTGAAGTAAAGTAACTAGTTATTAGTTACTTTTATAATTAATAACTAGTAATGTAACTAGTTACTTTTTCAAAGCAGTAACTAATAAAGTAATAAGTTACTTTTTTAAAGGCACTTGTCCAACACTGTCGATGACTAAACACTTGATAAAGCCGTGTTTCCACCTTGAAGTAGCAGGAACTTCAACCACACATTCCGTCTCTTTGTCTAACAGCCTTTCCTGTCTTCACAAACCAATGACAAAACATTAGTGTCATGTTGTTGGAACAAAACGCAGCCTTAACAAGCTGTTCTTTTCCAGTCCATTGGTGGGAGGACGGGGGAGTCCCTGGACAGGTGGCCAGTCCATCATCTGTCCTCACATGCACTCTCCAGCACCGTGCACTCACCAATTGAAGATTTCTTTCTAATACATTTCAGGCTTTGACTAACAGGGTTTAATGATGAATATATTACTAATGTCGGGGCTGGTAGATCTTTAGTGTGAGGAAACCTGTTGTGGCAGGTTTACTAAATACTCTTTATACCATACTGTTGCAGCATATCCCTGAATGGTCCTGTCTTACAGATTATTAGGAGAAATGTCTTTCAGAAAAAAAAAATCTGCTACTCTGGTACTTTGTTTTAATTTCTTTTACTATTGTAATAAGAGGATACTGTCCCTCGTTAAAGTCTGGAAAATATATGTTGAAATGCATGGCATACCTTGTCCTTTTTTATTCACTTAAGTTTATAATTTTCTCTTGCTTGTATTTTACATTTAACTACTTTTGAATGGCCAAAAATAAATACATTTTGATGGTTCAAATAAAAGATTTTCCAATCAAGTTAAAAACAGTATAATACATATATATGTTTATTGTAAAACATGGAACATTATATATATATATATATATCTTTATTAATGTGACGATACTAATTTATACCTTCAGCATTTTATCTTTATCTTTGTTAATTAAAGCATTATTTTTAAAAACTCATCCTGAGGACATGTTTTTTAAATATAAATATGCAAATGAATGGGCAGGCATGGGCAAACTAAGGGCCGGGGGCCGGATGCGGCTCGTCAAGCTTTTAAATGCGGCCGCGCCAAACTTGTCCGAAATAATAATTTATTTGTATAACCCTTATACTTCTGCGTTTTCCCAGTAATCCCTGCGTTTTCCCCAAGAGGTGATGTCATAAAATCTTTAAGAAAAAAGAAGTTTATTAGCGTTGTAGGTTTTATACGTGGGTTTTACATGACATTTATACTAGCTCAACAAACATCTCGACTCGGCCCCGTGTCCTATTCAGGGACCAGTTGTTGCCCGCAAGTCAAATAGTTTCCCACTTGTGGTGTAGACTCCACTGTGTCAGTATTTGGCGTATTTGAATGTTTCGCATACTTCTAGAACTCGTCATTTTACTTTCCACTGATGTCGTTGGGTATTTTGGACTGCTTCAATCAAAGCCACCAAATTTAATTATTTCTCACATTTCCCTTTTGTTCTGTCACTATTTCAATTATTATTTCCTACGTTTGTACATAATTTCTCTTTCTCGCACCTTTTCATATATTTTTTTTTTCAATCCACTTTATTAAATGATAGCAAGGTTTGGTCTTTTACCCAAACCTGTCTCTACGCTATCTCTCTGAATGTCGACAAAAAAAAAATCACATCCAATCTGCATATATGAAGCCGCTTGACTGTAATCAGAAACACCGTGGTCTCCCATTCACCTGCTTTCCTTGTTGGCAAACTATTATGTATTTTTTTTGATACCCTTCAGTTGATGACATCACTCCTGCTGCAGGGCTCAGACTTTGGTGTTTTAATTTAAATGGATGAATGGATTCTTTGCCAGACTGGAGCGAAAATGAATAGAGGACTGTTGAATACAATTACAGATAGGTTACAACAGCCTGGTTAGAGCCGCCATTGTGACTTGACCAAAGTCAAAACAACTATATATCAGCTGAGGAAATTGGATCTTGCAGGAGAGCCAGTGAATGCACCATTAATCTTGTTCTCCCTCTACATCCCTCCCCGCGTGAAAGAGAAACCAAATCTTTACAAATAAGCCTCCGTTGTTGAAGTCTTAGACATTTCCGCAGAGTATAAGAAGTATAAATGTCAGCATTTTCTTTACCCCCAAAACAAAGTAATGCTTTGACTCCCTTTGGGAGGTAAATGCCAGGTGGATGTCAATACGATACAAATGGCATAACAAGTTGTTGTGGTACAGTAATCATTCACCGACTGCCCCTTAAGTCCAGGTGGCTGACAGTTTTTCAAGCAGAGCATTGACAGGAAGTGAAGCCACCACCATATTTTCCCTTCCCAACAAACTGGCGATCAATGCCCGCAGTCTTTGAGCTGAGCTCATGTGAAGCTGCCGGAAAGTTAACGCCGCTACAGTTCTCAGCACACGGTCGAATCTTCTGTGTCGTCTCGAGGCTTTTACACGGAAATATTTGCTTGACCAGGAAAAAGGAGGGTCATTCTCAAGGTGCTTCAAAAGTTTGGAGCCAGAATAGTCTCACAAATGTCAGCACGGAACCACAAACGTATTCTGAGAAGAAAAATCGTGCTTCTAATTTGTAAAACTGTGCGCACACCAATGTGAATTTTTGAGAGATACGCGTGCATATTTTGGCTACATCAGTCTGTCAGCAGCCAATCAGAAGTCGCGCTCGTTTGCAGCCAATCACACGGCAGTGTCCCCGCTAGGGTCCGTGTGTGACGTCACTATTGTGCGGGAGTATCTAACCCTAACCCTTGAAGTAACCCTAACTTCGCTGTGAATTTTCTGAAGGATGTCGTTCCAGCGTTAACAAAATAATGCTGCTGAATTACTTTTCTTTTTCTTCTGTACGCTATTAATGCTGGATTTTAACTGGATTTTAACGTCACACACGGACCCTCATGAGGACACTGCCGTGTGATTGGCTGCAAACGAGCTGGACTTCTGATTGGTTGGTGACAGACCGACGTAGCAAAAATATGCACGCAAATCTGGTCTGCGTTAGAAGAGTCTCAAAAATACACATTCGTGCAGTTTCACAAATTAAAAGCACAGATTTTAATATGTGTACAAACGTAGTTTGAGGAATTGTACTGTATTTTGAATGTAATTGATGTTTGAAGCATTGTTTCCGTTCTTACGTATGTTCTTCTCAGAATACGTTTGTCTATCTATGCTTACGTGTGTGTTCTTTTCGAGACTATTCTGGCTCCATACAAAAGTTAGTGACCTAAAATGTGATGGCAAAGGCGTCGAAGGAAAACAACCTGAACCCAGCTGGTGGGGGTATGGAATAAAAATGTGTGTCCTGCAGCAAAACCAATTGGCTGGTGTTTGAACAAACCAGCTGTGTTTTATTTAACTTCACTGTTTGTGTACGCCTCACTGTGTCTGTATCTGCTTTTGTTTGCTGCATGATGGCCTGCAGTGAGGAAATGACATTTTGGACCAATTCACAAAATGCGCCCCAGGGCAATGGCAACAAGCAAATCCCGAATTCCATATGTGGAATCGCACAAACACTTACGTAAAGCTCAACTTTGGACTGAAGTTTGACTGAAGGGGAAAAAGGTAGAGAGCGAATTTCTGCTCACTCAAACAATAGTTCTCCTTTTAAATCGGTGGCAGAGACGATCTCAGCAATCACCTTGAGATGGAGCCGGCGGATGGGGCCAGATAAGATGGGCACGGAGATGTGGGGGAGATAGCAGTCTTAAACTGACAGCTAAGCATCTAATTAGCACGGTGACGATCTCGGCTGTGCGGCTGAGTCAGCCGCCGTGTCATCACCCTTTCCTCTGGTGCAGAGATACCACTGCTAGGAATTAAAATTTGGCGTATTTCCTAAGGGGGTTGATGGAAGAAAATCTGTTTACATGGCCTCACGCCGTACTGTATAGGTTTGTTTGTGGGTGTGTCACCTAAAGGAGATGGTTCTTATCTCCAAAGCTTTTGAGAAGGTCAGGTTTGATTCACGTAAGGCAGCCATGAAAATGGTGGCGATAACTCAGAATCAGATTCATTAAAAAAACTATATTCGCAGATATTGGCATGTATTGCTACTAGTTGGCAAATCAGAATTGTAAATTACAGATTGAAATTTTTAAGAAGAGGTCAGTGTTGGGACTAAGGGGTTACTTGTATTGCCGTTACGTAACAAAACTACTTTTCTCGGTAGCTAATAACGTAACGGGTTACTTTTCCCATTCGGTAACGCGGTTATTGTTACTGTGGTGAAAAGGGTCTCGTTACTTGTTACTATCTGTGGTCCAAATGGACGGTTTCTCCCGGCCACGGAGAGAGGACTGTGTGGAGGCGGAGCCTGTCTGCTGCCTGTCAGTGTGTGGTAACTCTCACAGTCATGAGTGAAATACGGCCGTGCACATTAACTGAACCATTGCGTTGAAAAGGAGAGTTGATTGGTTGACATAGGTTAACATTTCAGGCTAAGCCAATCAGATAGAGACCTGGGCGGGTTTTCTTGCCTTATAGGGAAATAAAGAGTCTCAATGCGATACAGCAAACATCTATTTTGTTTATTGTACTACAATATTTCATTATGATAGTTGCTACAGTACACAACACAAAACTTTTTTAATGTCTTTTTAAAGTAAAGTAACTAGTTATTAGTTACTTTTATAATTTTGAATTTTGGAATCCCCTTATTCAGTATTAAGCAAAAAAATAAATAAAATGCAACTTTGTTACTTTTGTAGAAAACATAGTATGTTAATAGTAACACTGGTCCTTCACCAATCTTTTCACTTATATAATAATCGAATTCAGTGCCAACTCTCCTGCAGAAATTCAATCACAGATTCTCAGTTTGAGGTCAAGTCTGGACACCGCGATGGTCAGTTTTTTTTTTTTATGCTGACTCATGCATCCTGAAACTCTCAGCATGAAGAGTCCTGTCATTGTCCTGGAATCTGCCTGTGCAGCAAGAAAAAAAAAAAATATGGCACTTTTTGGAAAGTATCGTCATTCACTATATTCAAGTGGACGTCTGACCTCATTTTTGGAGAACATAACACGCTGTCCCTGAAAGACTTTCTGAAGACTGACCTCACAGAATTTTTTCAGTACACCTGTTCTCAGAGAGGGGGCGATGGTTAAATAGAACTGATCCGAACCTGTTATTTCTACTTCAGCGCTGTTTGCTCAAGCTGAAGTGAATCACTTTGATAACACTGACTCTGTTTCTTGAGCCAATCAACGATACGACACAGTGATGCATATCGTCCATTTACGGCGTCTCGCCACCTGATTGGTTCTGCCTCAGCCTGGTGTTAATTATGGACTGCAGCGTTTTGGATTTAAATAATTGGTTATGGATCTTCTCTAAATCAATTTCAAATACTTCACCAAACAATCAAGATGAGATGATTATTTGGAGCGATTACTATTTTCCCCGTTGCTATTGAACAGCGCTGACCTTCTCAGCACCATTGACTGAACGTTGCTGAACCAGAAGGTCTTTAACTTTAAAATACAACAGGAATAGCAAACCTTCATGGCCGCTCAGCCTCAAAAAAAAAAAATCAGATTTTTCTGTCCAAATCCAATTGGAGTCCACTTTGTCAGAGCTGTGCCTTTTCTATAGCATCTCCTCAACAAATGTGTAAATATAAAGGACCATTCATCCACCAATCCGTCCATTCTCTACAGCTTAATCCGTCTCAGGGTGGTGCATGAGCTGGAGCCAATCCCAGCAGTCTTTGGCACAGGCAGGGGACACTCTGGACAGTTAACCAGTCCAAAACATGCAGACTGAGGATTAGGTTAATTGGACACTCTAAATGGCCATAAGAATGAATGGCTGTTTGTCTCTATGCTGCATTTGTCCTCGCGATATAAAAGGTCCATTAGTAAACGCAGCTGCACTTAACTGCATCTCTGTTGTCATAGTCTTATTCTGTTAAGGATAACAGGATCTACTGGTCCAAGAAGAAAGACACAGGAAGATTCCTGCAAAAATATCAATTAGGTCTATGTATAGAACTAGGACATTAGGCATTTTAACATCTGAAGCTTCATGTATTTAACCCATCACCAAAGTGGACAGTGGACAGCTTAGGGGTGGGGACGGTGCCTGGCTCAGTGGACAGCTGTGGTAACATGACAGTAGGGGGATTCGAACCGAGGGCCTTGCGGACCCTAGTCTGTTTCCTTAACCACTAAGCCAACAACTGCCCCATATAGAATCACTTAACCAGGAAGTAATTACTTCCAACAGGAAGTCTTTATAGCATGGTGCAGTGTGATTTGGGTGGCAGTTGTGGAAACTACTGCCTCTGCGACCTGGTAACTGATGAGTAATACATGTAATATAGTATTTATTGGTCAACCCTGTTGTATACTGCTGAAATATAGGACCAAACATGGAGCACACGTTATTTATAAAACTTTACTTTTACTATGGAGGATACATGTCTCAGTGTAGACCAGGCATGGGCAAACTAAGGCCCGGGGGCCGGATGCAGCCCGTCAAGCTTTTCAATGTGGCCCACCAACTTTTCCCGAAATATTTTATATAGTTTTTTCCGCGTTTCCCCAAGAGATGATGTCATAGAATCTGTAAGAAGTTTAGCATTTTAAGTTTTATACATGGGTTTTACATGGAATTCATAGTAGTTCAACAAACACTTCGTCTTTGTGATCTCTACTCGGCCCTGTGTCCAATTCAGGGACCAGTTGTGGGCCGCAAGTCAAAAAGTTTGATAATACTTAACAGTTATAATAGAAGTATGACAATACTTTGTCTCGGTTTTGCCACATTAAGTGGAATCACACATGGTTTGGAAATGTTAACTTATGTTAAAAATAACAGCATACATCGCCTAAGGTCAATATTTGTATTGGAAAATTATGTGTGGACAATATCGACAAAAGGTTATGTCAAACATCCATGAATAAATTCATTAGTTCTTTTCAAGAAAAATGCAAATACATATAAATTTTTACCATGTTCATATTACGGACAGCGCCCCCTACTTTGGAAACCACTGGATAATTGTATGAGAGAGGAAAAAAAAAAAATCACTGACCCACTTTTGCAGTTGCGTTTCTGCCAATTTTGACCACATTTGCATGTCATCATGGCTCCCGCTCAATACTGCAGTATCACGTGAGTAATAACCATAGTGTTTACTTCTGCAGTCAGTTCACTGTTAAATTGTCATTTCCAATCAGCAGAATTATTTACAGAGAGAGAAAACATTTCCACGGGTAAACACAGCTGTGGACAATATAGGAAATTACACCCCGTCATGACAACGTGGCAATGATACAATGTTACTGACAGATAGAACATGCACTGATGTTTCACACAAACGTGCACATCTTAACCTAAGGCTTCTAACTGCAGCGACCCTGCTCCCCCAGTGTTTTCTTTAACTCCGTATCACATGGATCACCATGGCGATGAGAGACAGTAAAAAGACCAACTTCATCCAGCTGTACCTTAAGTCTCTCACTGATAAAACCATCTTCTCCCTTTGGAATTAGCCTTTATATTTTTTCACTTTATAAATTAAGAAGTGAAACTCTGCAGTGAGTTTCCAGGGGAGGGTTGCGTTGCTTGCAACATTTCAACGATTAGCATGCACGGAGTTGTGGTTTCATTACTGTACATTTAATCTGAAATTAATAAGACTGGTTATTTACCTTTTTCAACCCTGTCTCTCTTTTTATTTACAGTTTTTTTTTTTTCCGGAAGTCCTCACACGTAAGTGCCGTCTAATGATGGTAGTTTTTTTTTTTTAGTGCATGCGTGCGTACCTGAATGTGTCACCTAAAGCTCATGACGAAGAGAATGTGCAGGTTTTAATAACAGGGTGGGAGTTGCTCAGCAGCATCCTGTCATTACTGTCACCGTGGGCTAAAAGTGTACACAGAGCTTAAACCTCAGGCCCCACGTCCAACTGTGTAGTAAACTGCTTATTTTAACATTTTGCAGACAACTAAGTCATTTTTTTTTACCCCGCTTCGCCCTGAACACAATATTGGTTTTTCCTTTTCTTTCTCTGTGTGTGTGTGTGTGTGTGTGTGTGAACGTGCCGGATACACACAAATACATCAGTGTCAAAACTTTTTTTCTGCTGAAATGATGTGACTGTGTTTTACAGTCTGTGTGCTCAGCTGTCTCTATTGTATGGATTAATGATCAAGATATTAAGTGTTTTTTTTTTTTTTTGATGTTTTCAAATTAAAAGGCACCCATATTCATATTTCTTAAATTATATTAAACAAATACATGCATTTTATATATTTACTGTATATTTTCTACATAGCAAATGTGGGAAAATTATTTTTTAATTCTTATGTTATAAGTCCTGGTACCTTTCCCTTAAAAATTCAGAAACAAATGTAGGGATATATACATAATACATACATATATATACATATACACATATACACATATATGCATATATGTGTATATATATATATATATATATATATATATGTGTATATTTGAAAAGTTTTCACAAATACATGCATATGTACCTGGTACCTTTCCCATAAAAAGTAACAAACACAATGTAGAAATATATGTGTTGATACATATACAGTATATATATCTACATAAATATATACACACATATATACTGTGAATGTATCTAGATATATTTACATGCATATATATATATTTATATGTGTGTGTGTGTGTATGCACGTATGTGTGTGTGTGTGTGTGTGTGTGCTTCCATGAATAGTGTTGTGTGAGACACATCGGTAGAAGAATGAGAACAGAAAAAGGGACAAGCCGAGAGGAGACACAGAAGAAGTATCAATAGTATTTCTTTGGTGTCTCTTCCTTGAATCTGACATCACCAACACTATCAGCCATGTCGAATTTAATACTTTTAAACAACAAACAAGCTGAACACAAACAGGAACATCTTAAATGACACCAGGTGCAGGAATTTGGGTTTTGGGAGATTAGCGAATGTTTTGATGTCCTCTGTTTGAGGGAAAAGAAAATCAAGGTCCCTGTCAAAGGAAGAATGATTGTTAGAAAATGTAACATGACACAAGTGTATTCAGTATTGAATCCATTGTTGATGCCTCCAACCAAACCAGGATCCTGTCTCTGCGGACACGGACGCTGTGTTTTTGTACTAACATAATGATATTTCTTACACTATCCCAGTGGATGGCAGTTCTAATTCCTCCAAGCGGCAGATTTCATCAGTTGAATGTAAATATGTCCTTCGGGGGCAGTTGCAGAGATGCTGTTGTTTTGGCGAAGGTAATTGTTTTTTGCTGAAAAATGGGACTTTTAATGGTCCACGGTGTCACTGGTGGTTGGAAATTAATGTTAGGATTTATTGTAGTGGCCAGAGTTTAAGTGCAGATCACAGCAGCAGAGACACCAGTAGGTGTGGAGAGTCTGATCCAAATGTTTTTAAATGACTGCACCACGCGTTCTGATGGAGGTCAGGACCAGATTAAAGGACTGGAGTCTGGACTCTGGTTAACAGACGATAGGTAGTGGGTTAAGATAAACAGAGACAGTAAAAACATTAACGTTATTGCTCGAACTGTACCAGTGAAACGCAGCTCATGACTGGTAGCCTCACACCCTGCGATCCCATGATCAGGTGCGATTGGACTGACTGTTTCTCTCTGAGATGTGATGCGAATAACGCTTAGCAAACTAAACAAAATTAAAAATATGTCTTAAAAGGTGATCTGGTCTGTCAATGTTACCATGCTGCTGTGTGGCAACATTGCTCACTACTCAAAGGAAGGGTTTAGGTATGGTGGGGTGGGATTTGGGTGGAAGCTGTTGCCCCTGTGTTCAGGAAACGGAGATGAATAGTTATTCCGGCCAGATTAGCCAGACGACGGCAGTAATTTTCTGTACTGGTCCAATTTGCTCCATTAAGTCATCGTAGACCAGTGTTGTTATTGTTTTTCTTTTCCAAAACACTTACACCAGCACTACTTTAGACTCTGTCCACTTAGAGACTTATTGAGAATCTCGTTAGCATGGTTGCTGCAGACCGAGTCTGCCTGTGGCTTCAACGTACGGAGCTTTTTGATGAAACATGTTAATGTTTGGCTTCAAACTTTGACTTTTTCAGCATTAATACTAAACCAACAAAATATCAGGAATAAAAACTTAACTTTCTGGCATCCCTTAAGGCCCCTAGTGCTCACTGGAGACCGAACTTCTAGTGAAAAAAGCAGCATTTACAGGGAAATATTGTTTAATATAAAACAATGTAAATGTTTAAGAATATATTTTTTTTTCCTATAAGAAATTTGTGCTTTATCCACTTCTTTATTGTGTTAAATGAAGTGTTTATTCTCACTTTGACTGACTTTGACAGAGGTTGGTTCTTATTTGCATCTCCCCTTTCCTGATTTACACTTTTATTTCACTCATTTAATGTCCACTTTAATCCATTTAATCTGATTTCCCAGTATCCAGTATGATTTTGATCTGGTTTCTCCCATTTGTTCTGCTCTCCGCTCAGTTTTTCCCCCTCCTTTTACAACGACGTGCAGAAATACGTCGCATCTGCGATAAGGTCGTTTTTGTCACTGTGGCAATAATGACGGGTACTGACTAATTATGTGGAGCGCCACCTTGTCTTCACACTGAGGGGGGTGAAGGTGTTAGAATTCATGAGGTTACGAACAAATTGGTTCCGGTGGGATGTAAGGAACAGGAAGCAGTCTTTGATAAATGAAGCACCGAGCTCAGGAAATGGATTGAGGCGCATTGTCAGTGTAAACCAAACCTTTAGCTGATTTATGATTGGCTGAGCTGCTCAATGTTGAAAATGTTATTTTAGACAATTGACAGAACAGCAGCTGTTGAATTTAATCCTGTCTTTTATATCTTTTATTACAATAATAACATCCTTGTGAGTGCCTTAAAAAAATATATACATTTATTTGATGATTATACTGAATTTATCCCAGGTGTCTCCTTCATACAGAAAATATTGTGAAATAAGCAGCCGGTAAATGATCGTGCGTCTTTATGAATTAGTTAAAGGAAGCGCATTGCACCAAAAACTAAAAGGACATATATTTTATAAGAAAATATTCATTATATCATTTTCCTGCTGTCTCATCAGTCAAGGGAAGGTTCGCAGTTTGGTGCAGTGTGATTTGGGTCCCTGCTGTCCCTGTGACCCAGGGCAGTGACGGCCAAGTGGTTTAGGCGAGTCCTAGAGTCACACATAAGAACAGACATGGACAAAATAAGGCCCGGGGGCCTGATGCAGCCTTTTCAGCTTTGTGATCTGGCTTGCCAAACTTGTCCAAAAAAAAACAAAATAATGTATGAATCATTTTAGCATTTTGGTCTTTATTTCTTCATGTCAGTTTTCTACTACCGTTTTCACATTGGCACTTAATTTGGTATTCGCCAGTTTCGAAACCAGTTTTGCTCTGTGTTTGCGTTCACATTACAAACTAACGTGCATTCGCTCCTAAACTAATGCGCGTTAACTAATCCACCTCTAGACGGGGGTTTCGATACCGTATTGACTAATACGGGCTCATAAAATGTTACGAGAGCGGCTCATCTACTTGTCAACCATTATATGTTGCTGCGTTATTAGGAACAGGATTACAAAACACTTCCAAAGTTTGTTGACAGAATCCATGTTGAATAAAACCGCATATTAACGACATATCGTTATATAACCATGTGATCAAATTGAGACTGGACCATGGTTAGACTAATGCGCATTTGCCCCCTTATTGTGTGTGAATGCAAAGCGGGTATTGAATGTGCAGCGAATACCAAATTAAACCGGATTAGTTTATACAGGATCAATTCTGAATTGAATGAGAAAATGGTATAAATTGCTCCTAATCTGGCCCAATAATGGCCCGCAAACCATAATGTTTGCCCACCTCTGCCTTTGACAGACCAGTGCACTCTTTACACTCTTTGCTCTTCTCGTTGAACAAAGGAAATAAAATTACAAACCATTCCTCCACACTGGGGAAAATATTGAAATTGAATGATATGATCTTCTCGAAATATGCACCACATTTACATCCTCATTCAGTGAGCATCCAGGCTTGGACAAGTACACCTCAACAATAAACGCAACATTTTTTTTGTTTTTCGTCCATACCTTTAATAACATGATCATCCGTTTTTGATAATTACCTTTGATAACGTGACTTTTGGCCTTGTCTGTTTTTGATGAGCTTGGTTAAGACGA
>JAFBJS010000959.1:0-27128 GCA_016785265.1 Paraplagusia blochii
TAATTTTGGAAAACGGAAAAATCCTCTTTTTCAAACGGAAAAATACAGGCCCTAGAGATTGATGGATGCAGGGTCAAGCTGAAAGGAGGAGAAATGCTATTATTGTGTTATATTATGTATCAGTACAAAACTGAACTTTAAGTGGACTACTAACTACAGTCTGTCACCCCGTGATTTTCTGATAGAATCCTGTTTCAGGAAATAATTTGAATGTCGCAAGTGCTTGTTCAAGATATTCAAATGAGCTCTGCGTGTCCGATGTTAGACTTAAATCATCTGTAAATGCAACTTTTTTAAGTAACAAAAAAACAGCAAGACATTGTAGTGGTGAAGTAAGGACTTTTATTAGAAAGCAGAATTTTTCTGTATTGCATTTAAAGAGATCACTTACTACGCAACCCAAACAGGTGGTGGCAAATACCATGATGGGAATGAAACATAGATTCTTACGCGACATCAAAAGTGGCAACTTGCATTTTTGTTGTATATATTTCTGATGCTTGATTCATAAGGAGCATAAACAATTTTTTTTTTAACATAAAGCCATAACAACACCATAAATGTCCCATGTCTATTGGCCTGGTCCAAGCCCAGTTGATAGTCAAGAACATTGCCGGGAGCAAAAGTGTAGAGAGTTGCATGAATGAATCCTGTTTTGACTGTTTTCCATCTCAAATTCACCGATCGGCCCATGACTCTGGGCCTGTGTTTACCAGAGCTCAGCAGATTCTGTTAAGTCCATGTCCATGTACAACGGCTCTGTTCACAAAAGCACCAAGGTATCAGTCAAAAATAATTCAGTCCTTGTTGTGAAGACAAACACATTTGTGACAATAGAAGGCTGGAGTTAACATCGTATTGTCCCCCCACTCTGAGGAGAAAGCGAGCAGAGACCAAAGCAAGCCGGAGAAAGACAAAGCGATAGCAGAAGCACAGCGAGTCATGTCAGATCTCCCTTACCGCTCTTTGAGTCTCATCCCTGTTCTGATTGTCAGCGCTCTGAACACATGGCTTTAAAAGTTGCATTTCCCCCTTAATCTACCCGACCATTTAGTCGAGTCTTCTTTACGTTTCTTTCTTTTTTTTTTTTTTTTTTTACATAGTAGTTCTAAAGTGCTGGCATTTTCGAGTACACAGACAAACTGTATATGTACGGTGTATACACTTCTCTAGTGCATCTTCTTTTGAGTTTGCTCAATGGTCAAATGCACACTCACTAAGGGTAGTTCGTAGGGATGCCTGATATTACCTTCTGTTGATATCGTACAAACACTTAATTTCCAATTCTGGTATCAACCAATACCAATAGATGCACCCGTTTGTCCCCGAAACTGAGGTAAACAATGCGATTCCAGCAACTTTGGCAAGACCTAGGCATCGTGATCGTCGTGAAATCTGACAACATTCTTAACGATAGGACGTGATTGTGCGAATATCCAGCCGATAATATCCGACATCCCTGGTAGTTAGTCTACGTTTCCACTCTGTTACCATCAGGAGAGGTGAACATTCAGTTAAAGGCTGTGCAGGGTGTGCCGTGAAAATACAACCCTACTCATTTCACAGAGTCCACAGTCTTTGTTTGCTAACAGTGACATTAGTTGTTCAGCATAAAATACATGGTGCATAAGGGTCAGAGGTTTCGTTGGGTAGAACAACGGTTCTAGATGGCATGCAATTCATGATACAGGTTTCTCTTGGCATTAAAAAGTTGGAGAGTCCACTTTCCAAATGACATAAACCACCAGTTGGATTTTACAGTAATGTGAGGGCGAGTTGAGCAATGTGACTGTTAAGATATTAAATAATTTATTTGCAAAAGTGTTTTCTTAATGGGATATTTTCATCTGTAAAATCCAATGGTAACTTCTCTACTGTGATTTACAGCGCCCCTACAGGTGATGAATATAAATGTCGCGGGGAAACTGCGTTCAATCCAAAACAAACAAACAGACAAAATCAGACATTGCTGTATATACAGGACTTGTTAATGACTTTTTCAGTCAGACAGGAAACAGAGCTCATCCTCGTCCAACGTTAGCCATGACAATTCTAAGAAACTTTCAGTTTTAGTGCAACTTTATTCCTGCACACATTCACTCTGCACAAGAACCTAAGCAAAAGCAAAAAATAAAAAGTCAAAAGTTGATAATTTTTTGCGCCGATTCACAGCTAAGGTGACAAAGAAGTGGACGGAATAATTGGAAAACACATAAAATGTATACATTTCTTATAAACCTGATTTCTATGATTATTTCATTGTGATCATTTTATTAGCAGACTGACTTAAAAGTGATTTTTATGGAAACTGAAGTCTGATTTATGTTAAAACAACAACAATAATAAAGTTGATCAGCCACGTCAGTTCATTTACTCCCTTTAACAGTGACATGCTGTCAAATGCAAAGTGTCATTTTATCTATATATATTTTATAGTTTTACATCATGCAAGTTTTTCTGGAAGCCAATATTCGTACCTTGTCGTAAAAAAATCATTGATGTAAAAAATTAAACTCTGTCAGCGCGGACACTCTACGACAGTGCTGTTTTTCACTCTTCTGATATGAAGACACACATCGACACAGCCACACACACAGTCACAATCTAAGGCACTGCTCCTCACCTCATTATTACTACAATGCACCGTTGTACTCTTTAGTACGTCAGTGATTTTCCTCTCTTTCGTCAATTTGCTCTTACTTTAAGAAAAACTTGTTTAAAAAAGGTCTTAAGGCAAACAAAAAACTTTTAGTGCATGAAAATACAAAGAGAAAAATGACCTTCAATTTAAGGGGATGGCAGTAATGGTATAATTGGGCAAATTTGGGAAGACTTGCTTTAGGGGATAAAGTAAGAAGGGCATTAAGGAAAACACTAACAAACCATGAAATGCCTTTAATAAGATGTATTTTCCAAATAAACAAAAATAAACAAACATTATTTGCTTTTGTGACTCTAAAGAACTACATAAAAATCCTTAGGACCTGTCAGTTTTACGAACATGTCTTTTAGACATAAATTACATTCTCTAAAACTATTGGGAAAATAGTGTAGTAATAAAAATTAAGAAAAGAAAAACTTTCATGTCCGAATTTTACAGAAACACTTTAAATGTCTGCCCCTTTGAAAAAAAAACCCTTTACATTCTTTTTATTCATTCTTTCACCGTCGAAAAAAGTGGCAAAATTTGGTTCGACAATAAATACGTGCGGTGTTTCATCAATGTGTCAATAATCAGTGTTTAAAAAGTATTTTGTTCTATTCAGTCAGAGTTCGCAGCACTCGTCACAGCAGTGCTTCAATTTACATTCACTCATCTCCTCAGCCGTTTGGTCACCTCCCTGTTTTATCAAGAGCAGGTCACATTTATATCAAATATTTTACAAGGAAAAGGGGAATTCTGTAAACGTTTCTTTATCATTATAACCTAGTGCAATCTCATCCAGGCCTTTTGCAAGACCTTTTTGCAGCTTTAAAGCCTTTGAGCATATTAAATTTTTTTTTTAGCTTTGTTATTGTTTTTTTCTTAAAATCAAATTTACGTGGTGCAAAAGTCAACATTTTTTGAGTTTTAAATCACTCGTTAATGTGTTGTATATTCCTTTGGTTTAAAGGACATATTTGTGTTGCAATTTCCCCAATTTATTTCTGATCTTGTGCTGCAGAGCAGAAAACCCAGTAAAGTGAAGAAGACATAAACAGTGCAGTTTTATATAAAACAAGAAAAAAGAAGTACGATCTGAACTGCAGTCTAGCAGGAGGCGGAAAGGATGAAATGATTAATAAAACCCAATTTTTTTTAGATACAAATACAGGTTTAAGTTGCACTTTGACATTGCTTCATGGCATTACCATATGAACTTTTGAGAAACAGTCAACATCAGACAAAAAAAAAACTTCCAACCCCAAAAACGCCCAAGTTGAATAAATGATCAGGGAGATTTGGAGGCAGATTTCCATCTTAAGTACAATCATGTTTGGACAAACGCCTTAGTCATCAACCTTTAACTTCTTTTGAGTGCAATTGCAGTAAGCCAGCAGTAAAAATTGCTCTCATACATTTTATTTAATAATTTACCCCCCAACAAACCCTCCCTACGACAAATACCGCATGGAAGCAGGACCTGGTGCCAGTGACACCCCTGCACCGAGGTAAATCGGCGCTTCTCTCTGGCATCGACGTGAACAACCACATGGTGTAGTAGCGCTCCGTCTGATGAGTCTCCTCTACCCGTGTGGTGACAGATACAAAGAAATAAAAACCCAAACGAGCGCAGTCGAGTTCAGAGTAACAATCGTGTCAATCAGACATAGGTCTGCGAGTTCAGTTGCGCAGTAATGGCGTATCTCGAGGCAATAAAAGCTGTTTTTGTTTTGTTTGTTTTTTTTTATTCAGATGCAGGTTTTGTGGCTCTCTTGTTGTTGTCGGTCTCAGTATCAGTGTGTATCCATTGGTTTGTTTTCATGCACATAAGCTGGGATGTTAGGTCCTGTCCGTGCCTGTCATACAGACGTTTAAAGATTTCTAAAATCACTGTTGTTCTCTTTTTTTTTTTGGATGGTGCATTTTCAATGCGTTGTTGCAGATATTAAAGATTAGTATCATCAGGTAGGAAATGTGCACGTGTATGTGCGGGATGTGTGCATCTCTATGTGTTGGGGTGGGAAGGGTCATGGAGCAGACACAGGCATCACATTGACAAATTCACTGTAAAGTACCGTAAGGTAGCTTTCTGGAATAAACGTTTCCAGGAAAATGGAATATTTGATGAACTCTCTGCTTATGTTTCATTTCCATTCACATAAAAAATACAGCGAACTACATTTATGTAATTAGCTGAGACTTCCAAACAAAAGAAGGACTAACATTTTGATCAAAATTTTCAGTCATCAAGGTCAAGGTTAAGAACGTCCCTCTTGGATGAGAGGTGGGAGGTTTTAAAAAAAAAATATTGTTCAGGACTCACATTTAAGCACGTGGTTCCTCTTGGAATCAAACCCCAGGCTGACACTTATCCAGGTAGACATACTGCCCACTACACCAGACAGGGATAAATGTTTTGACTCCCGGGTCACAATAGGTACTATAATTTGAGTATCTATTGTGTAAACTAAGATAAATGAAGTATAAAGGTATAAGATAAATGAAGTATAAAAGGGCTAAACACCAGATTTAACAGTCCATTGGGCTACATCTGGCCCCCGGGCCTCAGTTTTCCACCTATCTGGGCTGCACTATAGAACCACCCCTTGCTTAATGCTTCCTTTAAAGCACTAGTCCCCAACCCATTGTTACGGACTGGTCCAGTCTGTAGGTCTTTTCTACAGGGCCACAGTGGAGGAGAGTGGAAAAATACTCTTCAGTTTTACTAATTTACTTTATGTTGCACAAACAACGAATAGTTCTAGAGTTGCAAACGCAATGCCTGTGTCCACTTTCATCATCAGTGTGTGCATGTGTGTGTGTACAAGCACACTGATGCGCATGCATGTGTGACAAATCAGAGATTTGTGCTAAAGATTCCTGTCAAGGAAGCACAGAGGAGAAGGAGGAAGAGGAGGAAAATAGAGGAGTGCTGGGTGGAGATGCGAGTCAAAGAGAGTGCGGTGTTGAATTAGCATTCACTGTCCATTCACCCTCGGACCTTGTTCAAAATTTTCCCCTTGTTGCTCAGGTGGCGTATGCCGCTCCCCACAGTTGCCCCCATCACCCCCAGGCATCAACGTCGGTGCCCCCAGTGAGCCTTCAACGCCTTCGAGCCCCGCTTCGTCCTCATCTTCCTCGGGCTCCTCCTGGACGGCCCTCTCACCTTCACCCTCACCCTCCGCTCCAGCCGCCCCGGACCCCGGGCTGCCCTCCGTCAGTGCTGCATGAGTCCTTAGAGGGTCCTTACGATCTGGATACAACCTCTGCTCCAGGGTCTTGAAGTCTGGATCAAACGGAAGGGGAACCCCGGGTTGAGCGGCCCCCAGAGCCAGGCCCAGGCCCACAGCAGCAGCGCCCATGCCCATCCCTGCGCGGTAGACCTCCATGCCATCTGGCAGCATGGACTTGATCTTGGGCAACCACCGCTTACGGACGCGGCGGGCATTTGTGCACATGTCAGCAGCGATTACATTCATTTCACTCTCCTTGAAGTTAGGGTTGAAATTCTGACAGTAAACTAGAAGAAAGGAGAGAAAAAATCACATTTAATTTCCACTTCTTGGAAAACCCTTTCGGAATTCAACAGTGACAAGACACAAAACGTACGTTTAACAGCATTTAGCACCCTGCTGTCCAGGGGTTTCCTGCTGGGGTCACTGGTTGAAGAACGGATTCCTGTTCCACAGCTATTGGCCAAAGTGTTTCTGTAGAGATACAGAGTGAACACCAGGAGGCAGTGTCAGCTTCAGGCACATGCATGAGGCTCACATGAGAAGACACACACACTTTAACTAACCACAAAGCCTGACATGGCCACAGATGGAGTGTGAAATTGAGTTGATGACAACTGTGGTGGAGCTGTCGTCACAGAACATCCTGAATTGAAGAACTGGACTCTACTGTACTCACCTATCAAAGAACGTGGCTAGCAGTCGACGAAGCAGAACTTTGTGTTTGATACCAGCACATAGATGACAGTTCATCAGCTGGCCTCGAGTCATAAACACCTGCGTACCTGTGTAGTAAGACAACAAAAAAACGGTAATTTGCTGATGAAGCAAGAACTGTTTCAGAGGCTGTGGCCCTTTGTTTTATCAACCCTCCTGCTACAGATGAGTTTTTAATTCATTCATCTTCATGTGCTTGGTGTTGCTGGGTCACAGGAGCAGCTGGTGCCACCCAAATCACATTGCACCATACTGTGAGGCTTCCTGTGGTTGGTGTGCCCACTGGAAGTTGTGATGTGTGTCGGGACAGCACCCTGGCATCCTGGAAGCTGGTGGATTCGAACCTAGAGCCTTTTGGACCCTAGTCTGCTTCCTTAAGTACTAGGCCACCACTGCAGACAAGTTCTTCAGTTATTATTTTATTGAATCTACAGTATTTCTACAGTGGTATAGGACATTAGAACAGGCTGGATCTTTAGTCAAAGTTGTTCCCAGCTCTGAAGAGCTGGCTCAGGTAAACGTTTTGCCTCCTGGACCACAATTGGTCCTAGAATTTGACTGATTACCTTGGTCACGAGCAGAGTGATGAGCATTTGCACATGTAAAAGTCTAGCATAAACACTACAATGCTATAATGATTTTAGCCTTGTTTAAGGCACACATTGGGAAAACCTGGGTGTTGCAGGGACAAAGATGAAAAATCCAGGATAACAAGGATTAGTGGGCATCCAGCCTCCACGCCTTAGTTTGCCCATGCACGTTTGAGCTTTTTATGTTCTTACTAATGCACTATTCAGTTCATTGTAAATGATTCGAGGTTCTAAAACATCTGAAAAAACGATCACTAAAGCCTCTGGACGTTGTAGTGAGGAAGGTGTTCTTTGTGTCACAATACGTCTGTCTCTTCTACACCACACTGTAGGTAACAATCGTCAAGTTGTTCTAAATTTATCTCAGCTGAACAAAGACTTTGGAGATAAAACTGTGTTTTATCTCAACTAAACTAGACATTTCATTCCTTAACTGAAGAAGTTCATTAGTTTTTGAAAACTGGTGATGTTGCTTGGTTGAGGAACAAAATGTCTTTCAATCTACGACACTGGATAACAGACCTGGAGGAATGAGAATCTTTCCTTTAGATTGTGCTACAACTACTTTTTAAAATTTATGTTAGACACTTCCTTCATTATGGCTCCTAAACATAACTCTTATTCATTTTCATGTCCTTTAACTGCTGTACTTTACTTTTTGTTTAAAAACAAATGTACTTAAATAGATTAATGCATGCTTGTATGTCAAATAAATATTTTCAATTAAAATTCCTAAAACCCAAAAGCAAATACCACCACAAAAAAATCTGAACATGCAATCAAAATGTTGTCCTTTGATGTTGAACCTACAAAGGAAAAAACAAAACAAAAAGAAAACCCACTTCGGCAGCAGCTCTCAAACAGATTTCACTTTACATCACACTTATAGACAAGATGGAGTTCATTTGTATTCAACTCAGTCTTTAAACCAATTCCGTTCTAATTAAATTAAAACCTACATACAGGTAATTCATTCAGTTTCTCTTTGTAAAAGCACATTGACAATGAACTCCACGAACCTTAAATCCATTACTGTTTTTGCTACACTCTGTTGTCGGAGCTATATTGCTTCAGCTACATGTCTGCAGAGCCTTAAAAGCTCTGGTGGAACACCCTAAGAGCAATATAACAATATATATTCTCCTTCCCTCCACTCCCCCTCAGGGCAGTTTGGCACCCTACTGTCAAAAGCTTTTTTTTTCTTTAAGTGGCTTCTGTCCATTCACTTTGTCACAAAAGTCTGAGTGAATGCTATAACAAAGATATCTGTCTTTACTTGGCAGTTGTCAATGGTTGAGTTAGGATGGAGTGAAACAACGACACCAGTCAAACGCTAGCGTAAAAACGCACTGTTATGAGTGAAATGCACGGGCTGTCAGTTCGCAGCTCACGATTCATGCCCTCACACTGTACAATCTGATGGTGGAGCAAACAGCAGGATATTGTTTGATTCTCACAGGTTTATGATGAGGTAGCCAAGAGGCGATTGCTTGTCGTAAACCCCCTTTCACTGCACACTGTGAGTCGCACGACTTTGCCAAACATCGGACCAGATTGCTGATTATCGCACGACTGGCAAAATCGCACAGTGGAAAGGTGAAACTATTTGTTGTGTAAGGTATCAAATCAACAGTGTATGCCATGTATGCCAAAGTTGCATTTTATTGTTTTTGTGCTCACAGGAGTGCATATTAAATCCGGGCACGTCACAGGAGGACACATTATAGCAAAGAGAAATGGAGATGCCATGCAGAGAAAATGTTCCACAGTAACCTGTGTCATAAGTAACTCCCACTGTTGATGACGATAGAAAAATAAAGTGAATTGTTTTTTTTTTGCCTTTAGTGGAGATTCCTTGTTTTGTAAAAAAATAAGGGGAATATCTTCACCTGAATCCAGTTAAGGTATTGGTGAGTTGCTACTGCTACGCCACTCCCGTGTTTTTCATGGAGGTGTATTTAATTTTTAATGTAATCCTTATGTATTATATTTCCATTCTCCATCTCTAATGTCATATAATTGTGTTGGAAAACGTAAAACAGTCCAGGGAGGGGTGACGACAGTGTGGGGTAAGGGGAAATATATATACGGAAATAATTTACTAACTATATTTACCATCTTGGTTTTGGAACACAACTATTTATTTATACTTGGCTAAATAACTTCACAATAAGCAGTGATGGCCTAGTAGTTAAGGAACCGGAGTTGGGTCTAGAGCAGTGGTCTGCAACCCCAGTGCCAGTGCACCGAGAAATCCTTCGGGTAGGAAGATTCTATAGTTAGGAAAATATTTCAAAACACGGGAAATGTAATTTTAAGGGGTATTTATCTGCCACAACTTAACGACCGGTCAGTGAAAATAGTATGAAATATTTAACAGGTCCGTGGCACAAAAAAGGTTGGGGAACACTTGTCTGGAGGATTCCAGGTTCGAGTCCACCAGCTGCCAGGTTACTACTGAGGTCCACTGAGCACTTACTGCTCTGTGGGCACTCAAAACTGTCCAAAGTTCGCTTTGCCGATGGGTTGAATGTAGAGGTTTAATTTCGTTGTGTGCGGTGGTGTGGATCACCACGTCACAATGACAAGGATTTCGCCTTCCTTTAAGTGCGTTATTTCGTTACAATACTATATGCTGATGATATCCTCTTTATATTCAAAGAAATTTAAATTGAAACCTACCGGCAACCAATTCCAGCTTCTCTCCTGGGTCCCCCTCCGTGTAGAGCTTGGGGTGGCAGCGGTATCCTATCTGGCTGATGAGGCTAGCAGGCAGGGCCACCAGATCCCTACGGATCAGCACACAGTTGCGGTTCTCCAGAGCCAAGGGCAAAGTTGCCATTTCTGCCTTGTCCTGGACTACGGAGCAAAACAGAAACAGAAAAGTTTAGGCAGGGTTTAGAAAACAAAGAAGTCAAAATTTTACACAGGAAAAACAGAGGCGGTTAAATATGAATCAGACTGTGAATAACAAAATTAAAGTCAAACCAGCAGCCATCCGAAACCTCCCCCTGCCCCCGTCTAAGGAGGGACTGCGACATTAAATTAGCCAAGCAGACTGCTGTAATCTCATACAAGATTTCTGTGTTTCATAAATGTTTCACAGCATTGCAGATGTATCCTAGTTAAGTCATGATGCTGCATCAGCAACTTGAATTTTGGATGGAGACGAGTGCAGGGGTGGCTGTTGGCTTCATGTTCACGAAAGTGCTTCTCTTAACCTCTAAAAAGGACATGGGAGAGCACGCACAGGCACACTCAGTAGATGCCGCCGTGAACCCTTCTCAAATATCCCACAATGTCACCCTGGGGTGGTCTGAATGATTGCGGATCGAGTGGATTTCATAAATATCTGAAACTCTAGAGTTTAAAAAAGCCCTGCTTGATGCCTCTGAGCTCTGGGGTACAAACGGAGATGCCCGCATGTGCGTTTGATGTGTGTTCATGTGCGCGCCATCACACGGCGTGAGGGGCGAAAATCTCCTCAACAGAGAATATAACACTCCCTGCCTTTATGGACGGACGTATCACAATATTAGAGCTCAGCTTTTGTAACTGTGATACTCCAAGTGTGTTGTTGGTCACGATGTTCTCCAATCATAACTCGATAAAGCTATCTTTAAGCCGACAGAACCCACACACACACACACACACACTTTGGAGGCCCCACATCCTGCCTCTAAAAGGCTGAAGATTTATTTAAGATGTAAAAATGTAACAGTAATGAAATGAATGAGCTTCAGTTTTTTTTTTCACATAATAAGTCTGGACAGAATTCTGCCAGGCCTTCATTTATATTTTTTTTCTCAATGTTCTACATTGGATTGCTCTGAGAAATTCTTTATCCTGTCTGAGCCAAGGGCAACAGAGAAAGAAAGGGTCAGTGGAAAAAGTTAAAAAGATAAACCTGATGCAGAATCGTCATAGTTCTGAAGTGACCGGAATGAACCAATTTTTATTATTTAAAAAAAACAACTAATAAATAGAGTTCAGAGCTAAGATACACAATAAAATATCCTTGAGTTTGTGCCACATAAAAAAAGATTATATTAGTTTTTGCCAAGAAAAAATTTGCTTTTGTCAAATTTTATTAACATGTTTTTATATGAACCTGATATTCGAATAAAGAAAATCGTGGCAATTCAGATTGCAAACTGCCTTTGTTAAAAGGACTAAACAATTAGTTGAGACTGCAATCAGAAATTAATTTGTCGTTGGGATAATATGAGCTGTCGGCAAAAAGTACTACTTTGGACTATAGTCTAAAGCAGCGTTCTCCAACCTTTTTTGCTACTGTTCTGAAATATTACCCTACCTATAAATTTTTCCTACCCGAATTAACTGTGCATGGGCACAGCAATGATTTCTCAAATGCACACAGCCTATAAATTTCTGCTACCAGACCAGTATAACAAGTTTGAATCTTGTATCAATGACTTTTTTTTTTTTTTTTTTTTTTTTTTTTTGATGTGGCCCTGCACCAATTCACCCACGGACCGGTGCTGGTTCTCAGCCCAGTAGTTGGGGACCACTGGTCTATTTAATCCTAATCACATGATACAGTTACATGTCACATGGTGAATAAAGGAGTACCATACACGCTATTCCTCTAACAGAGTATCTGTCTGTCATTTTGCCCCTGATGATGTAATCTAGCTGTGAAGGTCTCCACTGTCCTGCCTGCAGTCCAGATCATCTATTGAAAATGTTTACGGCACCACCAACTGGCAAACAAGTCTTTCGGTTTGAGACTTGAACTCAGTCAGTATGGGTTGTAAGAATTTCCTGTTGCAAAACTGCAACAGTCACTGTCTTAACTGCCTTGAACAACAGCAAAACCAAATGATAGAACGAGGAATGTGATCAAGTGGTGAACTGTTGAACAGCAGCAGCGTTCACCTTTACTGCAGCAGGCATTCATTTCTTCATCATTTCTTTTTCATGCAACGTGTAAGCATTTTAGACCTCATACAATGCATGCCAAACACACGGTGTGAGGCTAAAACTGTCCCATTGGCAAATTTTCCCTTTTTTACTGTGCTCATATATTTTACTATTCTGCATGTAAACAAAAGGCTAATTTGACATCAGGCTTCACGTGAACCCTTAGCCAAAAGTTTGCCAGCACTGCCTTAAGGAGAGTGTACACTCTTTGATTTTCGTCAGCCATTGACTGCTCACTCTGTACAAGGAAATCACAGTGTACGACCAAAGTTGTACTCCAGTAATAAGAACCTTCTTCAGTTAAAAGTGGCGGCCAAATGTATTGTATGTGTTGAAAGAAGAAGCAGGTATTGAGTGGTGTAGAGTAGCTCACAGTTACTGCACTATTAAGTCAAAAATTGTGCCTGATCACGGTTCGTTGTACGACTGAAAAATCGTGACAAAATCACAGTGTATGTTGTACCGTTTTGTCAAAATGTGTTATTTAATTAAAAGTTTCTATGTGGTAAATGAGACGGAACACACTTACTCCCATAGGGGTTTGCTGAGCGTCCATAGAGATGACCGTAGGTGTCCTCTGTCATTCCATCATACGTCTCTTCTTCAAATTCCTCATCCTCGTTCTGATAAGACGTCGGACTGTCAGTTGTTGGCAGACTGGCTGCTCCAGGACTGGACCTTTCAACTCCTCCTCCTCCACCTCCCCCACCTCCTCCTGCTCCAACTCCATTGGGTCCATGAAGGTGATAAGAAGGCAGACCAGGAACTGGAGTTCCTCCAGCTGTTGTGTAGAACAACGACCCCGCTCTGCTCAACCGACTCCCCAACTCTGAAGATGAAATCTTAGTTTGTGTCGTGGGTATCGTCAGGGGCGTGGGTTCGCCACCTTCTAGTTTAATCTTGCGCGGCGGTAGAAGTAGAGATGTAGACCAGCCTTGGGTTCCCAGCAGGGCGGCGACTGCGAGGCCATTACCGTTGTTGCAGGGACTCTGCGGTTCAGATCCTGTTTCCTCCAAGGACCCTGCCGTCTGTGAGTCACAGTGAGGTGAGTTGGCTTTGAACATTAGGTCCATGCCTCTTTCAACTATATGCTGAATTTGGAGGTAGCCTGCCGTGTACATGACCACCAGCTGTTCGCTGGCAGCCATCGTTAGTTTCCCTGTGTAGCAGAAATTGAGGATCTGCTCAAAACAAGCAGGAGTGACGGAGGACGGCAACTCGAACTCTGCCTTGGTGGAGCTACTGAAGAGGTCACGAAAGTAGAGGCTGCTGGCAGCCAAGACTGCCCGGTGGGCTTTGAACGCCTGACCTAGATGTTGGGAATGACAAACGACAGAAAAAGAAGTTGAGAGCAACTCATTAAAAACAAAAAAAGTGGTCGAAGAAAAACCTCTCTCCCTACTCACCTTTGACCAGGATGGAGACATCGCAATAATGTCCCAGTAGACGCTGCTCATTCAGAGAGCCTAAAACTGTGGCCCCAAAGTTTGGTATCTCCACATGGAGCAGCTGGGACATGATGGCCGAAAGGGGGAGGAAGATGAGGCTTCAGATATTCAGTATAAACTCTGCCACCGAGAGAGGCATCTGTAATGAAAGGGAGAAAACGACATTGGCGTAAATGAGAAACGTCTAAAAAGGAGACAGCGGTGAAGTGAGAAGAAATTAATTTTTTTAAGGAGCAAGAAAGAGGCGAGAAAAAGAATACAGTTGAGGGTGAGGTGCGAGGTGCGTGAAAGGGAGATGGATGTGTATACAGAGATGGTGGGTGAGAGATAAGGGGGGAGGAAAGAGAAAGGAGGAGTCGAGTCGAGAAAAAAAAAAACAAATACAATGCCAATTCTACTGTACGTGAGCGCGTTGTGAAATACCTAAACACTGTGTCGCTTTATTGCTTCTAAATTCCCAGGAAGACTTCCAGGACTCATTCCTTGCATCGCTCACACTCCTGTGCGTCAGTCATCGCAACAACTTTCTAACCTCCATCTCGGTCAGGAAACCATTGGACAAACATGTCACATGTCACACCTTCGCTATATCTCCGTCAACATTCAACGTTCTGTCAAGAACACAACAGTCCCAATCTGATATTAACTGCGGCAGCGCCCTTTACTCTCCACTTCTCAGTAACATATTTTCACCTCCTGTCCTTCCCTGAACCTTGTGTCATTGTTTTTCCCCCGTCAACCCCCACACACACATATACATATACACACAAGTTTCACTATTGAGAAATCCTGCAGACCAGTTTCCAGGAACACAAACTGAAAAAAGTCACCGCCTCGCTCTCTCTCACTCACTAACTCAGTCTCTCTCTCTAAAACGCTCCATACAGAATGATATGTACTTTGGCTCACTTCTTAAGAACGTGTGCATGCATGAACACACAGAGCGCAGGCTGCATAGGGAAATGACTGTGTTCTCTGGCATGCAAGCACTCACCTGGAGGAACTCGTACCAGCAGCAGACTGTCCCCTGCAAACACTCTCCCCCTCTCTCTCCCGCTTTCACTCACTCACACTGAAATTGAAATTAAAAAAAAAAAAAAAGTGTTTTGCCAGACAGTTCTGACCTGTGTGAGAGGCAGTCCTTTGGTTGAGACTCAAACAAACACATCGGCAGCAGCCGGAGCCGGAGCAGCGGCCGCATTCAGGAGCAGGACGGCCCCGGAGTGCAGTTAGTGCAGATGAAGGGGGGAGTTTTCTGATGCGCTCTGTCTGGGCGCTTAAAGTGTCATTCTCACTGTTTTAAAGATGATCCTCTCTGCTTGTCTGAGTGACTTTTCTCCCTGTCTGTCTGCCTGTCTCTTCCCCCTCTCTCCTCTCTGTCTGTGCTCAAAGCCTCCCTTTACCTCCCTGTCATTATCTTCCCCTCTGTTTCTCTCCCCTCTCTCTCACTCTCTCTCTCTCTCTCTCTATTCTCTAAGGGCTGGATTCAACAAGTGCTGTTGTGGAGGGAGAGAGACGGAGTGAGAGATAAAGAGCGTGAGGGAGAGAGAGAGAGAGGGAGCAGAGCGAATCAATGATGAAAGGAGTGGGAGGCTGAGTGTGTACGTGCATGTGTCTGCGCGTGCGTCTGATCAATGCAGTATCTATACGTCGCAGGGAGTGGGAGGGAGAGAAAAACACAGGCTACAGTTACAGACGGAGACAGAGACTGGGCAGAGCTACAGAGCAGGGGAGGGAGGGAGGGGAGAGTTGAGACAGAGAGAAAGTCATTTGAGGACAGTACGAGCAGAGAAAGACAATTAGGTTGAAGCAACTTCTGCCACTTGCCCCTGGACACAGTTAGCTATACGGTCGCACACAAAGAAGGGAATGACTAAGACAATGGAGAAATGAGAACAGCTCCGAGAGCTTCACGGTCCGCCGTCAATTAATTAGACAATAAATGGCGAAACTTCTTAAATCCCCGTTTGACGCAAGCCTAGAGAGAATGCGTCACCGCTCTTCGTCGCAAAGCAAACTTTCACTAACTTGGAAGGCATCATGTATACAATGCAGTCATCCTCTAATCCTTCTGATTCGGGAATTAAAAAGGTTAATCGAAAAATTCATCTGTCATTTCAAGGCAGTTCTCATTTTCTCCAATTTCAAACAATTTTGTTTTTGTTTTTTTTTCGGTTTTACTCTCAGGCAAGTGTTGTGTGTTTTCTCTGAATCATGCAAGGACCTCGCTGCCAAACACCTACACAGCAACAGAGAGACGCACTGTCTTCATGGAAGGCGCATTTGTATTTCTACATGAATTGATAAATTGAATGATTAATTTACACCTCCGCGTTAGTGGCTGGGCTTATTCCGGTGATATTTTTGTGTTTTTTCATGTTGGCGCTCAGTTTCTTTCGGCCTGGCGTGCGGAATGCTCCACTGAAAATGTTGAAAACTTGATGTGAATGACAGAGGAAGAGAGCCAGATGCTACAGCCTGTGACAGGGAAGTGGAGACAAAAGGAAAGAAGTGAGCTAAGAGGATCACTTCCAGAAAGATCTGAGTGGGCGGATAAAATTAGCAAACTCTTACGGAAAACACGTAGGCGCCCATTGAACCTTGTGTGTACATACAGCGTACATATATTTTCTGCAGTCACCCTTTTGCATGGACGGGACTATCATCCGCCCTTTCTTTGAAAGTCGCAAGTAACTTCATCAAAAAATTGATGCAAGAAAAAACATATTTATGCAATTATATGTTAATCAAAATTTGTTTACCTTTGACGTCCCTAAAAGGACACGCCTCCCACTTCTGCAACCAGGACTAAACATTTAAATTATATTTATTCATGGCTCTAAAAATTGTCGACCTAAAGTTTTGAAACAGCAAAAACCTGATGAAAAAAAAAAATTAGGGATTGTCCGATCGATATTTACGACCCAATGTTAGCATACAACGTAAAAGATAGCTCGAGTATCCTTAGGAAAATTAAGGAAAAAAATCTGGTTCCACTGGGGTTTGAACCCAGGACCTTCCGCGTGTAAAGCAGACGTGATAACCGCTACACTATAGAACCACTTTATATATGCAAGATTTGTTATATTCACATAATAGAATTTTGATAACATAATGGCAATGTTATGCAAAATGATGTGTGCCGTAAAAGTTTTGGGGATAAACCCACATACATGAAAGGGAAAGTCACTAGATGGCAGCACTACAGCGCATTTAATCAATCTTTTAGTGTGGTTTTTACAGATAAATAAATATTACTAGGTCTTTATTGGTATGATTGGAAATCAGAAATAGATAATGGTGTTTCGACAATATCTGCATATTGGATTTTAGAACATAAATGATGAGGCACAAAGTTTTAGCTAACTAGAACGAGCCGTGACTTTACTTCACGGTGTGAAGCTGTAGTCTGTCAGTTTAAAACTGGGGATTTTCAGCACCATTAACTGTTTCTCTGTGTATTCACAGCAGCTGATATGGTGAAAAGATTCAGAGAATGAACGACAACAAACAACAGACGCGTGTTCTTCTGTCACATGAGTCCCTTCCATCTTGTTAAAATCTCATGCTGAATTAAACGTGTAGGATAAAAGCACAGTAAAAGACAAAGTCGATGTCAAAGAGTAGGAAAAAAACCCTGTGAGGAGTTGAAAGATGAACTGAGAAAAACTCCTGGCAGTCTCAAATATTTGCGACGACTTTCTCACTGCGCAACAGATGCTAATAGAAATGCAGCGATAGCCACTGACATTTAGACCCAAAGAAAAGAAACGTTTCGATTTATCTTGAATTACTTTATTAACAATGGTGGTTCAGACAGAAGACGTACGCTGATGATGTCTGATAGTGAACGTACGCCGTTGCCTGCGATTTATGGCCGATGTACGGACTTCTGGTCATAGCAAAGGTGATTAGATGCATGTTGCACAGTGTAAGCAATGGTCTTATAATTATTATTATTATTATTATTAAGGTTGGTGGCGTCAGGGGCAGTTGACACCACCCAAATCACATTTGTGAGCCTTCCTGTGGGTGGTGAGCCCACAAGAGGTGATGTGGGTTGGGACGGTGCTATGCTTAGAGCACCTCAGTAGCAATTTGGCAGCTGGTGGATTCGAACCGGGGACCTTACAGACCCAAGTCCGCTTCCTTAACCACTAGGCCACCACTGCCACAACAACATCCTTTATCCTTATAAGGTCACTAAAATTGCACAGCCTTCAAGATGCCATTAATGGAAACACAATGTTGAAGGTGTCATTGATGCTTGTGTTTCCGTTAAGTCCCATTAAATAAGATGACTTATTTTTTATTAAATAAATTATGTTTTTTATTGGTTTCTTCGATAACCCTGACCACAGCCTACCTGAGGTCCAGACATTTCTTTCAAAACGAAGTTAAATATTCTAATTAAATTAATAAGATGGTGTGACCCAGTGGTAAACCCCGTCCTGGGTGTTGAAGTTGGAAGAGGATTGAGAATTCAGGTTTGAGTTCATGACCATTTATCTGATGTCTCCCGAGTTTTTACTGCATTATTTTTTTTCCCCCTCTTAACCATCGGAACCAACTTTTCTATAAAGTGGGTTTATAGGACAGTTAATCCACCACATGAATTCTGGTGAATGATTTTACCTCAGAAGAGCGTGAACGTCTTTGGTGCAGGGAATTATTATATATTTCATTAGAGCTTTAAGAAAGCGTCAATACACATTGCACTCCTTTCCTTCTCCTTTTTTTTTATATTTCCACCAGACAGACCTGGAGTCAAGAAAGTTGTGTTGAACTGAGCAAACTTTTACTTTTCAGTCGCACCGGAAATATGAAAGGGAGGATATCACAAAGCTCTGAATGCACTGAGTCAGAGTTTTGGTTTATAGAGAGCTCTGCTCCAGCAGGGTGATATCTGCACGGCACATACACTCAACACACCAGCGCGCGCCCGCAAATGCAGCAGTGTCAGAAACAAACGCAGCATGTTTGTCTGCCTGTCCCTCTTTGAACCTGTCACTCGGTTTGTCCATCAGTCACCGCCGGCGTCCTGTCCTCCCGTATCCTTCCCTCTCTTCCTCCTGTCTCCTTGTTCTCTATCCGTTCCGCCCCGCATACCACGTACCCACTGTCTCTCTGCCAATTAATGCACACAGGGCTGCATTGCAGTGAGGTTGGCGCGTGCCACAGCAGCAAAGAACAGTACAGAGTCTACAGACATGCATGTACGTGCCAGCCGGGCAGGGAGGGAGGGAGGGGAGGTGGGGGTGTTAAAGAGAGGAAAAAGAAAGGGAGGGGGGAGAAGAGAGAGAAGACTGAACAGAGAATGTGTCGAGTCAGGCAGACAGTGCTGCACTTATATGTGCATAGACACACGTATGGTGGTTCCAGAGTATGGCGGTTAGCACGCTAGCCTCGAGAACAGACGACAGGGTTCGATTCCTAGAGAGACTATCATACTTGATCTTTTTAATCCTCTCCTTTAAATCGCTCCGCTGAATGTTTTCATATACGGACAAATGGAGGGAAAACAAAGGCTCAACAATGTCTGCATCGTGAGACCTAGGTGTGACGACTCTCTGCTTCCCCCCCTGGCTGCCTTAAATATAGACCTAACACATCCCTGATGAAAAATATACAACATGAACTCCCTCCACTTGTTTATCTCATGAGTGATTACAGTATACGCGCCTGTCCTCGTTTCCTCCCGTGTGAGTGTGTTTGCATTTCCATGTCAAAGTTACTGGCATACCAAGGTGTGTTTTTATTATCGCGGTTATATAGCGGGTTGTGACATTTGGCAGTGTATGTACACTGTTAGTGTGTGTCTAATTTGAGATACGAGTTCTCAACGCCGTCGTCTGCGGTGCTTTGACATGTAAATTCCACTTTAATCACGGATTCAAACCTATGTTATTAACTGTAGCTGCAGGTCCAGGCATATTTGCACAGTGAAGGAATGGGATTATTCCCCAGATGGTGAGCACACGTACACAACACACACATACGCCACTGATTTTAATTGCTAGTTATACTGTAGCTACCTACGGCATGACAACAGGGCGGCGCTCAAACGTGAAACCACAATAGTCAAACAAGTTGATCTCATGTATTTACCGTGTCATCATATTGTTTTGCAGACAAGTTCAGGCTCAAAGTAAAGTTGGTGTCACAAGCGACTTGCAAGGCGTAACGTTAGCAAGAATTGGGAATCGAACCCATGTTTTTTTTTTGATGCTAACCACCACACCAAGGAAATGCATGATGCACATACAAACAAATCTAACATTTATATTTATACCTTTTTCAGACGCGACATTCAGAGGACAACTTTCATGAGCATTTGGTTCCTTTTGGGAATCGAACCCAGAACTCGTGTATTTACCATTCATCACTCATTTTTTTGCAGACAGGTTTCTTTAGCTCAAAGAAAGGTTAGTGCCACATGTGATGTGATGTTACAGGGACTGTACGTTATCAAGCATTCGCTTCCCCAAGGAATCGAACCGATGACTCTCTGCTTATGATGCTCACAGCTAAACCGCGGAAATACACGAAACTGGTGTATATATATTTAACAATGATGAACAAATATTACATTTAAATATTAGGCATTTTTCTGATGCAACTAAAGATGATTAACACCATCCAGCATGTTATTGCTTTCAGGAATTGAACCCCGGACTCTCGGCTATTGACACAGACATGCTAACCGCTGCACTAAAATATGCACAGTGCAGGTTTATTATCTTAAATGATGGAAACATTTTATATAATATTATTTTTTACAGAGGATGATTAACATCATCAAGCATTTTTTTCAGTTTGGGGAATTGAACCCAGGACTCTCTGCTCATGAGGCAGGCATGCTATCCGCCAAGCAAACACAAGATCCAGGTTTATTTGTCTCACAATGATGAACTAATATTACATTGGCATTTATGCACTGAGAAAAAGCAATTTATAGAATGGAGGGATTACAATAATCAAGACTTTGGGAATTGAACCCAGGTATCAAGTATTTGGTTCTGCTGGGTATCGAACCCAGGACTCTCTGCTTCCAAGGCTGGCATGCCGACCACTAAGCAAACACATGCAACAAGTTATTTTATTTTAAGATGATAAACATATATTATATTCACATTTACACATTTAGCAGACGCTTCCATCCAAAGCGACTTACAAAAGAAACTAAACATTATCAAGCATATGGTTCTTCTGGAAATCGAACCCTGCTCTCGACCTCCGAGGTATGGTTGGCAACCGCTACACTATAGATCAACTAAATATTACAAAAAAATAATTTTAAAAAATCCTATCCACTATATACGGCGACATCAGCATCAATGCACCCAAGGCCCAGAAAAAAAAAAAGAAACGCAATTTTTTTTTTATTTAAACGAGCCGAACAGAAGGCCACGCCTCTCCTCTCACGTATGTTGCCTCCATACAATCTCAATATGAACGTCCCCTGGTTATAAATATTCAGATGCTGCAGTTGTTCTCATGTCTAAAGTGAACCAGACAACAGATTCTATCCACGTTGAGACGGCAACGCTCCCTGGCAACAGTTCTACCAATCGGGACAGAGCCTGAGTCTGTCTGAGAATCATTATGGGTTGTTGAGAGAGAGAGAGAGACGGAGACAGAGGGAGAGAGAGGCTGCTTATCACTGCTTATAATGCTACATCACCCCTTGTCTATAGACCCCTACGGGTGAAGTTGTCTGCAACATAGCCGGGTTGAAAATTGCCTTTTTTTTTTCTCTTCAAACCAAAAAAAAAAAAAAAAATCCAGAGTTATGTAACAGACAGACAACTAAGAAATGATTAGTTGTAGGCTGAAGATCGTCTGGTTTCTCTCCACCTGTTTTCACTCAGTATTCACTTTAATCACAGGAGTTGTCGTTTACTGAATATAAAGAAATCCAAACTCCCTGACTTCTGCTGCAGTCAGCTGGGCCTAACTCAAATACCAGATGTAAGAATCCACATCAGGGCTTTGTCTCTGGTCTACAGGGATCTAACAATTAGTATTTTTACACATCAGTACATGTTGAGAGTTGTACGCCGTCTTGCTTCCTTTTTTTTTTTTTTTTTTCAGCCTGTCCTGATTGTGTCATTCTGAACTTCCTATGTAACGTGACGACATCAGTAACTTATCAGAAGAGGGTTTTTAAAGTTTGTGACACCAACAGGCAGGAACTAAAATAAACATGTGAAGTTACTGTCAGCGCTGAATTACTGCTGATATCCTTTGCGCCGATGAGTTAAAGAACAAAATCAACACCAACGCGTCATAAAACTGCTTTAAGGAAAGAGTTTGGACCCGACTTTTAAGTCTTGCGACCCAAATGTAGCATCCCAAATATTGTGCAAAGACATTTACTTTTTGAGTTTGTTTTAATAAATCGTACAAAATGTTTTCCAAGATCTAGCTTGGATATGTTTGAATGGTTAGGGAACCTAACTTAACTTAGGTCCCGAGGGTGCCAGGTTAAAATCCACAAATTGCCAAGCTCCCCCAAGGTCCACTGAGCATGGCATCGTCTCCAAACACTGCCCACCAGGGCGCTCAATCGTGCCCACTGTCCCCTTTGAGATGGGTTTAGGCAGAGGTCCTTTCCTTCCTTGTCCCCCCAATCACCATTGCCTTCCTGTGTTTGGTGAGCCCACAAGAACTTATGCAAGTTGGGACAGTGCTATGCTCAGAGCACCTCAGTGGCAAGCCGGCAGCTGGTGGATTCGAATCTGAACCCTTGCGGACCCAAGTCCACTTCCTTAACCACTAGGCCACCAATGCTGAAGCCGTCCAAATTGTGTAAATCCAAAAAGAATAATAATTTGAATAATAATTCCAGACATGAGAAAGGATCAACCTAGCAGCTGAAGCAGAAGACCGAGGCTGGAAGGGCCAGTAGAGGTAAGTTGCACGATCTTCGTAGAAAACTCCATCATAAGGTTGGAATACGAAGACAGGTTCAGAGGAACGCCATCAAGGAACAATCAGAGACTGCCATTAGAAGCAGTCATTGGCTGGAATGGTATGGGGCTCCTAGAGGAGTGCCCACCACACCAAGATCTGATCAACCTGTAGGGGGCAAGCCCCAAGTGTGGGCCGAAACATCTATTGAACCCATGGTAGACAACTGATGATGATGTCTTCCCTCTACATCTGCTTCAAACACAGCCGGACCACCAACCAAAGAGGACACCACCCCCTTCCTTGGAACGTCCTTCCAAAGAAAAATACCAATTCATGCACTGATTTTTGTGGAAAAATCCACTTGAGGTTTGTTTGTGTGCCAGGGTTAGACTAGCATGGGACTAACTAGACCACGTTGCTCGGCTCGTTCAGCAGGATTTTTGATTGATGATCTGTTTGTACGACAGCAAATTGGCCAACGAGGTGTTTTCTCATCATTAAAACACGTAGTGTTGTATAATCTTTATAGTTATCATTGTTACAAACCACAACATGGGAAGAGGAAATGCTAGCCCACAGCAGGCAAGGTGACAGGGTCTAAAGCCCCCAAAAATTTAATCTCTGGATGTTGATGATGCAGAATCAGTTCTATTCAGTCAAGTGTGTCAAACATATGGTCCATGGGTGAAAACCGGCTTGCTTGATTGTCAAACTTGCCTGCTTGATGAATAATTCATTCATCCATTCATTCATCTTCTTGTCCGTTGCCGGGTTGCAGGGTCCAAATCACATTGGACCATATTATGAGCCTTCCTGTGGATGGTGAGCCCACAAGAGGTTATGTGGGTCAGGATGGTGCTATGCTCAGAGCACCTCAATGGCAACCTGGCAGCTGGTGGGTCCCGACCCACATAACTTCCATTGGCCTCACAATATGGTGTGGTGAGATTTTCGTGGAAGTTCTAGAAAATTGCTGCTCTTACGATCCAAAAACGAATTAGAGAAGATAAATGATTGACTGAATGAATATGTCATGATTGTATTGGTCATCCTAACTTGGCTAATCAAGCAGTGTACGGAATTTTGGTAAACATTTTGTTGTTTAAGTTTGCGTGTGCATTTTTGTACCATCATACCATGGATTTGGACCGGTTTTCAGACCGGTTAATTGGTACTTTTTTCACGGACCTGTCATTAAGTTATAAATACCCCTTAATAAAATGAAATTTACGCCGTTCTGAAATATTTTCCTACCTATAAAATCTTCCTACCCGATTTAACTGTGCATGCACACAACAAGGGTTTTCCAAGTGCACCCAGCCTATAATTTTCTGCTACCAGACCAGTATACAAGGTTAGAATCTTGTATCAATGACTCTGCGTCATTTTGAGTTTATTGTTGTTGTCTTCACTGAGAAAATATTTCCTAATCAAATATAGTTGATGGATGGAATCCTAGCCATTCTATTGGTCAGTTCTTTTGTTGATATGGGTATGGATCAAGTGGAAGTAATAGACAGATGGAGCCAAAAGGAAACATTATTTCTCTGCGGCCCGGCATCAATTCACCCATGGACCGGTGCCGGTCCGCAGCCCAGTGGTTGGGGACCACTGAGTTGGTCGAACCCTTCCTTGTCCTTCACGTCAGGTCAGAACCATCATCTCCTCTTCTAGCAACTTAAATCAATTTCTGTCAATGATTCTTTCCACAACAGCAATCATTCCTGAGATGCGGTTGACGCTGCTTGTCATAACATCTTTTAATTTACAGTCAAACAAATTAAACACTGATTAAAAACTCTTATTTCAGGCAGTTGGGTTCAGGGCCCAGACTTATCAAACACCATGTTCCCCACTGCTGCCACTGCTTGAGGTCAATTACAAGATCAAATGCAAGATGAACGGCATTCATTAGTCATTCTACCTCTGAAGGGAACTATTTTATATTCACTCCAGACAGACCGATACTGCAGCTACGGATGGATTTCTGATTTTATTTGATTCCTCAATATTTAAGTTTTAGTTACTAATAAAGAGATGAAGCCAACAAAAATTTTCAGTGGCCCAAAAGTAAATTTCATAAAAACCAACAGCCATTGCATGTTTGTCTGTCCACATATCTCAGATCTACGGATATACATTTCTAAACATGTAAAGTTGAAGTTGCAATGAAGGTGTCCATCTGTCCATCATTCCTCTAGGTTGGGTCTTAATTCCAAACATCCAAATCGTCTTCTTCTTTCGGCTTGTCCCTTTCTCAGGGGTTGCCACAGCGAGTCAACAATTTCCGACTTTCCCTGTTCTCTCCATCTTCTACTCCGACTCCATCCACCTCCATGTCCTCCATCACTGCATCCATCAATCTCCTCTTTTGTCTCCTACCTGGTAGCTCCATCTCTAGGATCATTCTTCTAGCAATGTATCCACTGTCCCTCCTCTGGACATGTCCAAACCATCTCAATCTAGCTTTTTCTCCAGACCTTCCTGTCTGTTATAATTCCAAACATTTGTAGGTTTCGTTTATAGTAGTTAACGCTAGAATTAACTGGCATAAAAAAAATTATTTTAGTCTTTTCTGCCACTGTTTCCTTTTTTTTCTTTAGGTTTCGGACAAATTTTTTATACCCGTGTAACTCCAGCTTCAATCCTGACATAAATATGAGCCGCCGCATTTCCCGGGGACCTATCGAGGATTGAAATCTTGACGTTCAGTTTGGTGCAGAACAATCAGCAGTGAAAAGTGAAGCCTTGGAGAATACGGAGCTGAGCAGGTTTGATTCACACTGTTATTTCAATTCCAGAACAGTTAATTACTCAGGGCTTCGCCGCGTCGTCAAAGACCTGTCTCCTCCTCTGGACATGTCCAAACCATGTCAATCTAGCTTTTTCTCCAGACCTTCCTGTTTGTTATAATTCCAGACATTTGTAGGTTTCGTTTATAGTAGTTAACGCTAGAATTAACTGCCATAAAAAAATTATTTTAGTCTTTTCTGCCACTGTTTCCTTTTTTTTCTTTAGGTTTCGGACAAAATTTTTATACCCGTGTAACTCCAACTTCAATCCTGACATAAATATGAGCCGCCGCATTTCCCGGGGACCTATCGAGGATTGAAATCTTGACGTTCAGTTTGGTGCAGAACAATCAGCAGTGAAAAGTGAAGCCTTGGAGAATACGGAGCTGAGCAGGTTTGATTCACACTGTTATTTCAATTCCAGAACAGTTAATTACTCAGGGCTTCGCCGCGTCGTCAAAGACAGCAACGATGAATGTAATCATTTTCGGCGAATTTGTGCCGAAGCGGGTCGGCGGGTGACGCTACACGCTGCTCGGTGACTTTATCAAACACAGAGGACTCCTGTAACAGCTGGGTACCAGTTGCTCTGGCTCGCAGCCTCGATGAAGTGCTTGAGAGAAAACCAGACGGAGAAAAATACAAAGAAAAAGTGTGTGTGAGAGGGAGAAAGCCGGAGAGTGTAAAGTTTGTGTGTGTGTGTATGAGCGGGAGAGTGATCCTCCTGAGGCAAAGCCATTGCTAATGGACTCCAAGTGGCCGTGTGAGGTAAACAAACAAACAGCAGTGGCTACTGCCTCACACCAACACACACACACACACACACACTTGCACATTATACGTAAATCAGAGGCAGACGGAGGAGAAAGAGGAGATGACAGCAGATTAGTTTGAGAAAAGAGAAACACAGGAGCGGGAAAAGGTAAACATTAACAGACAGGAGAAGGAAAAGGAGGACGAGGAGGTGGAGGACGAGGAGGAGGAGGAGGAGGAGGGTGGGTATGAAAGATGCAAAGAGAATTTGACAAAGAGTATTCACAGGAAAGGAAAAAAATGAAGACGGAAATGAGACAGTGTGAGCGAGAATGTTTGAGCTCCAGAGAAATTCTGATGAGGAGACAAACTGTAAGAAAGAAAAAAAAAACTGTTTTTTTTTTTTTTTGTTTTTTTTTTTAAAAAACAAAGATTAATTAAAAATTGCCTGAAAAACTTCTCTCGGCAAAAGTGTGAAAAATACTTCAAAATATTCCAACTCGTAAATGCAACGGCAACTTAAGGTAAACCAGACAAAACAACATGCAGCTTTTACAACAAAAAAAATAAAGATTTAAAAACAAAATAAATCAAAACTCAAAGAAAAAACAAAAAAAAATGTTAAAATGTTTCTACTTGTTGGGGTTTTATGTCCTTTATGTCTTCAAAAACATCACCTAACAACTCTTTTCTTCGCATAAGACATTTTAATGGAGAATAGTTTTCAGCTGCAGTTCCTAACCACAGGTTCTGGGTTCAAATCCAACAACCGCCTAGTTACCACCGAGGTCCACTGAGCAGGGCACTGTCCCCACCTACTGCTCCCAGGGCGCTCAAAACTACCCACTGTTCACTTTGGTGATGGGTTAATTGTGACATTTGGTTTTGTGCAGAGGTGTAAATCAGTGGTCTCCAACCACTGGCCTGCGGACCAGTACCGGTCCATGGGTGAATTGGTGCCGGTCCGCAGAGAAATAATGTTTTCTTTTGGCCCCATCTGTCTATTACTTCCACTTGATCCGTACCCATATCAACAAAAGAACTGACCAATAGAATGGCTAGGATTCCATCATCAATAATGCAACTATATT
>JAFBJS010000959.1:27733-41582 GCA_016785265.1 Paraplagusia blochii
AAAAAAACCAGACAAAACAACATGCAGCTTTTACAACAAAAAAAAATAAAGATTTAAAAACAAAATAAATCAAAACTCAAAGAAAAAACAAAAAAAAATGTTAAAATGTTTCCACTTGTTCGGGTTTTTATGTCCTTTATGTCTTTAAAACATCACCTAACAACTCTTTTCTTTGCATCAGACATTTTAATGGAGAATAGTTTTCAGCTGCAGTTCCTAACCACAGGTTCTGGGTTCAAATCCAACAACCGCATAGTTACCACTGAGGTCCGCTGAGCAGGGCACTGTCCCCACCCACTGCTCCCGGGGCATTCAAAACTACCCACTGTTCACTTTGGTGATGGGTTAAATGTGACATTTGGTTTTGTGCAGAGGTGTGGATCAGTGGTTCTCAACCACTGGGCCGAGGCCCAGTACCGGTCCATGGGTGAATTGGTGCTGGTCCGCAGAGAAATAATGTTTCCTTTTGGCCCCATCTGTCTATTACTTCCACTTGGTCCATACCCATATCAACAAAAGAACTGACCAATAGAATGGCTAGGATTCCATCATCAATAATGCAACTATATTTGATTAGGAAATATTTTCTCAGTGAAGACAACAACAAATAAACTCAAAATGACGTAGAGTCTTTGATACAAGATTCAAACCGGTCTGGTAGGAGAAAATTATAGGATTTATCCACTTGAGAAATCCTTGTTGTGCCCATGCACAGTTAATTCGGGTAGGAAGATTTTATAGGTAGGAAAATATTTCAGAGCACCAGAAATGTCATTTTATTAAGGGGTATTTATCTGCCACAACTTAATAAAAAGTACCAGACATTTAACAGGTCTGTGGCGCAAAAAAAAAAGTTCGGGGAACACTGGTGTAGATAACAATGTCACAGTGACAAGGAGTTTTCTCTCCTTTTGTTCCTAATATGTCACCGGAATCCACAGAAAGACTGAAATTCTTATCTTGTATCTTATTTATAATTAAACTTCTTTTGTCTGCTGAAATAAATGTTGTTGCAGAGGTTCTTTGAAACTGGAAAAAGGACGAGTAATGAATCTGCAGGAGACTCTGAAACAGCTGCCGACAAGAAAAACTTCATTTAGAAATGGGTACCAAAAAAATACCAGTACAAGTCCAAGTAAGAATGCGGATAATATTGATATAAAGTTATTTATTTGAGACTGGGCCCAACTTAAATTTCAATTTATAATTCCTATTAGATGTCATTAAAATGTCATTACTATTGAACAAGAAAGTAATATTGCCTAAGTCAGAAACAAATACAAGACAAAAACAAAGAAACTGTTACTACAACACCGAACCAGAAGGAGGCTGTGGATCAGGGTTTTGAGAACTATAGGATTTACCAGAGGTGGAGAACAAATCTATAAAATATTATTATAAATCCAACTTTTACATCAAGGTGGGGGCCACAAAATATCGTTCCACTGGCCCAAAATTGCCCACGGGCCGCGAGGTTGACCGCAGCTGTAAAGTATCTGCCAGTGTACAAAGCCAGGCACGCGTGCAAAAATAAACTTTTGTTCAAGGAAAATCGAGTGTTGAGAATGTGGCAACTGGTTCAAAATATTATTTTGTAATGCAATACTGATTTTTACAAACATTTATGCAGAGAATGTTTCTGAAGTTACAGACAATTTTTATACAAAATGAACCGCGTTTAAAAAAAAAAGAGAAAAAAAAGTTATGAAACTTAAACCTTCCTGATTTTAACTTTCCCGACATTTTAATTTTTAACTTCTGGAGATTGTTACAATTTCAGGAGTTTATGAATAATAAAACTTGTACATTTTTTATATGTAGGCTGAATGAGCACTATTTTTTTTCTTTGCACTGCATTGTGGGATTTTTTTGAAAACTTCTCCAACTTTATAACTTTATATACTGTGTGATTTTCCTTCCAATAGCGACAAAGCCAAGTGATGTTAACAAATGAACACTTTGTTCTGATAACAAGACATTCCACCTCCACAGTGATGACTCCAACATGTCAGTATCACAGGATTCCAACAGCAGCCATTCTTCGACAAAAAAAAAAAAAAAAAAAAAACGCAACGTGACAAAGGGAGGGGGAAAAAAAAGGGAAGAAAATACAGTGTGACACTGAAACTTCGGGGGGAAAAGCATTGAAAAGAATTGTTTTTTTTCCCCGTCATACTGAGCTCATATTGCAGAACCACGGGAGCCTGCAGGTCGTTCCAGTTTATGGCAACACATAAGTGTGACGTTAAAGCAGCGAGGAAACTTCAGGCCCAGCAACTCACGCAATTCTGAACTATTTTCAACCCACACACTGACACAAGACCAAAAACTCCCCGATTTCCAGCTTATAAGGAAGCAACGTAAGCAGCGGCGTAGAGAGTCGGACCAGACGCCAATGAATCAGGAGGCATGAGGAGGAGGAGGAGTGGATTTGTGTAAAATATGTTTGACAGCAGCAGCACTCGCTTGTGTAAGCAGGGATACGGTACACCACGCCATGACTGCCATGTTATATTTCCTCTTTTGGGACACTTCCACGCAGTAAATCTCCAACAGTGGAGGCAGCACGCAGATGCCATGTGACTGCCGGCGCTCCGAAATGTAACACATCACTGTATATTTTCCATCAGCCTCAGGGCAACAATTTCACGCTGGCACACACTGATCCGCCAGGAAAGTCACTTTTAATTTCGCACTTTTGCTCCAAACGCTGATTCCCCTGCCTTTTTTTTTTATCCATTTTGGGATTTCGAGTACCATCTGGATGAAACGCGTACCTGACAGTTGCGGTATGCACGGCATCTTTACCTCCACCGCAACGTTATGATTCACTGCTGCCTGTCACCCGCTGAGCTAGAATACTGAAATACTGCTGAGTGGTTTTTCAGAGTTTCTGCGGAAGGAAAAAAAAAAAACGAAAGAACTGAGACATAGATTAAATAAAAGTACAGTGAGGCCCAAAGAACCGTACAGAACCGCAACATTCGCTTTGTATTAAGATCGCATTTTTTCCCTATTGGAAATGACTAAAGCGGCAATGTGGCCTAGCCGTAAAGTAACTGGACTTTGGTCAGCAGAGTTGCAGGCTCGAATCCACCAGCTGCCACCAGTGTTGGGACCAACGCGTTACTTGTAACGCTGTTACGCAACGAAACTACTTTTCTCTGTAACTAATAACAGACCGCGTTACTTTTCCCATTCAGTAACGCCATTATTGTTACTGTGGTGTAAAGGGTCTCGTTACCCGTTACTATCTGTGGTCCAAATGGACGGTTTCTCCCGGCCACGGACGTGACGTGGTACAGCAGCACACACCCACAAGCAAGACGACAGCAAGCGGCAAGTTGAGGTTACGATAAAGATGCCTGTCAAAATGTCTAAACATCTATTTTGTTTTTATTGTTCCACTACATTTCATTATGATAGTTGCTACTAAACTTTTTAATGTGTTTTTAAAGTAAAGTAACTAGTTATTAGTTACTTTTATAATTTAGTAACTGGTAATGTAACTAGTTACTTTTTCAGAGCAGTAACTAGTAAAGTTACAAGTTACTTTTTTAAAGTAACTTGCCCAACACTGGTTACCACCGAGCATGGCACCGTTCCCATCACAATGACATTGCTTTCCTTACAATTAATTTGTCTCATATATTATTAATTTATCAAATTAAAAGTCCCCCAATCTAAACAGCAAAAGAGCTATTGTATCAAAAAATATATAAATAGTATATATAAATATATAAATATATAAATAGTATATAAATAGTATAAATAGTATATAATAAAATATATAAAAGTATATATATATATATATATTTTTTAATAAGTTAAAGAAAAATATACTTTAATGATCCCAATTTGCCCCTGACACGCACCAATCTTGCCTTTCCATTGGGAATCGAACCCAGGACTCTCTGCTCTCCCCTGTTTGGAGGCAGACGTGCTAACCACGTAATATTGAACCAACATATGGTTAAATAACCAAGAGAGAAACCAAGAAAGAAAGCAAAAGGACAAACGTAGGACTCGTTGGGAGAGACAGAATGGAATAACGGAGCTTGGTTTGAGTTCTCGTAACTCGACGTTTCCTCGTATCATGAAGAAAATCGTATAAAAGTTGCCGACTCATAGCTTAGAAACTCGTATGTTGAGAAGCTCTTACCTAGAGGCACCGCTGTGCTCAGCTATGGATTTACGAGAGTCTTTACGGCTCCTGAATGTGTCTGCTACCTGAGGTAGGAGCTAAAGTTCTTCTAATGTATGGAGCCGATTCTTGGCTAACGTTTTTCTTTTCCTGTGAGTCTTTCCAAAGGCGTGAATGGAAACTCGACCTATTGTCTGCTGCGGAATATTTAAGCCGCCCTGGAGTTTGAGCGTTGTCATTTTTTTTTTCTATGCGAAACCTGGTTTAAAAGAGATAAAATGTTAATGAATGGTTGGCTTGAATTAATTACTGTGACATTTGAACAAAAAAATAATTAACTCGTGGGGAAGAGTCTGTCAAAGAGCAGTGCTCGGAAACTCTGTTGTGCATGTAACACACTAGCGCCCCCGCACTGGCAATAAATGTCTCTCTATTCCATTCAGGTCTATTCTTGGACCCATCAAAAACATGATTTGGACATTAAGTAGGATCTAGAGGGATGAGGCGAATGTTTTGTACCTGTATTACTGACTGGGCCTATGGCGGTTTCTGACAACATTGGCATCACCCTTAAATTTATTCAGAAAGTCATTCCGACATACCGCCTTAAAACTCTGCAACGGCTTCGTACGGGAACTACTTGACAGGCCTTAATTAATCAGATTACTAATTGAAAGCTCGGAAAGGCCTAAGTATTTTTCACACATTGATTTCACTGCTTTGGTTTTGACAACAAACCATGAAATTTGTGTTACCGTTGAACATAACAACCGACAATAATCATTTTCACAACCAAAACAAAACTCTAATTAAAAAAAGAGACGAGTGCGAGACTAGAGAGGACTATTGACAATCACATATATTAATTAAAATTGATATATCTTTTTTTGAATGGACAGGACCAGGAATTAGATAACAGACAGGAAGATTTGGAGAAAAAGCTAAAGAAGACAAGGTTTGGACATGTTCAGAGGAGGGACAGTGGATACATTGGTAGAAGAATGATCCTAGAGATGGAGCTACCAGGTAGGAGACAAAGAGATTGATATATGCAGTGAGGGAGGACATGGAGGTAGTTGGAGTTAAGGTATAGGATACAGAGGACAAGGTGTGTTGTGACCTCTAAAAAGGGACAAACTCAAAGAAGAAAAAAAGACTGCTTTAAGTACAGGGTGACTTTGCGATGTCAAAAAGTCTGTCCCTTTGTCTGGAAGTAGGAAACTTTGCTAACAGTCCTGACGTTGAATGTCTCTGCTCATTGGAAACCCTTCAGTTTCAGTTCGAGACAACGATGGATTCAGGGAACGTCATCCTGCTAAAATATGCACACGATAATTGGGTAAAACTTTTTTTTTTTAAGTTCTCCAAATAAAGATATATACTTGAGCAAACATCATTTGTATTTGGCATCACAGCAAATGTGTTGTTCCCCTGTCTGGTGACTCCGCGCTTTAACAAAGACATGGGTTTAATCTCAAGTGAAGCTCCGCTGGCGTCTCATTTTTAAAGCTGTGATGGTGCCATGGCAGGGACTGTACTGATTTAAGAAGGAGCTAATTAGCTGTAGTTGGTGCTTGCCTTAAGAGCACCTTGATAATTTATTCTAGCAAGTACAATTACAAAGCAGGTGTGACGCTGCTCCTGCACTCGCGGCCACAAGACATCTGATAAAAAAAAAAAAAAGTCTGCAGAAACAGGTCTAAATGTAAGAGGCACATAATTAGGGAGGCACCCATTGCAAAATTCTTCGGTAAATCCGTTTTTCAGATACCGATCTAAGAAATACTTAGAATCAGACAATAGACCCTTTTTGCTTGGGTTGAGAATAAAACAAAACAAGAAGGACTTGTCCAAATGTCCATCGCAAAACTGATGGGGGATTTGGTGGCGTCAAAAAGTTTGCGTTAATGGCTACGTACCGCCCACTTGGTCATTTGTACCCTGAACTCAAGTGTTTCAGCAGGTTTACGAAGCCTTCATCCTGTACCACGCTAAAAGACGGGTCGTCCAGTGCCATGAACTCCATTATTTTGCTAGTGGCAACTTTGGACTTCTCAGTACTCACGTTGAACATAGGAGCCACGGTGAAAGGTTGTTGTGGTTGCCGATACGCCGGCGCTTCCCTACTCTTAGCAGCGGTGTCCTCTTTCTATTTGCTTAAAATTTGCTTTTCAAAGTGGAATATTAAGTTTGTTGGTCCAAACGTCTTAATTTTGATTTGCAACCATTACAAACAGGATGTTTTGGTTTGTCCTGGCATACCGTAAAAAAAAAAGTCCGATCTGGGCGCATTGAGCCGAAACCCGGAATTCACGACAGTGACCGGCTGATCACCGATTGGGCCAGGTGAATAGAAAACCGACGTCTTTTATCAGCGGCCGATTGACGATTGACTACACGTGATCTTTAATAACCTCTAGCCATGTCCTCGTCAACATGACCTCCATCTGAGGACAGTCCTGGCCATGGGACGATCTGCTGAGTGTCACTAACTGTTGCACAAAGACTACAATTAGGTTACATGTTGTTGGGGGTGGTGACGCAGCTTATGCATTTCTTCCTGCATGACTTGATTTTCACGTCCATTGAGACGATGGAACGTAGAAGAAATCGGAACAAATCAGCATGAAATAGAGGCTTATGAGACGCGACCCTCCAGACACCTACTCTGGAGCAGAGTGAAAACCCAAGACGCATCAAACATTTGTTTCTGAACACAACATGACATATGACTCACAATCAAATAACCAGTTCTGAAATTAGATTTTAATCCAGGGAAGGATTTAATGAAACGGGGGTAAATTTAGAGGGTGTTTACCTCCAGCTAACATTCTCCGTCAACTCATCTCTTTTAGACGTTCTTAGTCAGACTTATCTTGAAGTCAGTCACTGTTGTGGACTCATTCAGTAGATGCACTGACATGTGGGGAGTTCCCAAAAGAGAGTTTGGTTTCACTGACGCTATTTCTAACTGTTAGCAACAAATGTTTTTTTTTTGTTTTGTTTTTACAGTTCAGTTTTTCACAGATGCTGGCAAGTATTAAAAAAAAGAGAGAGACAACTTATTTTGATTTTCGACAACAACGTTCTGGACGATTTTATTTTTTCGTTTCTACAGGAAGCATGATTTGGAATGAAACTACACTTAAATGCTGATTTTTCTGACACTGGACGTGTTAAGGCACAAAGTTAGGTTCTAAGATGTATTGGTTGTTTCTTTAACAGTTGCTTTTTAAGGTAGAAGACTTGCAAAACTATAAATCCAGATTAACACAACACTAAAGTCTTCTCCAAACCATTAGAAATGTACAATCTTTCAATATAAACAACTTTGTACTAATCAGGACTACACTTTATTCATTGCTAATGTAGCTAATGACTATTCTTGCAGCAAATGCCTGGTTTTTGGTGCAATATCTTCATAGGTGTTTAAAGCTAATTTCCAGCAACTCTCACTCCAGTGTTTTAATGATACAATGTCTTTGCTCATTGCATCAGAAGGATAATGGATGATCAGGGAAGTCTTGTGCAGTCATGTTATCACGGTTGACAGCAATGTTGTAACTGCTGCAAATGGAGGATTCTTTGACGAAAACAAAGGAAAAACTAAAAAAATTTTGTCATCCAATAAAAAAAAAATTTATTTCGAGTGCAACTGGACAGTGCAACTATGTCCTCTTACCTTCCATGTAAGAAGACATAGTATGTTTTTTTTTTTTCCCCCGGTTTTCCCTTTGCTTTCGCCAAACAATCCTCCATTAACAGCAATTACAGCATTGCATCATTGGTGTTAACATGACTGCACAAGACTTTCCTGATCATCCATTGTCCTTCTGATGCAATGAGGCTCTTCTTCAGTTCTAACCCAGTTTATATTTTCCACTCATGGTGGTGAATAAAATTTTTCACAATAGCATTTTGTCCGCAATAGTGGCTTAGCGGTTAAGGAAGCAGCCTTGGGTACGCAAGGTTTCAGGTCCAAGTCCACCAGCTCTCAGGGTACTGATCCACATAGCCTCCAGGGGCCTAACCTACCACAGGAGGGTTTACAGTATGGTATGGTGTGATTTGGGTGGCAGTCACCCCAGTAATGGATAAAAATAAATAAATGAATGAAGTAATCTTTTAATTCGGTCAATTCCAGCTAATTTTTTCCTTAGTTTACAGCAGTGCTTCTCAAAGTGTGGGGCGAGTCCCCTAGTGGGCGCGGTGCGATGCTGAGGGGGGCGCATGTGACCCTGGGGAACATGCTTTTTTCCGGCGTACTACAAAAAAGTGTAATTGCACATCCTTGTAAGTTGAACTATATCTCTTTCTTTTTGTTTTCTTTATGTTAGCAAGGATACAATGTTACAAGGCGTAGCTAGAACTATTTTATAGACAAATGCTATTATTTATAGTTGTGGCGGAGAGTGGGTGGTGTGGAGGGTGCGAATTGTTTTCTTCCTGCTAGGGGGAGTGTAACAGAAAATAATTGAGAAGCACTGGTTTACAGTAAGGACGTTTTTTTTTTATTTTATTTTCTTATTTTAATTGTTGAGAACTGCCGTTTGCTCAACACCATCATGAAAATGTCCTACCAAGAAAGTTTCCTTTCTAAGTAAACTGTACTGAGAATCTCATGGGCCTGGGGTTAGCACGGCGGTTTCAAACCTTTCCTGGCCCGTGACCTCATTTTCATTTCCAAATTTGTGGTGATTGTGGAGAAACGTTTTTCTGGAACTAGTTATTGATCAGTTTGGGTGATATACTGAGTAACCATTGGTCTTTGAGTATTCAAAAAAATCAAGTAGCCTCGACTACAACATTTTTGTGCTGCATTTCTTTTGAACTCAACTGTAGCGATATTTTCAATTGTTAGCCGCAGCAACCGTATTGTAATTCCCGAAGACCCCACATGGGGGCAGGGCCCTATGATTAGAAAATCTTGGGTTAAAGCATCCACACTGATTCAACATTGTTGCAGGTCTTGATCAGACTGTGGTGCGTTGAGAAAGTAGCAAAGCCCAAGTCCTGGTAAGGTTAAAGACGGACGATCAACACAAAAGAAAGCGATGCTAGCTTCGTGTAGGCCGATTGGGGAAAGTATTTGTTATGCAATGGATCCCCTAGATACACATTCAGCAAAACTCTTACGTTGATTCTCTTGTATCTAGATTGAAACCAATAAATTTGTCACATTCGTTCATTCCTTGATAGTCTTAAGAATCATCGTATCATGGAGAAACTATTGCAATAGCTCCTTGCTTAATTTCCGAAGCTAATATCTAGGTGCTCCACTATACTTGACAAGTATTGTTAGTTCGGAAACCAATTAATCAGAAAAAAACTTTTCACCAAGAATTAAAAAAAGTTAAAAATAATTGGTCCAGACGGTATTTTTGCGTTATTAAATCCCCCTAGTGGCCAAGGCTTGTACTGCACTGTTAAATGCTTGAAAAAAAAAAAAAAAAACTTAAGACGTACTTGACTTCCAACGAAGTGCCATTCCCATCTGTCATTGTGGCATGTACTAAACTCCGAGGAGCACTGAAGCATCTCACCTGCCGTAACCCAACAATGACTTGCGTGTATTTACTGAAAAGGCCAACATGTAGCCTTTCACGTGTCACAGGCATGTGGCATGTCATGACAGGGAACGTACATTCCAAGGACAATTCGTAATAGAATTTTAAAATACCATCTGAGGCAAGTGTGTCAATCACCCAGATGACTGGGAGGTGAGAGCAGTAAAATCAAAAACAACACTAAGGGTGTGAAAAGCGGTGGTTTGTTTTTTTTTGGTCGTCTAATGAGACATTTCACTGAATACTAAGAAAATCTTGAAGCACAAGGGAAGATTTGAAAGTTTAATTTCCCAGCGCTCATAACACGCTGGCAGTGAGTGAAGGAGTGAAACAGAGGAGGAGGAGGAGAGGCTGGTATACTGTACAGTAGGAGGAACAAACAGTACAGAACTGAACGCTCGACTGCAGCCATGAGAAGATCTTAGACTTAGGCGCCGCAATGGGTCCGATGTTGGACCGGGTCAGGAGCAGATAGACGGAGGTTGGTGTTAAGTGTGAACTAACATAAAATTCTTGTAAAAATTGTCCTTTTTTTTGGTTACGCGAACTAGGCTATGGAGCGAAAATAGTCTCAAAAAGAAAACACATGTGTAAGTACGGATCCGTGTGCGTACACAAACGAGAAGAGCACACAAACAACGCTTCACACATCAAAATACGTTTGTTAATTGTCGTACGCACATGCAAATCATGCTTTTAATTTGTTAAACTACGCGCACGCTAATTTGGATTTTTGAGACTCGTCTTACGGCGAACAGATTTGTGAGCGCAATTTTGCTACATCACTCCGTCACCAGCCAATCAGAGGTTTCACTCGTTTGGAGCCAATCACACGGCAGTGTCCCCACGAGGGTCGGTATGTGACGTCACTAAACTGCGTCCAAAATCCTGATTGGCTGGAGACGGAGTGACGTAGCAAAATTACGCTCACAAATCTGGTCGGCGTAAAACTAGTATTTGGAAGAATTCATAAACGTATTTTGACGTGTGAAGCGTTGTTTGTGTGCTCTTCTCAAAATACGCACGCGGATCCGTGTTTACGCGTGTGTTCCCTATTTTTCCTTATACTACGTTTATATTTGCACTGAAAGAAACAGAAAAGAAATAAATTAAAGTCTTTATGCTAGACTTTTGCATGCCATTTTTCATACGGTCATTTATATGGACCAAAAAAGATTGGCCTGGTCTTGCACCATCACATGTTGAACCGTCCCATCACCAAAGTCCTATTACTTGTAGAGGCTAGTTCTGCACAAAAAGACTCCCCGTAACAAGTGAACAGAATTTTTTGCGACAAACTTTTTGCCGCTAGCTTCCATGTTATTCATTCTTCTTCAAGAACTTGACAGGTTTCATTTTTCCTAAACACCATCTAATGGGGAAATGTGAGTATTGCCAGAAAGACTTTTTGTATTGCCAGACGGGCCACTTCTGGCCCTCGGACCGCAGTTTGCTGTACAGTGTCATGCGTCACACTGGAGAAGGCCTACATGACCAAGACGGGAGGAGACCAGTGCACTGAAGAAATGAGGACACATCTTTCAGCATCAGTGCCCCACTGTCTGCTGAGAGCTCCCTCTCACACACACACAGACACACACACAGACACACACACAGCTCCAGCAGACTAAACACTCTGTGTACATTTTTCAATTAAAGCAGACAAAATCCTCTTTCTCACTCTGGAACATAGAAAAAACCTTGAGGGAAAATGATAAAATTCACAGAGGAAAAAAAAAGCCAAACAAAGTGTTAAAAAAAAAGGTCTTCAGAAGTGTATGGCGTTACATACAAATTTATTTTGAGTACACGCACCCCCCTCTCTGCAGCCTCCACCCACATGCACACACACACACACACACACACACACACACACTTCCCTGACCTAAGAATCTTGCAGTCGCAGCAGCACGCTAAGCCAGCACACATGTGCTCAAATAACATGTCACCTTGGATAACCTCATCACGCTGCTAACATACTGAAAAGGGCTCTCGCTGACCTATGTGAGCACAGCTTGTTTATATCCCTCCAACGTCAGGACAGATTTAACCGCATGGAAATAGACAGCGCCGCTCACATGGCGGAGGAAAAAAAAAAGTTTTCAAATTGATAGCGTTTTTTTTCTTTCCTTGGTTAAACCTGAGCTTCTCAATAGATTATTTTGATATTTTTACAGTAGCATGAACATGAGCACATGTGGGGATAAACATGATCAATACTCCAAATGGTATGTAGGGGGGGCATGTGAGCTCGAATGGTTGTTTTCTGTGTGTTGTCCTGGGATAGACTGACCAACACATTTTTTTAATTTGGTCGTCTGGCAGGGTCATTGACAACAACAGCGCCATCTGTCTGCCTTTTCTTTTTGTCTGTCTGCCTGTCTATCTGACCATCCGTCCATCCATCCACCTGTCATCTATCAGTCTACCTGTCTGTCTGTCTGTCTATCTATCTATCTATCTGTCTATCTTTTCATCTATCTATCTATCTATCTATATGTCTGTCTGCCCATCTGTCTATGTAAGTGTCTGTCTATTAGTCTGTCTGTCTGTCTGTCTGTCGATCTATCTATCTACCTATCTATCTATATGTCTGTCTGTCCATCTGTCTATCTATGTAAATGTCTGTCTATTAGTTTATCAGTCAGTCAGTCTGCCTGTCTGTCTGTCTATCTGTCTGTCTGTCTCTCTATCTACCTGTCTATGTATCCATCCATCCATGTCTTTCTACAACACCTTACTTCCACCATTAGCCTTCAAAGTTAACAACTGTTCTGCTCAGTTTGGTGACGTCCACTTACAGATGAGAGATGAAAGAGGACATTTTTCTGTCTTTGGTTGAAGGCCTCTGACTCTAAATCTTGACACATTTCCCTGTTTCCTGTGTTTATGCAAAAATGATGTCTTTGACAGCGGGCTGTAACTTCACACTAAATGGACATAAACAACAGTCGTCTCGATTTAATCACCTTGTCCTCTCACGTTGTGCAAAATTGAATTAGTACCTGTAACAAAGAGGTTATAGTTGAGACGGAGTTTATTCACTGCACCATTTAGAAAGTGAAGGATCAATCGGAATAAATTTGTTTTGGGAAAGTGGGTTATGGCTCGGAGAGGAAATTAATAAAGTTCTCTGCTGATCCAGATTCAGTATTTGGGGGGAAACTGAGATGTCAGTCACTCTGTAAGTGGCCCTGGAGTTTGGGGGGTGTCAACCAGTCATAGAGTCAAGAGCAAACATTTTTACTGTGTTATTCCATAATTCACCTTTGGAATTTTTGAGTTGTGTTAGATGAGATATTTTTATTTATTTTTTTTATCAGTTTTGGACAAATTATTAAGTTACATGTTCACTTTGATAAGGAAAATGTTGAAAATTTACATTTTCAAGCCGTCAAGATAACAAAAGCGATAGAAGAGAGTCAGCTAAGGTAAAAGGACATGTTTACAGGACAGTTGGGAGACCAGCCATGATGGATGGAGTAGAGACACTAGGAATAAGTAGAAGACAGGAGACAGAGCTGGAGGTGGAGGAGTTAAAGATTCTCTTCAGGAGAGACAAGGATGGACAGGATCAGGAATGAGATGATTAGAGGGACAACACAGACAGGAAGGTTTGGAGGAAAAAAAGGCTAGAGAAGACAGATTGAGATGGTTTGGACATGTTCAGAGGAGGGACAGTGGACACATTGGTAGAAGAATGATCCTAGAGATGGAGCTACCAGGTAGGAGACAAAGAGGAGATTGATGGATGCAGTGAGGGAGGACATGGAGGTAGTTGGAGACAGAGTTGGGGACACAGAGGACACGGGGAGACCTGCCGTGGCAACCCTTGAAAAAAGGGACAAGCCGAAAGGAAAAAGAAGAAGAACAGATTAACAAAAGTGATAGAAGAGAGTCGGCTAAGGTGAAGGGAAATGTTTACAGGACAGTTGGGAGACCAGCCATGGTGCATGGATTAGAGACACTAAGAACAGACAGAAGACAGGAGACAGAGCTGGAGGTGGAGGAGTTAAAGATTCTCTTCAGGAGAGACAAGGATGGACAGGATCACGAATGAGGTGATTAGAGGGACAACACAGACAGGAAGGTTTGGAGAAAAAGCTAGAGAAGACAGATTGAGATGGTTTGGACATGT
>JAFBJS010000960.1:0-108817 GCA_016785265.1 Paraplagusia blochii
TCAACAATGGTGGATCATTGTGTTTTTGTCCTAATACTATAACTTCGGTTTTTTCCGCATTTAGAAGCAGAAAATTTTGGGTCATCCATGTCTGGATGTCTTTAAAACATGACTGAAGCCGAGGGATGTTGTTTGGGTCGTCAGGCCTTGCAGATAAATACAACTGGGTATCATCTGCATAGCAGTGGAAATCTATATTATGTTGTCTAATAATTTTGCCTAGAGGAAGCATATACAATGTAAAAAAAATTAGTATTGTCTCTCCTAAAATATAATATAATTCTAATTTATTCAAAGAAAGTCTAACTCACAACAGGCAAAGATTCAGACTTTATTTCAGCAAAAGTCAAATTTGATGAAAGAGGAAAGGAAAAAGCAGACTCACTACAGAGCAGATCTCTAGTGATGATAGTTTGAAAGAATTCTGCGGAAACATAATATTAAAGAACTTCTGCTGCACAGTTGGCTTCCATGAAACGCTGCTGGCTTCCTTCTTTAAAGTCCCTTCAAAATACAATTTTGCTGAGTTCTGTTGTTCTCGGTCCATTTGACTCACTGTTCTGATTTCAGATGTTACAGTAATTATGCTCTGAATCAACGCAGAATTGTTGATGTTGGTTCCTTTTATTGATAGGAATGTATTAAGATACAGTGTGATTTGGGTGACAGTTGTGGAGACTGATTCCCTGAGAGCCAGTAAAGTATGAGCAGGTGAAAATGGATGGATGAGGTGTTTATTAAATTACATTAGATCTAAAGAAAAAAAAGAGAAAAACCTGAAATCAAATCTATAATTCTGTCTGCACTAACATTTATTGTTGGTCTGTTGTAAGTAAAGATTTACTTGTTGGCCAAATTAAAGTGAAATAAATTGCTGTGTGATTTTGTTTTTTTAAAGTCATAAATATCAGATTGAAAAAAGAAAATCTGTAATTTTTAGATATATACAAAGAAATGTTCTGCCCTTTGAGTTTTGTTCTTCATGCGTAAAAAAAAAAAAATCATGAGAAGATAAACCAGATGTGTGGACCAGAGACATCTATACAGTTCTAATAGAGGGCTGTGCCAATATTGCAATGGGAATCTTGTAATCTTTAACCACTAAGACATGTTTTTGTTATTTTAATATAACAGCTCACATTCAACACACGTAAATGAGTTTTAAGTTATTAAATCATATTTGTCGACAATAACCAATAAAAACGTTCTATTAATGTTTGTCAAAATTAGGTCATGTTTGTACTTTTATAAACTGGGAAAAAAAGAATCCATATCACTTTCTCCAGTCTGATTAAGCTTTGATAACATCGTCTGCCAACGACCTACATTTCTGAGCTCCTCTGTCTCCTCACTTCCTCCCTTCAGTTCCTTAGAGGTTATGGATGATTCATACTCTAATTCACCATTTTGGGGAATTTTGAGAGCAAAATGGGAAGCAATGGGACCATGTGAGCTGGTGAAGAATAGACACAGAACCATAGGCAGAGCAACAGGGGTGAGGAAAGGGAGAGGGGGACATTGGGAGGCAAAGAGGGAGGAATTATGAGCTATTTTTAGTCTCCAGCTGTGTTAGTCATTCTGAAGCAGTGCTCGACGGCAAAACAAGGGCTGCAACACATGACTCGCATTCGTGAACGCTCGCCTTCATGAGACCCAAACGTGCAGGAACTATGTATCCACGACTGACACTGGATTAGCATAAATCCCTGTAGAATAATATCCCTAATTGAGCGAGGCTTGATCTCCTGTATCCCGGCGGCCTAGTGTTTGCAGCTTCTTCGCCCGTGCTGTTCATTTATTACGCTCTCAGCCAAGTATCTGCTACAGCACATAAGAGGCGAGCGAAGTAAGTCCATATGTTGGTTTTAAACCCATTAACAGACTTCATAAATAAGTTGTTGTTGTTGTTGTTATGTGTGCCATCCTCTGGCACCGAGCTGCAGCATAATACCTTAAATGAAATCAGGGCAGGATGTGTAAGAGAAAGTGGGTTAAGGAGCCGGTGTGTTTGGAAGTCACCAACAAAAGTGGGTGAAGGTCTCTTGGCAAGAAAGACAAAAACTTTAGTGTCTTACAGTACACAGAAGGTATTAGTTCTTCCCGAAGTTCTTAGGTGAGACTGACATCCGATTCATCTTTCTCTGACTGCAGGCTGCCACAGGCTGCTGCTACTCTATGTACACACTTCATCTGTCACAGGGAACCGGGAGTGAGTTCAAGTCGATTAAGGAAGCACAAACGTGCAGCAGGTAGATCTCTCTATCCGTGTTTTCTATCAAACTACAGGCAGTTCACTACGTTCCTTTTGGCAAACGTAGCCTCTCTGATGCATTAGCAGTTCCTTAAGTGTTTAAGCCAAAACACTATGATTTGAAATTGCAGCCTAAAGCTCAGGGAAATCCCCCAGAGGTCGCGATGATTTACACTGGTCCAGGTGACTGTTCTGTCTCAATATTTTTGAAGGATACACCAGAGAGAAACTCAGAAATATACACACATATACATTTCCAAACATCTCCTTTGCAAAGTTAATTAAACAAATATCAATTGATGTCTTTTAAAGTATATCCACATAGGTTTGCAACTGAAAAAAAAAACAAAAAATAAAAAAAAATCCTGTATTGTCACTTATTGTATTTAGTTTTCCCGCAATTTGTTATAGTAATCTTATTAAGTTTATCTACAGAGAACTAGAACTATAATAAACCACAAAATAATTTATAAAAACCACAAAACAACAGCATTTCCAAGAGTAACCTTCAGGAGCATGATGATGTCAGATGTATTATGGCTTTGGTAAGACTCATTTAGCAGCTGAATGACCTTATAACGGGGGACTGGCACTAGTCCCTGGTCTGGGGACCAGTGCCAGTCTTGAGGCCATTTGATACTGGGTCGCAGTGAGACACAGTGGAATAAGCATTTAACAGATAGAGTCTAAAATAAAGTGGGGACAGTTGTGGCCTGGTGGACAAGGAACCGGACTTGTGGCTCCAGGTTTGAATCCACCAGCTGCTAGATGACCACTGAGGTCCACCGAACATGGCACTGTCCTCACTCACTGCTCCCCAGGGGCTCAAAGCTGCCCCCTGTTGACTTTGTCACACATTCGTTCAATCTTTTCAATGTCGGCTCAGATTTCAAAGACAGTTGAACTGGAAAGAGTTAAAGTTATAGAGATGAGGTTGAGATGTTTCCTGCATCGGCCAGAAGATATTAGAGCATTTGGTTGGAGCAGAGGAACAGAGGAGGTGACCTTGACCAAATCAGCTGAAAAGTCTTAAGGTCCTGCCCTTGTGCTTGAACACCATGATGTCAAACAATTCTCAGGCACAAGAAACATAAACCATCATATTTTTCAAACAGCTTTCTTATTTCCTATAATCTACATACCTGTTACCATTAATAGATTGTGCAGCCATCTCTGCAACGATAACTCCTGCAGTAGTAAAATCTGCAGTAAAGACTCTTTCTTGCTTTTATGCAGAATCTGCATTTTTCCCTCCTGCAGAGGGTTGGTGAAGTTGAAATGATTAAGGCTGTGTTTGAAAGCACGGGTCGTTTCCAAACGTCTCTTTTCTGACTCATCATCTTATGTTCACTGCTAACCTCCCTTATCTCTCCTACACCTGCTCTACTTCACCACCACATGGGGCTCTCCCTTGATTTATTTATTTTTTTCTCGTTTTGACGAGTCTTGATTATATTTTGAAAGACCAAGTCTCTCCATTTCCATAGCAATTCATTTTCAATTGGCAAAAGTAAAGTGACTTTTCTCACTTACGATGAGTGAAGGGGCATCAGAAGTGAAGACAATCACATCACCATGTCCAGTCATGTAGTGCATCTAAACAGCTGTTTTGTCATTTTTCTCCTGCATTCCTCTATTTGAACATGTAATAAACAGGGTCTTCATTTTTGCTAAAAAATACCAGAAGCTTCCACCACATCTCCCACGTGGGAACTTCAAGTTACAGAAGCAGAACAAGAATTTTCTGGGATCTTGTCACATCCTTAAACCACACTGGGGACATAAGCACTAAAAATGAAACACTAAAAAGGCTGGTGAGCTTGAACTTTGTTCAAAAGGCAGAATGCTGTTGGTGCCGCACAGCGTGGGCCTGCATCTCATCTACGGCCAGAGCTGCCTGCAGTCAGAACACGAAAGCTGTAAGAATGAGATGTGTGTGTGTGTGTGTGTGTGTGGAGGGTGAGGAGGGACAAACTGGGGAAGGAAAGAGTCTAAAAAGTCATGTTTTCTTCTTTGTAACGGAAATAACTTGAAGACAGCGGTGGTCCATTGTTCAAGAAGGCAGACTTATGTTTGGTTGTAGGTTTGAATCCACCAGCTACCGTCTGAACACACTGCTCCCCAGGTGCTGGAGTTGCCCCCTGTTCTCTGTGTCTATGAGCAAAACACATTCACATTTTGTCTCGTGTCACAATGACAGTTGACATTCATTCATTCTTTCGTTTCATTAAAAGCCAGTGAAGACACTCAGTCACTGCAGCATCAGTGACGTAGATGAGTTAAAAATACATAGAAAGTGTCACCGCTCTGACATTTACACTGTCACAGGTGGAAGTGAAAGAATTAAACAATACCCGTCTGTTAATTCCACTCCTGTGGTTCCTTTTTTTGTGAATCAGTGCATTTTCTATTCATAAACAGACATCCATCGAAATACATAAAATAAAATGGTTTTGTTTCATCAGGTTTCAGATGTATGTGTTACATTTAGGGCTGTATAGAGAACAGAGAAACAAGCTTTTAATAGTGTGACTGTGTTATTCAAAGCCTAAAGCACAGGAATAATTCAATATGAAGATACTCTAGTCAGTCAGACAGAGACAGACGGAGACAGAGACAGACTGTGTGTGAGTCACCACGCCGGTTGCTCTGTTGGTTGGTTGGTTGGTTGGTGAGCTCCTGTAGTCTCAAGTGCCTTCACCGTCACATTGTTTCATTTAAGTACATGATTCTGGGAATGAATTGAAAGCAAAGAAATCCTATTAAAAGGTTTTTAATTGAAAGACAAAAGATTAAATAGTGGGCTCTAAGCTCATTAGTCTACACATACTGTGGTTGAATGCTGTGTAGATTAGCAAAAGTGCAGCGAAACCACCATTGATTACCAACCCCAGCTGACTGCTATAGCTCATTAAACCAGCCTCTGCCGGGTGTAGTTAATCATACAGTCACACATATTAGTAGGTCAAGTTTTCACATGTTATTTTCCCCCTTTTTGGTACAAAAACGTAAACTTCTTCTTTTTCTTTCGGCTTGTTCCTTTTTTTCAGGGGTTACCACAGAGTGTCAGCACTTTCCATCTCCACCTGTCCTCTGTATCTTCAGCCCTTCTCTTCGTCTCCTACCTGGTGGCTCCATCTCTAGCTTTCTTCCAATAATATAACCACTGTCTCTCCTCATCTCAAGCTTCTCTAGCTTCTTTTTCTCCAAACCTTCCTGTCTGTGTTGTCCCTCTAATCACCTCAGTCCTGATCCTGTCCATCCTTGTCTCTCCTAAAGGGAATCTCAGCATCTTTAACTCCTCCACCACCTGCTTTGCCTCCTGACTGTTGTCAAAGCTGTAGGATTATTCTTACAATTTGCCGGATATGTTCTCATATCTCATAATCTATAATCTCAATCTTGCACATATTATAGATTAAAAGTCTTTTTAGGTCAGCTGTGGAATGTATTGCTACCCCACCATGACCTTGAGTTGCCCTTCCTCTCAAACAAACTCTTTCAATTTCAGTTTTCTTGATATGAAGCATGACCCAATTTAAATCACCTCATACCGCTTGGAGGCATATGCAATTATACAAATTACACTTGACATTTTTCGTCAAAAGTTTTGCCATCAAAATGCCAAAGAGCCCCTGAGAAAATGCTACGTCCTCGGGGGAATAGATGTTATTAAAAACATAAGCGGACGCCATGAATGTTTCATGAATGTGAATAATCATGGTTGCCGGCCTTCCCTCAACCGTGATAGACGTAAGCACATGATATGAATGGGTGTTGTCTAACTCTGCAGGCAGACGTGAGGAAACAATAGATCATCGAGAGCTTAAACAGACAGGAGGTTGGTCTGACATTATAGTCTGTCAGATATTGTTCAAGTCCTGGACTCAGCTTTTTAAGATTGATTATAATTTTTACGTGTCCCTTTGACTTTAGATCCTAATATTGGATCTACAGTTGGGTTAAAATGGTTATTTCTCCTCGTGTACAGGGGTGGTGTGTTCTCTGGGGGGGAGTGAGCAGAGAACAGACTTCTTCTTAGACAGAAGTGAAATAGATATTGCAGACAGAGGGCAGCATCCTTACAGAGGGACAAAGCAGCATGAATCTATTATATAATATAACATAATGGAGGGATTTCCTTTAATACTTGGTGTTTCTACTATTCTCTAACAGTTTTCATACATTTCATTATTTGTTTTGTTTTTTTCTGTTGTTGTTGTTGTTGAAGTGTTGTCTTTTATGACGAATGGCTTCATACTTTTTTGGCGAGTTGTTGAAATGACATTGTCTATTTGTTTGTTAGATTGTTTTGGCATTCTACAAGTGACTTGATTCCAGGATTGAAAATTAACTTCTATTCATCATTCTAGCAGTTGCAAACTCTGGCTCGGATACTGTTATACTAGACAGGATGAATATAATATATATATATATATAAGAGTCAGACACAGTAGTCAAGAGTTGCAAATACATTGTATATGTAATATATAGAGCATCAGTGACGGCTGTAGAGCTTTCTGCTGCCGACAAAGAAAACACATCTACTCTGAGTTCTACATATTTCCAGGAAAACAATGAATAACGACCTTCTGGTCTCAGACGTCTAGCGTGTAATGAAAAAGATTAAAATCTTGCACAAACTTTGGTATTATCTGTGTTAATTGCAAAATGCTCAGAATGAAATCTCTCAGTGAAAGGAGGGACATTGTCAGAAGACTACCATAGTGTCAAACACTTTGTCCTCTGCAGAGTTTAGTCACATTTTTGACACTTTGTCTGCTTTTAGTTATGAAGAGGTCGTTGATCCTTTCAGACTGATTTAGTCTTTATCTTAAGTCTCAAGGTAACAGTATATACATATACAATACCTTTCTATACAGTGATATATTCACTAACAAACAATAAGTGGGGACGGTGCCATGGTCACAGCACCACAGTGGCAGCTGGTGGATTTGAACCTGGAACCCTCCAGACCAAAGTCTAAACTATTAGGCCACCACTGCCCTGACAGTGTCTGCTGGGCTGATAATGTCAGTTGGTTGATATTTAGAATGTTAATTGTTATGGCTGGTAGTTTTTAGTATTGGATAAGAAGTTGTATCCATCTTTTTTAATGTAAAATATATTTTCATATTAATATAAATATATAAAAATACAATTGTATTTAAATATATTTATAAGTAAATGTGTTTATCTGAGTATGAAAAGGCTTTGCTGGCCCTGACGGCCCACCGCTGATATCTTTATATGTAACATGCAAACATTTTCTTCCACTGAATGTTTTTGCTAATTTAAATGCAAAGCTCCTGTTTGTCAGGCAGAGCTAAGAGACAAACAGATTTACTGATTTGAAGAAGAACCGTTCAGAGCTTTATCTAATTGTCTTACATGTCCTGCAAGTAAATTACAAATATCACTTGCACTGCGCGAGTCTCTGGAGTCTGCTTTAAAATGAACGACGGACTCATTTTCAGCCAGATTGATTATTCGAAGAAAACAAATAACTCAAAATAGACAATGATTACTTCATGGAAGGTGTCCTTGGAGGTCCAAACAGCTGTGGACTGAGGAGGCCAGAGTCATGTGATGTGTGGTTAGAGAACCTGAAACCTCTTGGCTCTGGAATCAGTGGCTTCGAAAACTAGCAGTTTGTAGGAACAATGTACACAAAAGGGTTATTTGCCAACTCAAGCGAAATTACACAGCACAGCTGCACCCAAGGGCAGCCCCTTAACAAGCACGATAGTGGAGCCCCCACCTGACTAAATAATAGTCTGCAACTTCACTCTGCCATTTTCTGACAACTGACAACGCAGCGGTGGAACAAAAAGATGATAATAAAAGAAAAACATACAATTATATCAGCTTTGCTTGATCCACGTTTTGGTAACAAAAGAATAAGACAAGGTTTAGGGCTATTTTTAAATAGTAACAATCCTGACTTCATGACTACAGCTCTTTAAACGCTAAATGGATCTGATTCATTCAATTAATCTAAATGGGACCATAAGTGATGTGGACTTGACCTTATACACTTTAAAAAGTCCGTGTCACTTGGGTCAATTTGTACAATGAAAACTGGGGCTCAAGGCCAATAAGGTTAAGAATCACTGCTCAAAGCAATGAACTGAGGGCAACAAGTCAGAGGATCATTAGGTTTGGCACAAGGTTTCCCCTGAGTATCGTCTCTCAGGCATTATGTGTTTTTTCACCTACGTTCCATCTATGTTATATCCTTCCTAAAAGCCAAAAATCCCTCCAGTTGTGACCGGTTTCTTTTTATTTTAATTTTACATCGTCTTGTGTTTTAAAAGCCTTTTATCATCGTTTATTTAGTAACTGTCAAGATTTATTTTTTTTTCTGCTTGTTCAACATCAAAAGCCTCAAACATCGAGTAGAACTCGGTTCGAATCTGCAGCTTAAACCAAATTGAGCCTCTTCAATATCAAAGGCTCTGTGGCTCAACAAGCTCAAGAGACGCAAATGATCCCTTTGAGAACTGTATGCAGACAGTTGTTACGCTGTATTAAGTATCATTATATCATCTTTTTTTTGGTTTAAAAGGCAGATTTCTAAAGAGTTGGCCCACTTTTTGGAATTTTGCAGCACTAGATGGAATGAGAGCTGTTGAACCAATGCAAACACTTTCTGCTCTTCATTTACTGAAAATGAAAAGAAAAAAAAAACCACTTAAAAAAAATCTTTATTTTAATCAGCATTACATGATGTTTCTTCGAATGCAACGATACATGTGCTATTCACAGCCTCAGTTTCATTGTGTCTCGACAAATACCCCATCATTATAAAAAAATAAACACAATTAGAAAAGGTTAAACAATAGAGGACGCAGATCTGTGGAGCAGCTCAGCGTGACGGCTTACACTGGTAATCTACGGGCACAATGGTGACTGTGAGTCAAAAGCTGCAACAACACAACAATAAGTGAATGAAAAGAGGAAATCTGGGACGGTACAATGCTGCTACTGGCACTGGTCTCAGAGGAACGAGGCCAAGAGACATTTGCATGAGAACACAACCGGTAATCAATCTGAATCAACATCTCCTCTATGTTTCTTCACCTTTTATCTTCTTCCTCTTTCACTGAAGCCCCAGGATCTCGGCCAAGACTGCATTTGGTCTCATAAGAAAAGATAAAATCTCTTGTATTAAATCATGTCTGTGCATTTTTTTGTGCAAAAAGGCCATTGAGGTAATAAAATATCATCACTTTCAGAGATACAGCAAGGTTTTCTGGACGGATACAAAGGGAGAGTGGGGAGAGGCAGAATATGCAACACTGGTGAATTCCCACCTAATGAAATGAGAATTTGACATTTTGCAATTTCCTGCAAGCGTATACTTTTTTTTCAGTTCCGTCTGCAGAAGTGGCAACGGAGCCAGAGTCAGGCTTAAAGCAGCTTTTACTGCGAGCTCTGATTTTCAGCTCTGCTGGTCAACTGGAGTTCACTCCACTCAGCCCGTACTCAGACTTGAGATATACGTATCTGGGCTTCTGAGGAACACTTGCACTGACATTCTCTGTGACCAACTTTGACAGATTGTGAAACACTTGTGAAACAGTTGCATTTAGAGCGTCAGGTGAAAAACATCACAGTGTATTTACGAGGACTTTAACTGCGGCAATAGCTTCAATAAATACCAAAAAAGATGAATCTCTCTGTGGTTGGTACTAACAGCTTTCAGGAGAATGTAGCTGCTCCTGGACACCACCCAGGATAATATTCTGCCAATGTAGAGCAGCTCACACTACTCTGTGCTGAGCTGCTGTGCTGCCCACCTTTGTTGCTGCTTCTATGTTAAAGTGGCACAAAACACTGCTTTTACCCAGAGTAACTTCAGCCTCGTAAATGTTGCACTTCAACATTTATGGATGTACGCAGAGGTTTTTTGGTATATATTTTCTGAGCTTTAGTAAGTATAGCTTTAGAAAAAAAATAAATAAATAAAAAAAAGCACTAAGTTTTTTGGTTAGAAGTAGGAGGAACGGGTTCTGGTTGCCTAGTTCCATCAGGTTGTTCTTCATAACAGCATTTTATGACACACTATGTTTTTGCTTTCACTTCACAAATAGCATCATGGATTGAACTACATCATCACAAATACTGGATCTTCTTTTTCTTATGGTTTGTCTCTTGTTTAGGTGTTGACATAGCGCATCACTGCTTCCATCTCCACCTGTCCTCTGTTTCTTCTACTCTGACTCCAACTACCTCCATCTAAAATATTAGTATTATTTGTGTCTATTATTAGTCCCACGTTGCAAAGGTTGAGTCTTTGTATCTAAGAGTAGCTTCCAAAGGAGGTGACATTGAATATGTTCATCCAAGTCAGTCAGTTTACAAATAAATAAAACCAACCAATGCTGTTAAAAAGGCAACCGTTTGCAAGTTGATTAAACTTCAGACATGTTTTATAGTTCCCTTACTTCAGCATAATTCTGTAACCTTCTCATAACAAAGCCCTGTGGTTCCTGGTCTTGGTGCTACACAGAAGGAGGCATTAAGAATTATGGTATGGTATTTCCAAAGACATGTTTCTCACAGTAAGGAAAAAAAAAAAAAAAAAAACTGCAAACGTGGCTATCCATAAAACCCCTCTATAATTTCTGCAGCTGATAACTGCCTCACTTATCAAAAATCGAACACCATCACTGATGTCAGCAGAATATATTTCAGCTTTTTTCTTCTAATTATGAAAACGTTGTGGATAAACAACATCTGTTCAAAGTGTGGTGTTCTAGTGTTGACAAACACATGGTATCTCTGAACAAATCCTGTCATCATTCCGTCCCAACGTCATGATATTTTTGCCTCCAAACACAGTCTTGGGCACATTTTCATTTACCAGGAATGAAAACGAAAAAAAAAAAAATCACAAAGAAACACATCATCGACTGCTTGTGTCAGATCAAAAGGAGTTGCTATAAGAGAAAAAAGCCTGCCGCACGCTGCTCTATTTTTAGAGCTGAAATCACTGCCCTGTTCCAAATTCCCACAGCAGCTTTTATTCTGTCGTATTAAAGCCAGAAATAAGCGTGCTGGTAAAAACACAACATTTAGCAACGCATTAATTCAGACAGTGGTTTAGGATAAAGAGAAGCTCAGTCCCTCAGGAAACAGCTCAGACATTAAAACCATCAATCTGAGTTCAGACTCTCAGTGTCTCACACGAGTCATGGCAGATACCAGGCTGTTGACTCCTCGCAAAAGACACTGTTCCAGTCCCCAAAAACAGTCGCGGGAGAACAACTCTTCACCGTCACTCCACTCCAACCACCTCCAACTCTCCTGTCTCCACTGTATCTGCCCCCAACACCCACTCCCCTCAGCTCCCCTGCTTCCTTTCCTTCCTCTTTCTCTCCCTTCTCTTCTATTGTGCTGCACTGTTCACACTGGGGTGTCATGTTAAAGCAATTTGAAAAAATATGATGCTGCAGTGAGAACTCACGCTCTGAATTTGTTTTGGTTTTTTCTCCACCATCTGTCTTTTTAGGAGAACCCTTTACCCTCAGTGATCAAGTTATTCCAAGAGGCATAGATCAAGGTTAGTCTCCCGGAGCTTCTATGAGTTGTGTGTGGAGCTGGAGGTGTAAATGGATCATGAGTGACAGTCCTGACAGTGTGCGTCTTGACAGCCCACTCTGCTGCACACTCGTATTTTTTTTTTTTTCTTGACTCTTCATTCTTTACTGAGGTTTTTGTTTTTTTGGACTCGCTGCTGTCACACAGATACTGAAAGGATTGTAACCACAATTTAAGCTCATTTTTAGGAAGATTTCCTTTTTATATTGTGTTTGCAATAATGCATTCTTGTTGTGAAGATATATATATATATATATTTATATGCAGGGGTAATATATATACTCCATAATGGGTACAGGTTTATAAATAGATGCCTTTTCATGTGCTAACTCACAGACTGGCAGCAACAAACAGGAAAAGCTGAAGGTAAATTTAGTTCAGTCGATTCATGCTTTCAGACTCTCTGTTTGCCAGAAAAGGAACTGTGCCCTTTTTGCTCCCTTTCAAGCAGGTTTAGTCTCAGCTCAATATCCTTAAAAGTTTACAGGTTATTTGCTGTAAAGTGAGGAATGTTTTGAAGATGTAGCCAATCCTTACCATGTCCCACAGCAGCTTCAGAGTAAATGGAGGAGCAGAGGTGTAAGTAACTTTGTGGCAGGTGATTTAAGGAGAACCTACAATTGCTCCACAATTGCAAATTGCTTCAATTTGTAGTCAACGTTGCCTGTTCCTGGTTGTTGGCTGTCAGTAAATAATAGCCAAGGTTCTACTCCCTCACACTATTTGTGCAAGTAACTGTTATTATAATTTCCATCTACACTTAATCAGTTTCAGAACAAAGAAAAAGAAATATTGTCGATTTTGAATAAATATACTCTGCATATCTCTATTAAGAACATTTTTATTTTTGGATGAAAGTAACACACAGAGCTCTAAGCATCACTTAATCCTAATGGACAAGTGTCTTTTCTTTCATAGTGAATATTTAAACAACACTAAGTCTCTGTGACTGAATGAATACAGCACATGTTAACCTACAGTAGCCAGGTCACTCACCCAATGGACCATTGGACAAGTGTGGGATTCACTTTGGAGCCACAATGAAGGGAACAATGTTGCCTATGAATTCTGTCTTAATGCATTTATGGCAGCATAAACAGAGAAGCCACTAATTCCAGATTTTGCTCTTATCCAATATCCTGTAACACAAAAGTAACTGGTGTAACGACTCCAAATATCTATGTGCACTACTGCTGTGACAACTCCTGACTTAGTGGTAAATGAATGGGTTTGAAGCTTGCACCTAGGGAATGGCAGGTAATAAAATATAGGGTGCAATAAAATCACACAGCCCGGTGAATGTTAAAAGGACATTTTCTTGTGCGCATGTATAAATATACAGTATGTCTGTGACGTTTTTCCAAACTGAGGCGCAGAAGAACTCATTTCTCTCCACATGACAAATCTGTCCACTGCTGTATTCTGTGTAGGCAGTAGGACACCAAAAGTAAGACAACATGCTAATGTGGCGTGTGCTTCAGATTCTCAATCACTCCCACGCTCTGATCCTGACCCCGTGTCAACGCGGTGCTGGGTTTATGTTTATGTGTCACCGTTGGGGAGATCATTCAAAACAGTTGGTGTAACCGACAAATTCATCTTATATGGAAGGTACAGAGTTTTACTTAAGGTGAAATGAGGTAAAACCTCTGCTGGATTCAGTCCTGAACACATTTTAATAAGTGGATGTGACGGGAATTTAATCCAGTGACATTCAATTCAGTTTGACTCCAAGGAGCCAGAACTGTGTTGATTTTTCTGTCCTATCACCTAATTAATTACAGTTAATCTGGAGAAAGATTAAATCCAAGTGAACTTTGGACGACACACACACACACACACACACACACACACAGAGAGACTCGTCGCATTACTGCAAAGAGATGTACTGGAAAATAATGCAGTGGGGAGGAAATTATAAAAGCTATAAAACGCTATATTTAACAGGGATACAGACAGTATATAATACTAAAATGATGTTGTGTATTATTTCAAATAGGTCCTTGTTGTCACTATACCACATACATGTAAATGTAACTGACATAGCAACAAAAAACACCCCGACTCGTTTCAATGTCTTTACCTTTAAATGGTAACGAGCCAAAGCTGCGTGTTTAGTCTCAGTTAGCGAGTTGTTCAGTGGAACATTGATTATTAATTACATCTAAACTAACAAAGACTGTAGGAACTTGATCACACTGATACTTGATGTTGTTCAAGTGTCCTTGAGAGACCTGAAAACTAAATACAATTATTATTATTAATATTATGATTATTATTACAGATACTTTGCGTAGAACTAGACTAAAAATTGTGCTTCACCGAAGTTGGTCTCTGATGTGCAAGTTGAGGAAATGGATGGTCACAAATCACACTGCATCATACCACGAGTCCCACAGGAGGTCACAGGAGGTCCTTAACCTCTAGACCACCACTGCCACCTGCCAATCTGTCCGTCCATTACCTTATACTTCATGCTCTGCAGTGACACTGGTTGCCAGTCCAGTTCACCGTTGAAGGATGATCTACTTAATCCCCTATTTAGAAGGTTTTTGGGCTGTGGAAGAAAATTATAGAGTATCTGAAAAAAGTCCTCAAGATGCCAATCACAGATCACTTCCAGCTCTAAGGGTATTTGCCACTGTGTGGCCTGTCTGACAAATTCAATTGAGAACGTGCCCTTTTCAAATAAGCAAATTACTAGAGAAAGAAATAAATCCAGGAAAATGTTTAATACATATACACATCATGTCAGTGTTTAGCCTTGTGCTTATTTGTCATATCTGTCACTGCAGACGCTGTTTGAAATTCTCTAACATGGCATTAAATCTTTAATAATTGTGCTGTCAAAACAAACTCTGATGACCATTTCCTTCAGACTTCTCTCTGTCAATTTTTTTTTTTTCTTTATACGTCAGATTTTCTTCTAGTCTACTTCCAAAAAAGCTCAAAATCCACTTAATGTTCTTGAATGAGTCACTGATGTTGCTGTCCACACCACCATGTTGATGGATGTACAAACCAGCCCTATGTCAAAATCCTTATATGAGTAGAAGTCAGTTTAAGAACAGCTGAGAAACCACGTTTGACTGTCTCTGTGCACTCGGGTGTGAAAGCTGTTTAAAATTAACTATATTGACTGTTTAAGATGAGAACAAGTAAAGGTTAAAAAAAAACAACCTGTGCTCGCCCCAAAAGCAGTATTGATGTGTGATCTGCCAGTCATAAAACATCGAGGGCAAACTCTGGGAAATCGATTGACGAGGACCTTCTCATGAGTAGAAACCTGCTGAGACACAGCAGGCGAGCCAAAGCTGATTTATTTGATGGAACTAGGATGAAATGAAGACCCAGATGAAGAAGATTATGGAGAAAAAAAGAAACTTCTTTTTTAGAGAAGAACATTAATCCTTAGTTACTTTCAGAAGTTCAAAGAGGAGAGACTTTGTGAAACTTTAAGCTTTAGGTTCATAGATTGAAGGTTTGTTCAGGGTCAGGGATGTGGTGGCTGTAGGTGTCTTTATCATCTACAGTGGTGGACATGGACAAGAGCAACTAATGGTTGAACTATAAGATATTACCTTAATGATGTGATGGTTTCTTTATTTCACGTTTAGTTTTGAGCTAATTCTCTGTTATTGTTGTAACACAAAAAAACACTTAATATTTTAGCGTAATATTAAAGATTTTAAGGGTGTTTGATTTTTTTGTTTGTTTTTCACACTGTTTCTGACTGTAGTTCATTGTCAAATCAATGTCGGCAACAACTACAATGATTCCTTAATTTCCAGAAGGATACTCCTGAGGAATTCACAAAGTTTTATCAATGTAACTTTTCCTAAGAGTGAAAAGTAAAGTGGAAAAGGAAAGTCCTGACAGTGTCCCCCAGTGTCCAGTGTCCTAGAGTTTCCTCCAAAACAGGTTATTTAGTCAGAGCGAGGACACGACAGGAGAATTCACCAAAGGCTTGGACTCAGTGAGCGAGAACAGGTCATTCATTGCACATTGCGTTAAATTATTTATGACAAGTGTTTCTCGGTCCAGGGGTGTGAGGGATAATAGTCTGTTAATATTTATATGTGAAAAAGTTCAGCTTGTCACTTATTCTCTGAGTGTGCTGATGATGTTCCTCCAGGAGAACCATGGGGGGAGAACAGCTCTGGGTCTACCTGTAGTTCTGATTTCTTGTCTCTGTGGGGCTGAATTTTAGAAAAAAAATATTACAGCGTCCACTGTAATGAACAACTGAACAATTTCCCTGTGGGACAAAACAGTTATAGAAGATTCCTGGGGTGAAAACAAGATGGTCTCACATCATGCTCTCATAATAGATTTTGGTTTCCATCAAAAAAAAAAAAGTGTTTTCTGTATTGAAATGCATTTTGACATATTAAAACTACGAGGCCACATCGTCTGAATCAAAAGAATTCAAATGTGGAATTCATTAAAAAGTTATAAAGCACGGCTGGAGTTGTTGAGATGAACGCGGCTGGTGGCGCCTTGGCTTTACTGCACCTTTTAATGAGACTGACACCACTCTGAACAGCAAACACAGCTGACATTCGCTGCAATCATTTCATCCATGATCCAGTCGTGCAGCTGCATTGATGAGATAAGTGCTGATAGGCCTGTGCATACAGCTAATTTGTTTTAACTGGCCCCCCATGGGTTCCCCACCCATTAAACACCATGCAGACCTGTAACAGTAGAAACCACATTACAGACTCTGCATGCTTTGCCTGATTGCAGCAGTGGTTTCTGGGATCAGTTCCTGCCTTTGGTTCTGGTAGTTTTTACTTTAATGCACTGGTGAAGATTTGAATCGCTGACAAGTCCGTGTGCAGTTTATATCTTAGCAGAAATACAGCACAGACCTAAGGATGTGGGGAAATAAAGTTAAGGGCCTTGGTGGGTGTGAGGCATAAGAAAGATGTACAGCCCTGAAGCTCTAAGAGTGGAGCAGCTCAGCGGTTGTTCTCCCAGAGGGAAGTTTGTCAACTGCATGCCAAGGCTGTCAGAGCAGATATATGTAACCGTGGTCATGTGTCCTGGGTCAGATTACATCCATCTAATAGGACTTGAGATGTCGCAGTGACCTAAATGTGGAGGTCATCCTGGATTTCACTGCATTAGATGCATTAAATGCACAAAAATGAGTTTTTTTAATGAACTGCTTCCAGGGATCCATGATGAACTGTATTCACAAACTGCTGGCTCTTAGTGAAACTTATTGAGGGTATTTTATTGTTAATTGGGTGATATCTGAAAAAAATATATATTAATTGAGTTATAAAAATGGAAATAAACATGACCAAATGATATTTTAAAAGTAAGAGCTCACAATCCCCCTTTTTTTTAAAGCTGTGTAAAAATATTTGTCTTATTGACCGGCAGAAATGATGTGTTTTTGACTGTAGGCTTTATATTAAGAAAAGACTGTGGTTTACCCTGGAGACATATTTCCAACATACAACATACTCAAAGCATCATATATGTCAAGAAGTCTGTGGCCTGGCTGTAGCAGCTGCAGGTTAAATGCTTTCAGTGAGTTACACATCAACAACAGCCTCCACTCCAGGCCTCCCGGCCCTGCTGCTCCAGCTGAGAGCCTCTTATTGGTGTTTATATGTCGAACCACTGACCTTTTCAGCCTGATTCCACAAACGGGGCCATGATTTCACCTGATCTTTTCCTGTCAATAGCTGTTAGAGAGCGCTACAATGATTTTTTTGTCAGGACTTGAGTTTAAATGTGTGTGAACAGCAGTTAGAGTTTGTTGTCAGTCATTTCGTTTTTTTTTTTTTTTCAAACATTTTGTCTGACAACTGCAGTAGGCATTTCTTTTGTCACGCATTTTTGAACATGTGTTACATTTGCCATAGACAGACAGACAGATAGATAAATAGACAGACAGATAGATAAATAGACAGACAGATAGATAGACAGTATAATGAAATATAATATCAATGTAATATTATGAAATATATTACATTTATTCCTTTTCCTTTAGATTTATTCAACATTTACCGACAAATGATTTCCTCCTCTTGAAGACACCCATTGGTTCAAATATAGCAGTTTAACCCATCTGTGATCACAGACTTTCAGCAGTAAAGGATGACATTGACATTTTGTGCCTTCATCGTTGCATAGAAAACAACACCAACAACCAAACACCTTTTAAAATCCCAGCCTTCTTCACTTAAGGCACACATCTCTCATACAATTGATTTCAACATACACTAATGGAGGGGAACCATTGACCTGAAGTCCTTCACACATTTATCACCATTTTGTGCCCACAAATTGGTACTTCATGGTCACACTACACATTTTACGTGGCCATTAGTTCCCCATGGTGGATAGGTGAAATCATTTATTCCCAATGTCAAGTCTGTGGTAGTCAAGACGCAGCATTGTTTCCATGTATGATGGATGATGCAGCTCAACGCTGTATAAAGAGATACACGTGAACTCAATTTCCTGGATTATTCATATTAATGCATAGGTTAAAATGCATCAAAAAAAATGGTTTGAACAATAACGTTTGTTTTCCAAATGATTGGAACTGACCAGTCTGGCCTTAGATATTCAAGACCGATACAGCACAACACTTCTGGAGATCTGCACTTGTTTGCTCCGTAATTTGTATCCACCTGAAAAACTAAAAAACAAAACAAAACAGAATATCTGTGTTTGTTTGTTTGGACAAAGCAAAAAAAAGAAAAGAAAAAAAAAGACAGTACAGCTGCCGCATTTTTAAATCTCTAAGCAGCTTTTGTCATGGAATATTACATGCTCCCTCTGCAGCAGACTGTCACCTTGTGACATTGCACAACACATGACCTGCTTTCCCTTTCTGTGCTTTGTTGTGGTGTCACTGTGATGTCTTTGAGCTTGTAGGAGCTGGAAGAGAAGGGAATAGTTGCTCACAATGTTGTCAACCAGCATGAAGTGACTGTCCGCGCTGATCATGTGTTGAATTTCCTATAATAATGTGATGGTTGTATCAAAATGGTAGACCTGAGTTATTATTTACATTTAAATCCAAACATTTTGGCTCTGAGGTTTTTATTTTTATTTTTCTACACATTAGAGAAAGAGACAGATTTGTCCGTGTTTCATGTCCACCAAGCCTAATGACTGAGAAGAAATGAAAAACCTGCTTATCTTCATGTATTTTTTCTGTTCGTGGATGCATCAATTAGAAGGTGATTGACTTGAGCTCCATTTAATGAACCTCACCATCTCACAGGATCCTCCTCATAAGCGAGGCCTCCTGTTTGCATTATTCTCTAAATAAGGTGTTGTTTTTTTTTTTTAATGGACACCCAGTGTTTCTCAGAAGAGGAGAATCTACAGGCTGTTATTTATTGTTTCCTGGAGGAAGAAGAAATGAGAAGGGAAGGTTGAATGTGTGGGAGAGAAGGGCATCGTGATTAGACTGAATGAGAATGGAAAAAAAAAGGAGCCAATTCTGTCAGCCTCCATTCAGAATACAGACAACAAAATAGGGCAATTATAAATTAGCAAACTCAGGTATTAATCCAGCAGACAGCACTTTGGGATTGGCCATTTGGCAGAGGAAACATTTTGGCACCAAATCGGGACTTGTGCAGAAACAGCTGACGTGGGAGCAGAGGGATATAAATGGCAGGAGACATGGTGCAGAAGGACAATGTAGGGAAGGAATGTAATTGTCCCATTGGCATCAGATCAGAGTCTGCGTGTCAATGGTTCAGTGATGGAATTTTCTCCTAATGAGAGGTACAGTATTCTGTCCAACCTGTTGAACCCGTGACACTGTGTAAAAGATCTGACAATCACCTTTACTCATTGAGTCAGGTGACGAGAAACGAGAAAAGTGAGGCAGTTTAAGGACCATTGGACAAATTGCAGCTGCTGGGAGTTTTAGTCAAAATAAACCGTTTGAACTAAACAGGACAGGACAGGACACAATACCTGAGCACAGACAACACAGCAGGCCTGACTGTGAAGAACTAAGCTGCTGATTTGGAGAGAAAAGAAAGGAAACCTCCTTTTAAGTTGACTAAAATCAGCCAAATCTGGCAACCGGGCCAGTTCTCCTGCAGCCAAAAATAACAAACAGCAGTGCATCCACTCCCCTATTTCATTCAATGGCGCAGCTGTGCATCTCCGCCAGGTTTAAGCCGACTCATCCAGGTTCACAAGGATTTCAGTTCAGCAGCACGTTCCCCACATGAAAGGGAAATTTTGTCAGCCAGGCTCCATGAATTATGCAATTTCAGATTGGATTTTCAGGTCCTGCTGAAATTAATATGTAGCTAAATAAAGAAATGAGATGAGACCCGTCTTTTAATGCAGGAGAGGAGGTGGATCAGAGAGGGGGAGGGGGTGAGGATTTGGATTTAAGAAAAGCAATCAGTGCATATACTACATGTGCAGGGTCTGATGAAAAACACAGTGTGGGGAAAATTACAGTGAAGAACATTTCTGCAGCTAAACACAGGAATATTTAAGTTTAATTCCAGCCTCTGGGTATATTTGGAAAATGCATCACAATTGTTATTGTACTTCACAGCATAAAAAATAACAACAAAAATATGCTTGAAAACAAGATATATTTGCCAGACTTCACTTCTAAGTCTATTTTTCCACAGTTGTAACTTATTAACTTGTCTTTAATCCTAGAGCTACGACGGATCAGCAACAAAGAACCAGATCAAGACCCTTGGATTTGTTTGGTCACTGTTGAGCTCAGGGATTTAATTTGTCAGCCTTGAACTTCTACATAATATATAAATGTCTGTTCCTTTCAAAAATGTTTCAAATGAACTCTGCTTCTCTGACTGGCTTAAGAAAAGAATGGGGATAAACTGTAAAAAAATGAAGAATGATTCCTGCAACAGGGCTGGAGAAGACCTGAGGACGTCGAGCAGGAGGACGGGCTCGTGACTGATGTGAGGCTGGTCACAGGTTTCTGAGATCCCTCCATGTTTATGGTGTTATCTCCTGCCCACCGATGGTGATACCATGCACCGTAGTCCTGTTAAGACACAGGTCAGTGTACGAGTACTAGCGCTAGTCGTATGAATTATCTGCTCTGTCAAAATGATTCATGTGGAAAAGGCCAACACACCAACCTGAGGTGATTTGATAATAGGTGTAGACCTGGGAACCTGCTGATTAGAAGAGCAGTTTATCTAATTGACAGTCCATGAGTCACTCTGTCTGGCTGTTACCAAATCTGATCACCCAGTCAAAGAGCACAGAAACATCTCAACTGGAATTCAAGTCTGAAGCTTTTACCCTTTTTCATTTTAAGCCCTAAACAAATGTCCTATAAATGGATTTTCTACAGTGCATTTCCTTTTTGCACCAATTTTACACATAACTCTTCAAAATAAGGTTTCTCAACGGCTCATAGTCCTAATGCGACTTTCTGCGAATACTGACTGATTATTGCCCTGAGAAAGACTGAGTCAGACGTGAGTGCTTCCCTTTTATTCTTCCGTTCTCGCTGTTGGAAGGACATCCTGGAGTGGAAAGGGTATTTTAACATGACAGAGAGGAAGCAATAAAAAGCCGGTGAGAAGGAGGAAACAAAACACAGCTTTCTTTACTGCATTTTACTTATAAAGCTTTGTTGTTTATGTTCTTTTTTAAAAGTGAAAAAGCCAGATTATTAAGGACAATGGCTGAATATGGCTTGCTGTCCTTGCTGAGAGGACACACTTGGCTTTCTTATCCAGCAGGTAAAATCCTGAATAGAAAAAAATGTTAATTTACTGCATGTTTCATCAGTGATTTTAAGTGAATACTGAAAGGTTTTACCCTTGCTAGGGGGCGTCATATCTGCTTAAAGGTTCAGAATGATCAGGCCACAGAAGAAGTCTGACCCAGCCTACTGGTGGTGCACAAACTAGAACCTTAGCAACCAGTTCACCAAATGTGATGTCCAAAAAATAATGGGATGAAAAGCCCCCGGTTCGAATCTCCCTACTGCCGAGTTGCTGCTGTGGAGCCCTGAGCCTGGTATCGTCCCCCACACACTGCACCCGGGCTCAGCCGGGCTGCCCCCTGCTCACTACAGTGATGGGTTAAACCAGGGGTGGACAAGGGGGTCAAGCCGAGAGCAAAAAAAGATGGAGTGTTCATTGATCATTGAACTTGTAATAGCCTCTCTGACATCATCTACTGGGGAACCACAGGCAATGCAGAGAAAAGGCAGAATTATAATGATTATTAAAAATAAACTGTTTAATTTGGACAAGGTTGGCGGGCCGCATTAAGAAGGGACCGTATCTGGTCCCCGAGCATTAGTTTGCCCATGCCTGGGTTAAATACAGAGGCATGATCTCCTAAAGTATACTCCTGTGGGATTCATAAAGTCCTTAAAAAAAATAATAATAATAATTAAAAACACAATCCCTTCAGAACAATTAGACGAAGAATCTGGCAGAATTATCATTTTTAGCCTGATTATTTTGGCTTTTTTTTTTTTTTTACATTTGGCCTCACTGCATTCATGATAGAGAATGGGAAACATTCAAAGGAACATAGCTGTGTCCTCATTCTGCTTCAGCAGCACAGACTTCTCATTTCTCCGGGATGCCTTGTTGGACATGCGCCCGGGCAACGGTCACCGGCCCGCTGGTTTGGCATGAAGCTCCCGCAGGCAGTGGCGCAGTTCAAAATGTGAGTCCATGGATCAGAGTCAAAAAGTGAACAAGACTTGCCTTCACAGCCCGCAGGGAATGTCGGAGTGCAGCATGGAATAGCAGATGTAATATAGAGCACAGATGATCAGAGTGGAACACGATCCTTCAGTCTGATTGTTCTGGATCATTGACCCACAGACGACTTCACAAATCTTCTAGTTTGTTGTCACACTGCCCATGAATTTCCTCCTTTTGGGACTCAATTGTGTGTTGATTCCGATTATTCCAGATGAGCTCCGATGTGTCCTATGCTTCATGATAGGAATTCCAATGTATTGGCAGCAGCAGGTGGAAGTGACATGAAATCCTGCAGCTTGATGAATGTTACGAGCTGAAAGGCTTGAGCCTGTTATGAGCTAAAACTGCTAAATGCCAGGAGTTAATTCTCTGAGCACTCACCGCCATGACTCATTAGAGCCATTAAAGGGGGAGTCTGTAACATTTCAGAAGAAATATTGCCTTTCTCCCCTTTCTTCTATTTCTAAATACAATCACTTGTAGGGGATTGAAATAATGGGAAGAAGGCGAGACCTAAATGCAGCACCTGAAGAGAGAGTCTCTTCAGGTGCTGCATTTAGGTCTCGCCTTCTGATGAATTAGAAGATGTCACAGCAACAAAAAACTCACGGGAATAAAAGCATCATCACAACAACAGCTACTTCTCCCCTGGTGGACGTTGGATTTGCCTGTGGTTTCTTCCTACAAGGGAGTTGTCCCTCACTATAACCATAATCATTTTATATCTAGTCGTTCACCTGAGGTTTTCTTTTGAACCAAATGTCAAGACAAAAAATAATTAAATGAAAAGTGTAATTATTGGCACCGGTGTTGCCTTTGTCCAGTGTCAACGTCTGTGTCACTAATGTTGAACTCCAGGGTTCACCTCCTGGACAAGATTAATCCCAGGTAGGGTGGATGTCTTCCACCAGTGGACACACTGTTTATGGTTAATTAAAATTAAAATATTGAAAAAAAAAAAAACAAAACAGGATTATTCTCCTGAGGTTACAAAGGGTTTTTATTGCACATTCTAGAGCAGTTTTCTTACCTTGCCTTTATTCTTTCGATTTTTAGTGTATACTTGAAGCAGGTTTTCTCTTGTATAATTGATTTTAAAGGCCTTAAAGAGCGACTGACTCTGGGAGACTTGCCCCCTAATGGATTACAAGGAGTTTTGTTGTCCGCAAATGTCCAAGTGGCCTTTAAGGATTTCTTTTTCCTTTTTTTTTTTACTGTGCCTACACGACTAACTGTAAGAGGAGGAACTATTATACAAAGGTACCAGGGATTTCATTCTTAATTACAACAAAATAAGACTCAGCTGGTCAGTGGTCTAAGGAGTAAATGGCTCCTCTTCTACAGTATGAGGGAGAAAAGGTGTAATGTTTTCTTCGGGGATTAAATACCTTTCGGGGCCTGTCTGTATCTCCACAGTTCTGACATACAGACATTTGACAACATTGGAATCCAGCACTTGACTGATTAAACTAAATGTTGCAAAGGTTAAAACCAGGACACTTGGTTCTCTTTGAACAAAAATGCCCCCAGTGTGCTGCAAACTAATGCTTAATTAAACCATTTTGCATGACTGACCCTTATCTGAGGAAACCCAGACTTTCTAGCTCCGAGTGTTTGGCAGGAAACACAGGTGATACGGACATGTAGGGTTTGTCTTGGTTCTAAAACACTCGAGATTAAAACACAATTTTACCTTTTTCCTTTCCTTAAAGTTAATGCCCTTATCCATAAATACATCACAGAGAAATGCAATGTGTAATTATTTAGAGACTGTGTATAGTGAGGCCAAGGGAGCAGATCCGCCTTAAGGGTAAACAGACAGACTGATGGGAAGGGGCTGGAGGGGGGTGCAATTGGAAATTCAATTACTTTCCTCCGTCAGATCAGCATTACTGTGATGGCGCATCTGCGTGGAGCCAAGTTTACAAGGCACGTCTTGGGAATTATCTCGCTCAGCAGGAGTCTCATACATGCAGCTTGAATACATTTCCAGCAAACAGATAAAAACTTAACCAAGCTCTGCCGAGCACAAGGCTCACAACCCAATGAGATAAATGTTCGTCGTGGCAGAATTTCTCTTTCAATTCTTGCCCACATACTTTATCTGCTGCCCCCGTGAGATAGACTCTACGATTTGGGTAGACAGAATAACTTTTTCTTTTTGGTATGATCAAAATCACTCAGCGGACCTACATGAGTCCCCGCAAACGTTTTATCGGGTTCTGCAATCCTCGACTCCGCTGTTGACATTTGCCTTAGTGAAAGCTGGTGATGCAGAGGAACTGCATTGTTTTCCCTCCGGTGTGTGCAAACACAGATTCAATCGCAAACACAAACAAATGCGGGCGTCTTTTTTCTACTACAAGGGCAAACGCACAGGTTTATCACACTCCTCTGCACTCTATGAACATTATGTCCCACAGCATTCTCATGATACATTGCATAATGCATGCACACTCGACAGCCCACGATGGAAAATTACCTGGGAAGGCAATGAACTGTGCTGCCTTCATGGCACCGCTGATTACAGTAAGTAAAGGATGTCTGTGGGTTAACCCCCGGTGTTATTGTGGACAAAGGTGAAAAGGTGGTTTTGTGTGTGTTCACTGTGTAGAATCAAGGGTTCAGTCCATCCAAACAGCCTTTCTATTCTGCTGAGAAGCCACCAGACGACAACTAGAGCCAACATTCCAAACATGGCAGTTTGGACACATTTTTAATGCTCCGGTGTCTGTTCAATGATGAAACATTGAATTGTAAAAAGATCAGTTACAATTAATTAAGATGAATCATCAATTATCCGCTCCTTGCTATTAACTCCAAATCCCATCCTTGGAAGTCTACTCATCAATGCCTCAGCAGTCTTCTCACATCCAGACTTGGACATGCTAACTGCTCATTACCACTAACATTAGTCTCTGTCTCAAAAAGATTTGACCTAAACTACTCTTCACACCTTTGTCCAGTGGAGAAGGGTGTGGCCTAGAGGTGGAGAACTAGAACTACAGTTCCCTCTGATATCAACCAGAAACGAACAACATTCCAATATTGGGGAATGGAAATGATTTCAACTGCAAGAAAAAGTCCAGTTGTTTCCTACTAAACCTTTTGAATGACATTAACTTGATGATTGAGATTCTCCACACACACCTTCATTGAGAAGATCATCATCTTTCCATCAGCTGTCCCTGATCTCTTGTTTATGTACCGTCTGTCTCTCTCTAGTGTCGGTTGTTCTGCCTCATGTGTTGGTTCCTATTTGCTCCTGGTGTTGTTCAGTGTATCCTGGTTTTTGTTTGCCTTTGCTGGTGTGTGTCCTGCCTCCTGTGTCCCCAGTGTTTGATTAGCTGCTTTGATTTAACTTGGTCCAATATGTCCTGCTTGACCTGCCTGTACAGACTGGCTGGATTTTTATTCTTTGTTGGTACTTTTTGATTAAAAAGCTGAAACCAAACTGTATTACTCTGCTGTGTCCTGACCTGAGGCACCGTACTCTTATCAGCACAGTTGTTTTAATCCAAATTAATGCATTTACTTTCTCTAATCCCTTGTTTCATATCTGAAATTATTTGTTAAACATTTCCAAAAAGAAACCAGACCAACAGAAATGCAATAAAAAAGGACACAGGGCTACGCTTGTAGGGACGTTTTAGGACTTAATAAAACGTCTAATTACATTTATCATTCTGCCGACACGGCTTTTCAACATGTTCTTAAATGTAGAAACTCAAACAGGCTACTCTATAAATTATTTTACTTGTTAAAAGCAGAGATTATTCACTTCAAGAGGCTGTGTAGGCCATCAACCACTCTGAGGACCAAGAGGTTCAAATCTTGGCCAGGGACGACAGATGGTTTGGTGTAAGGTGTAAAAGAAGTCAAACCGTCCCTCAACAGAGACGGTGGTTTGAGACACAACCTTTCACCCACCTACAAAGCCCTTTTGGGAACAACACCCAAAAGATTCCACTCTCAACAACCAGTTTCACACATCATCGAGCCGTGTGACCAAAACCACTCCGACAATGACAGTAACGACCCATCAATACCCACTCAACCACTGGTATCACCCTTCACAGGTGACCCAGGTCCACCCAACTGGAGGGACTTGGAACTAGTCTTCCTCCTCACTCACAGGATCTACTAGACCAGGTATGAAATGTTCACCTTCCATCTTTGAGGCACTGGTGTTCATCACTGCAGATCAATATATGGAATAATTATGAATAATAGGGTGAAATCAGCCTGGAGTTTCTTTGAATTGAGCAGAAGCCTGAAGCTGGGACACACTTCAGTGAGGACATTAATTGACTTACGAGGCAGTGACAACAAGACTTATTGACGTATTGACTTCCATTTATATGGATTTGACTTCTGAAAAACTGAATCATCTCTCCATTAAATGTACACAGGAATAAATGGCCAACAATAAACAATGGTCCGTATGAGCTCAGCTCTGTAGGAGGGTTTGGTGCAGGCAGCAGCCATTGTGATTTGAATAATGAAGCTGTCAAACGTCCTGGCTCACAGCCAGTACATCGGTCCTTCCGTTACACCTTTCTCTTTCATAATTTCTATTCCCTGTTGCTCGGCCTTTTTTTTTAGCACTCCGACTGCAAACACGCCGCAGAGATAATGCACTTGACAACACATTGGCTTCATAAAAACTGGCGCCAGAGTAGACGGAGCTACCAACATATATTATAATGAATCCACAATATTGCTTCTTTACTGGACTTTGATTATTTTCTTTTCCACCAGCACCAAGAGGTTGTGGCCTTTTGATTGACATCTCTAACAAGACAGAAAGTGTGGGACGAGTTTTCCTCATCACTGTCTCTGTTTTTCACCATTCTGCAGCAGAGTGGAGGATCCACAAATTACATGTGCAATTATAAGATATTGATGGTGCTGGTTTGACAGATTTGGTCAATGATGTCTCAGAAAGTGATGTTTCACACCTTCAACAGGTGCCAGTGCAATACTTGGTTGATCAGTGGTGTAATGAGAGTCTAAGGCAGAGATGAAGGAAGGCTGAGGTTGAGATCAGTAAACATCAGGTTGGCTTCCTGATGTAAAGGAGTCAAACACTGAGGTTAGATTATCTGGATACAGAGAAACTGGGGAGTGGCAGAAAAGCATGTGGTGGTGTTTATGGGTGTATAGTTTTATGGCAAAATGTTTGGAGAAGTGACGTTGGTAACCAGGGTGACTTTCCACAGTGCTAAGGTCTGTTTATTTAAAAAGAAATACTAATTTAACAAGACACATTATGACAAAATATGACAGAATAAAAGTTAATTACTAATAACTTGCTGGATGGTTTCCAGTCTTGTATGACATTCAACAAGATGTATAAATATAATTCAAGATGTATGATATTTTATACATATTTTTTATTATTCTTGAATATGTTACGAAAATTCAAGTTAAACTTTGGCACCTCTGTCAAGCATCATCATACGAGCGCTTAAGTTCATTTCATTTAGAAGTTCTGAACTTTATTCTTTCCTAACTTTAATCATTTCTTCAAATGATTTTCTTACCAAACTCTATAATAATTGTTTCTCTGGCTGTAAACCCTAATTAACAGCGTCCTAACGAATAAGTGATTGACAGTTTCAATCAGCTGTTTCATTCATGTCTTCTTCTCTTCCTTTCCGCTGATTCATTCATGTAGTTATATTTATGTAGAGAAAGCAGTTAAGGATAATTTTATTCACATTACGGAAGAGAAATAAGTAAAATATCTTTTCAACAATGACTAGCCAAGTGTTTTGACCTACGATATGTGCATGTGTGATCCCCAGTGTCCAAATAAGGGCATGGAAGTACACTGGAGTAAAGAGACGGAAGTATGAAGATAAATGGAGGACACAAGACCTTCCTGGATTTCCTCACTATCTGATGACACGAAGAGTAACACTGTGTAATGACAGTTTCAAAGGTTAATGAGCCGCTGCTTCCTCTAACACTCAACTCTCTGAAAGACCTTAAACTACATTATTGTTGGGGAAAATGATCGCAGATTCTGGTTGAATCTACTCCCAGATTAAAATTTATTGAAAAGTCATGAATTAAAAAAAAAAAGATTCATTTGACATGAGAAAGGATTTCAATTTAACTGAGGCGGCTTTAGATCGAAAGGCAAAGTATAAAAAAAGTAAATTGGGAAAAAAAAAAAAAAAAAAATGTGTCTTTGTGAGACTTCAACTCAGCTATGACTAACCCTCTTTCTCCAAATGAAAAGGTTTGACTATGAGCCTCAGCAGGAAGTTTCCACCACATACAGAATGTAATGGATTGAAATTTAGTGCAAAGCAGGAGAATGTACTGACTCCACAGTTTGAACCTTTCTTTTCCTTTGCCTGAAAGGTTCTGTTGACACATATGACCTTTAAACTGAGACGGCTTTAGATCGAAAGGCAAAGTATAAAAAAAGTAAATTGGGAGAAAAAAAAAAAAAAAAAAAGGTGTCTTTGTGAGACTTCAACTCAGCTATGACTAACCCTCTTTCTCCAAATGAAAAGGTTTGGCTATGAGCCTCAGCAGGAAGTTTCCACCACATACAGAATGTAATGGATTGAAATTTAGTGCAAAGCAGGAGAATGTACTGACTCCACAGTTTGAACCTTTCTTTTCCTTTGCCTGAAAGGTTCTGTTGACACATATGACCTTTAGAAACTTGATTTGTATGTTTTTAGACCCACTTCTCCAACAGTGTGTCTGAGGACTGCAGTGTTGGTTAATGGATTTGTACTTGTCTTTTCCACAGCCTTATTCTGGTCATTCTTCTCTCACTGCCCTGCAACTGTTAAAGGTAAAGTATAAAATGTAAAAGAAAAGTGAATCAACAACTAAAAATGCAGAGACATTCAGTTTAAGTGCACTTCAAAGTTCAAGTAAAGAAAAAAGGTTTGGCATTACAGTATATAACCTAAAAGAGTTCACTTCAATAACTTCACTGCAACTCTGAACACCAGGCTTTTGTTACTGTGACTTTGTGACTTTTATCAACATTTTTGTTAAATCTGTGACTATTGGTATTTTCAAGTTAAACTATGGTTTAACGAGTCCCAGAAGCGCTAATAGTAGCTTTAATATAGCTTTCAAATGTTATTTTTAATATATTTCTTTAACATAACTTTATTTTTATCTTTATTATAAGGAGGCAGTTGACTTTCCCAGGAATTGCCTTCCGGGAGCCATATCCTTTTCCCATTGTGTCCAATCCCACAGAGCTCACTGTAAACATTACACACGACTATATTGTAAAAATTAATTTTTAACGGCACAGCTGGGATTTGACACAGCTGTCCCCACAGCCCTGTGCTTATAGACAGTATATAACGGCGTTGGTACCAAAGTGTGTTTTCATTCAACCGTATACGCTCCAATCTCCAAGAAATCTCACAGCGAGGAGGGAAAATTGCCTGGCAGAGAAAAGTTTCTCCCCAAACACATTTTATTCAGTATGAGCACAACAGTAACTGTATCTCAGAGGAGCAGGTGTGTTTGGAGACAACTGCTGTGATTGTCATCTATTATAGAGGAGCCGGAAAGTTTGTAAGAGTCTCTTCAGAATGGAAGAAAGTGAATGCAGGATGCACACAGGTAGGATAAAACAAACACACAATGCAGAACTAATTCACCTTCGTATGCATGCTTCCCATTTGGTTTTGCATGCATTTTTTACACCACAATCTGGTGATATGTCTTCAGGGTCTTATCTTTAAATAATAGATGTATTAGAAATAGAGCGCTGCTACCACTATAAAAAAAAAAAGAAATCATAAATAAATCAACGCTGTGTAATTGTGCGAGTGTGTGTGTGTGTCTCTGTATGTGTGTTTCAAACAGGAAGACATAGAATTCAGTTAAATCCCTATTAAATGATCCTCGGCTTTTCAAAGCCTGCATGTTGTCAACAGACTTGACTTCTGTGCACAGACATTGATTTTTAAACAACCCATCCATTCTATTAAAAGTCTGGTGAAGTTAGTTACTTTAAAAATAAAATCTTTTACAGGCAATTAGAGCCAAGGTTCCCGGAGATGAACGGAGAATTGCTGAACAAGAATCGATGCAGTGGAATTCACAAAATGAATCCACGGTGTCACTGCTCTGATGTATGAAGGAGGAAAAGGGAGAATTATTGCCACATCATTCCATGGAGTAAAAAGAAGGAGACAGGGACATGTTGCACATTTTACAGTTGCACTTTTTTCAGAAAATGCAACAGGACATTGAAAACCCCAGTTCTATATTATATTAAACCATCAATATATATATATAAGAAACAAGCAGACAGAACCACAGAAGGTTCTTGATTCTCTAATTCTGTTACCAGAATCTTTAAAACATCAATAAACCAACTCTGATTTTTTTCCTAAATAAATGCCTTTTACTTATAAATTTACATCTTTTATCTCATACTTTTACGACTTTATTTTTGTTGTTTGATTTTTTCTTATAATGTAATGGCTTTATCCTAAAAAAAAATTGACTTTACTTCTCATAACATTTGTTTGCAGTATAGCTGTGTCATAATATAATTAAAGTGACTGCAAACAAAAACAATCTTAACTTTACATTAATGCCATTTAATTTTTTTTTTTCATTCATCTTCTTCTGCTTCTCTGATACTTTGTCACAGGGGCAACCAGCGCCACCCAAATCACACCACCCCATAGGTGTAGAGCCCACTGGAAGATAGAGAGCTTCGCATTGGCAACCTGGCAGCTGGTGGATTCGGACCCAAGACTGTTTCCCTAACACAAGGCAACCTCAGCCTGGTCCAAATGACTAGTTCTTCCTTCTTCTGGCAGCGTCACCCAGACGACACACAGCGCCACAACACATACAAAGCACCAGGACATGGAGCAGTTCAGCAGCCACTGTGGTGGCATCTCATCTACCTATTTCTAACCTTCCCAACCACACACTGATTGACAGTTAACCTGTAACATGTCTGTTTTCACACTTCAGTGGCGGCCTCAAGGTGAACCCAACAGCACATGGCATTGATTTATTTTGAGGATGCACATGGCTCAAAGTCAGGCACACAGTCAATACTCTGACAGGTGTCAAATCCCAGGGCTCACGTCATATCCCTGCTGTTTTCTTTCTCTTCTTCTCATCATCAAAATTCCACGGCCTCAGAGTATTAATTATCTGCTTACACTCTGACCTTCTCTGTCCTCTAGGACGTGCAAAGAGGGAAAGGAAACATGTCTGATCCTTTTCCAAAGGAATTTCTATTTATTTTTTACACGGTAAGGACCAATGATAAAAAGCTAAAGGCTGATTTTGTGATTAATTCTTGGTCTCAGACAAAGGATCCGTTTCTTTTCGGTTACAGTTTGATCACAAGGGCAGAACACGAGGATTAACTGATGATCTTTCATTGGGAACAAACTCAAAGGGCAGTGAGAAACACAAGCCTAATGTTAGGCCTCAATTAGACAAGGATTTCAATTTAACAAAAGTAATGAGATCCCAAGGTCACAGGCATTTGAAGAACCTCCTTATCTGTCAGTCATTGACTTCTGTCATAGACAGTGGCTGGAAAATTGGATCCTGACTTTTTTTTTTAACTTTATAAACACAACCAAGTGTGAAAATCGTTCTTTATGATGGTTTTGGTGCCCAGCTGAGTTCTGCTGTCCTTGAATGCAGACACTGATCATGATCTGAATCCTAAACTGCTCTTAAAACACTTTTGTGTCTGTACTTTGGCTGCTATTTTAGGTGGAATTGCAGTATGTGGTAAGATATCAGCAAGAACTGCTTCAAAAGTAAGTGTTTGTGTCTATAAATTCCCCCATAATCCTGCTCCGCTGATGTTTCCTACAGAGTGTACTTTAATTTCATGAGGTGGTTATAACATCTCTGCCTTGGAACACCTAATACTGCTGCACTTAGGAAGGCTGTGTCTGGATGATCCTTACTGAGTTCTTCTGGCATAACCTCACTTTTCAAGGCATCGCACCTAAAAAAAACTTTCTCCAATTTTGTCTTGGTTTTACTCAGAAATAAAAATGATTTTTGTCAATAATTTCTATAACTTCAACCTGCCTGTTTCCGATTCTCTGTGAACCTGCAGTTTAAAAGGTGTCTTTTTATACATTTTTTATTTTTTTCTTTCTGTCTCCAAGTAACGGAAGCCTGTGATTAATCGTAGCAAAAGTCTCTTAGAAGCTCTCACTCTTCCGCTGCAGAAGCTTTGATTTAATTCAGAAATGCGCACAGAAGAGAGTCAGAGCATGGATCCAGCCTGCAACAATAGATAGAAAGAGCTTTATCACTAAATAAACACTGTCATCTATTATCCATGTGTCTGCGCTGAGGCTTGTCTGTGCATGAATTGATCCCAGAGTGTTCATCAAAATGTGATAATAAGTGTTATTTAAGATAACAACTTGGAATGTGTACTTGCTCACTGGGAAGAAAAACTGCTGGATGTACGTCACTAAACCCGACTGTCTCACCATGTCACGATGAGTCTTTTCTTCAATAATTAGAAAGAAAATAATACTTTTAAGAAATACAACAGAAACACACACTGGATCTTATCCATAACTGTGCTGCAGGAGCATCAGTCTCCACACTGCACCACACTGTGAGGACACTGGAAGTTGTGTGGGTCTGGACGGTGCTACGCTCAGAGCAACCAGACAGCTGATGGAGTCGAACCTCAAGCCTTGCAGAACCAGGTCTGCTTCCTTATCTACAGTATGTACTGATATCAGAACAGTGTTTTGACAATCAAATATCTGATGTATGTCACTGTACGTAGTGATGAAGTGTCACTCTTGTCAATCCCAGCATTTATGGAGACAACTCTACACACTCACACCTAGACTCCAGGGCTGGGGGACAACACCATGTCCAAATGCCAGGACTTTCTTCACTGTGTGGCCTGAGCTTCACTCAGCATATCTGCATTTATGAAGTTAATCTTCTATTCCACACAGTGTTGCAGCATTTTTCGAGTTTCACCTTTTGAACTGATCATTCTATTGCATTCATTTATTCTGCCAATTACTGCAGTGTAGCCCCAGGTGCTGTCTAGAATGACAATACTCCCTCTTAGAACTTTAAATACCTGCCTCACCAGGGGCATCCAACTGTCCCTGGGACAATATTAGATAAAATATGGTGTGGACTTTCTGTGCTGTGTTGTCCAGATTGATTTTGATGAAAAATCTGAATCTACCTTTTCACAATTTTTCTGTTTGTTGTTATTGTTTGGCCAAGTCAATACTCTCGAAACTGAAAAGCTTAATTAATTTCCTCTAGTGCTGCTTACTTGCAGAATAAAAAAAAAAACTTGTGGCACAGAAACCTGTCCCTGAAAAAGCTGGTACAAATTCTAAAGTAAAGTGATGCAGCTAAAGCAATAGGTATTTAATTAACCAAAAAGAATCACAAATTTAAAAAAATGCTTAGTTTATTATAAACTAGTTTTATTTAAAAGGCTTATTGCAGCCTAAACACAACAATAAGTAAAGAGTGTTGTCTTCACTGTAGTCTGGACTCACCACCCACAGGGAGGCAGTGTGATTTGGGTGGCAATCATGGAGACTGATGTCCCAAAGACCAAGTCATGAATAGGCAGAGGAGGATGAATGAATGAATACATTTTCATCGTGACCACCACCAGAGGGCACTTGTGCGAATTACACACTAGACGTCTTATAGTCCAGAAGTGCAAAATCTTGGCAGTAACCCTTTAATCTCATCCTTCTTTTCTTCTTTCTCAAATCATTCCAAGAAATTACCACAAACAGATGTCGAAATGTGAGGCTTTTGTGTTGACACGACAAACCACAGAGTGATGTCCCCACAGGTGTCCCAGCTTAGCCTGTGCTGGACTGAGTGTACAGAAAAATGAGGATTAAAAACCTTGGACAAAATCCCAAGAACACTTGGCCAAGAAATGTGGGGTGTGGGGACGAGAGGAGAGACGTCCATAAGATGATCAAGGAAAACTGGCTCCAGACTGTCTTTAGGGACATTTTGTGATGTGATGCCCACCAGGAAACAAAGAATATGGACACTGATGGAATATTACATTTTTATAATCCATACCAACTAAGGTTCTCAATCATCCAGCATTAAAGGGTTAAGTTACGCAACTGGACATTGTTTTTTTGGAAAATGTTTCACCTCTCATCTAAGAGGCTTCTTCGGCCCAAATTTGAAGATCTTGGATGTCAAAGTAAAGTCATCTGTAGCCTTCAAGTGTAGGTGGACGGTCTCAACATTGGAGACACCAGACAGTAGCAACAGTACACAGGTACATGAAGGGACCAAAACCACTCTGACGATGACCCATCAATAAATTGGATCAGAGATTATACATTTCCATAAAAAATGCCAAACTGAACTCTTTAACCCATTTCATTGACCCTTGTTTTGTCTGCATAACTGATGTATTTTCCTGCCAATCAACCGAGAGTATTCTTTTTTCTTCCTCTCTATGTTCTGTACATATCTTTATCCTATTCAATGCAATTGCTTCTGCTGAGGCGCATGTGCCAACGTGTCCCCAGTACAGCTGGACTCAGAAGAATTCAAAGAGTCGGTCTTTACATTTACCCTTGGAAACAACAATGTGGTTGTCGCAGTAATGCGGCTCATCTCACAAAGCAGCTCTCTGCGGCTCTGGAGCTGCTCCTGACAGAGGCCTGCAGATGTCACTTCCTTGGTTTGTGACTTACATCTCCATTCAGGAGCTGCAGGCTCCAAACTGGTCTCATAAAACGCCAGCGTGAAAGAGACAGAGCGGCTCGTGGCCACGCGCTGCAGAGACCATTAAACTGTCCGAGTGATCCAGTGTGGACGTGCAACAGGCTGCATACATGTGTCCGCACGCTGGGTTTGATGGTGTGAATATCCTTACATAGAAAAAAAAAATCCTGACCAGTGCACACGGACCTGAGCTCAGATTATTCATTTTTAAGGTCTTTTATTGCGGCTTTACATGAAGCTGACTGCTTTAGAGTTTATTGATTTTTCAGACTTCTGATGATGTCTGATGAGGTTTCATGTCCAGGCAAACAAAGCTCCAATAACCACACGTTACTGCATATGGAGCAAATGAACAGATTGAAGTATTAGTGTAAATCCCATATGTTGACCAACAAATTGTACATATGGCCTATTAAGCTGCTCCTCAAAGCTTGTGTTTGGTTGAGTCTTCCAGAGGATTGGAACTTTTTTTCCCTTGTTTCTTATTCTATATATCTCAAAGAAATCCAGCTTTCTTAAGAACAGTGCTTCTCATGGTGTGGAACAGGCTGCACTGGTTGGGAACAAAGACATAGCAGGGAGTAAATTTCAATACATCAAACAATGATGACATTATATATTTTCTTTGTGTTATTTAATTTGATTGGTTTTGGTTTATTAACAGTAGTTGCACATGTGAGTGCACATCAGTTAGCAAAAACCCATGAATTGTATTATGAAGGTCTCTTTCTCATAAAAATATATTATGATTATACTGGACCATTGAAATCGTTTGGCCATAATATCAGAGATCCAAAGGTACAAGCCAACAATCTCACTTTATTCGGCAAAATGTACTTGTCCAAACAGTGGCTTTCTCTATCTCGTGTGCCTCCTAGCAAGATATCGCTGGGGCAACAAAGAAATTTGCCTGGGCCCCCTAGTGGCCGTAGCCAAAAGCAACTGCCAGGCTTGCCCATTTTCAATTGCCACTTCTTATTAATTATTGATGTTTAGGAAAATTAAATCTGAAATAGATGCTTAATATTATCAACACATAATAAATGAAATAAGACATAAAACACACAACAGTGTTGATAATGTGTCTATAATGTGTCTATAACAATGACCACCCCTCAGTGATACTATAAACCCTGCTGCGTAAATACATCTACTGATGCAAATGGACACATCTTCAGTGATGTTCCTGGAATCGTCGGGTGTTTCGGGTCTTTCAACATCATACACCCTCCTCCAGGTGACCCAGCCAGGGCTGATCAGCCCCCGGCTTGTGTCCATTTGGCACCTATAATGTGTCTATAACAATGACCACCCCTCAGTGATACTATAAACCCTGCCAGTATATAAGGCCTATATACTGATGGGCCAAATGTAGAACATATTTGATATGATCTTGTGGACCAGACTTGGCCCCCGGGCCTGAGTTTGACAACTGTGAATTAGAGGGAAACTGGAGATTTAGTTTCTATTATTAGTAACTTTCAGTTGCATTTTCTTTCAATGATGACGTCAGAGAAAGGGTTTCCAGAATTCTGAGGCAGAAATGTTTCCGTAAATAATCCTATAATCTATACATTTCACTTAAATTAAATCCTGTTTTCAAAATGAAGCAGAATTGTTTTGACCCACATTCAATCCGCTACTTAAACATGAAAACAGATTGTTGTCTGTGGGAGAGCAATTTGTCACAGTATATGCAATTGTGACAAATGGTGTCTTACAAATGCACCCATGGCTGCAGAGGGATCTTTGTGAGATCAGATAAACGGCCTCACTGCATCACTGTCACAGTGGTCTGAGGATGACAATTACACAGGAGCGAATGTAGGACACCTCTGTGGCAACCAGACAGAAATATGGTGACAGTCCTTTCAGAAGCTCTGCATGTGTTCCTCTAACCAGGAGCTCCAGCTGCTGAAGGGAAAGTATGGGGCAAACACAGGAATACAGCAGATGTCTAACTGGAATAAACAATAGAGAAAAGGTTTGTGTAAAATTATTAGAATTATCTGTGACTGTTCCCAAAGAAATCAAAATACAACATATATTTGAATAATATATTTGCATGTCTGTGAAGATTCTCATTCATCAAGGTCAGGATGTTCAAAAAGGGTTTAGTTCTCAGCCACTGGACTTCTTCTTGGAGTTGAAAGATGTTTCATTCCTCAACTAAGGATCTTCATCAGTTTCTGGTGGATGTCAGATGGAACTCTAGTAGTTCTTCTCCTCTGGACCACTGTCTCCACCACTGGACCAAGATGTGAAGAGTTGTTTTGTTCACACCTTTTAAGACAAACTGCTCCTGATGAGCAGTTAAACTTCCCAGGATGGAATCTCAAAGCAGACTGGTCTGTAGCAGACACTTGATGACGCAGATGTCTACATCATCAATTGTCTGCTTCTGTCTAAAAAGTTGAAAATCAAACGTCTTTCAACTCCGAGAAGAAGTCCAGTGACTGAAAACTAAACCCTTTTGAATATATTTGCATATTTGCAGGACTATAATGAGGAACTTACAACATAATTTGAATTTTACCAAGATACTGTGACGCTAAAAAAAGTCAGGTTTTAGTTTTATAAATGTGATAGTTAATTATTATTACTGGAACACACTGTGCTGCATATATCAGTTAACATTAGAATTACATTTTTTTAACAATATTGTGAATCTATTTTTGGTGAAGAGCTAAAGTATTAGACTTTAAATATGGGCTTAAATATTTTGTGTGTATTTGTTACACAGATAATTCAGAGAGATGAAAGATATTAATCATTTCTTTACAAAGACTAAGTTGCTAATTTTTGTGATCATAAACTATATGTCCTTCCCTGATGTCTGTTTTAATTCATTCATAACCACTAGGCCACCACTGACCTTTCACTTTATCTCCATCTACTCACAGTGTCTGGAACATCAACAATGAATAATCATGAACTAAATGATGCATTCATTCTAAAAAGAAATAGTGTGAAATCTAAAGTAACTCTGACCACATTCCTGTGTTTGACTTCCTCCAGCCGAGGATCCGCCTCCTTCTGACTCCCATTTATAATAAGTTCAACTAAGAAGCTGTTTCTTTCACACCACTTCCTGTCAATGACTCCGGGTGTAGAGCCTTTCAAGGATTCTGGCTCAATATTCATTTTGAGTAAAGAAAGAAATGGAGAGTGAGGGAGGGTGAGAGAGAGAGAGAAAGAGAGAAATATATGAGACACTGATTCAGCTAAGATGAACTGGCTGCCATGGTAACCAGCTCTGGTGGCATTAATTGTGGCATCCTAAAAACAGGACTACAGCTGTGCCATTCAGGCCAACGTAACAGAGTCAAACCTGTGATCCGATGTATTTGAATACTTGTTTTCACTTACGCAGGTACATATTAAAGTGTTAAAAGTCTAATCCTCTAAAACCATGGGGGGACAGCACACACACACACACACACACACACACACACACACACACACACTGAGGGGATATTTCTGAGGTTTAACACAAGCTTTTAAGCTTAAAAATCCACTTGCTGAATATCACAAAGAACAAGGTTCCTTAAACACAGCTCAAGCTTTTACATTCAGACACTATGTGGGACATACAGTACTGTGCTTCTAGATGACTGTCTCCCAAGGACAAAAGTTAGAAATATTCCTAATCTCTACCAGGTAACATGAATTTCAAACTAAAAAGCACTGCTGACTAAAAATCATCTATACCAAGACACCAAGTCTCCAGAGTCTGGAGACACCTTGAGATGTTCTGACATGTTGTTGTCAGTTTCCAGTCCATTTAATAATACAAACTGAATAAGCTAACACTCACTTCTTTAACAGGTAACGGCAACTCTGCTCATCAAATAACCACATTTTTCCATTTTCAGTGAAACGCCTGCGACCGAGACAGTCATTTGAATACAACCCTGGAGAGTAGAGCGTTGACAGTCTAATAACCTTGTTCGTTTGACAAAACAAATAATCTTGAGCTGTTAAAACAAGAGTTTATGATAAGGCTTGGGATTCTGTGTTTTTATACCAGCAGGATGGTTTGTTTTATTTTAATGACTTTAATTAGTTTCTAAATGTAGCCACTCTTTAGTCCCTGAACTCCCATCAGCTGCTGACAATGTCTCACATGAGCCTGCGTCTATGACAGACAGGTGTACACTCAGCTCCTAAAAGAAAAATGTGACTCAAACAGAGACTGGAACTTTTAGGATATGCATGTGAAAACTACGGCTGTACATTTTCTTCCTTTTTTTTTTTTTTTTTTGTTTTTGGAACAGCTCCTCACAGCTCATTTTCCCTGTGAGAGGTTTAGACAGCCGTGTCAGAAGACTTTGTTTTAATGTTTGGAGGCTGTAATGGAATTATCCTACATAAGAGCGGGACTCGTGTCAACATAGATGTTGGCTACTTTAGCAGAATTTAGAGAAAGAGATGTTTCTATCATGCTGTTCCCACCAGACCTATCCTCGCTTTCAACAGGTCCATGGAGAGAGGGACAGACAAGGAGGTGAAGGAGAATTGGTGGAGGAGGGCAGGCTGGGCTTGAATGGAGTTTGTGGATAGATGTGTATGGATTTACAGTCAAACATTCTGCTGAATCCCTGTGCAGCACCGCAGATCAATACATCGGGAGCGGTGCTGCAGCCTTTAGCCAATGGCTGTATCGACTTACAGTCTGCACTTGACCCATCTTTTTATATACATGACACATCTGCCAGGGTTTTGCTGCATAATTAAAAAAGACAGTTAATACAAAGGGGAATTTGCAGGAAGGAAAAAAAAATGATGTGTATTCATAAAATCCCTTTTACTTTAGAGACTCTAGTAGAGGAGTGTTCAGTGTTTCCTGCTGGTTCAAAACAAAAAAAATGTAAATTCATAATTGCCTTCTAAAATTCAAATACTGTAAATCAAATCTGTCTCCACAAATCACCTCAGGCCATGAATTGCTTTTCCTGTTTGTGATCGCTGTCAGTGCAAACTGATGCAAAAACAAGCGTAGCTGGGCACCTGACCTTTCTATAATTACCATGGAATATGTCAGACTCTCAAAAACCTGCCATTTTTGAAAATGAAAAACAAACAAACGTCTGGATGAGGTCTAATATCGCCGGGAATAAACCCACCAGATCTTCTGGGGCATATTTTTGCTCTTCACTCTCACCCTCAACTCCTCATCTATAATGCAACTCACCTTCGATGGACAAATCTGACGTTCAATGACCATAGGAAACGCAACACCAGTTTGACACCTGGGCTCTACGGTGTGTGCTACAAAGAGTGAAGCTAACTGCAGCGTCATACATGAGTCTGTGTAAATGAGACAGGAGAGGATGAAGTAGATTTCTACTCCTCACACAACAAGGCAAAGGCAGGAACCTTTACTAGAGTATTTGTTAAGAAACAACTACATGGGGAAGAGCCATTAGACAATCATTGTCCCTCGTGCTATTTTCGTCCTATTTACCATTCATTTCAATTGTGAGTGCGTTTAAATGCACCATAACAGCAGCGGCGTCTGTCATGACACTGGTCAGAAATGTATCCAATTGCTGCCGTCAGCTTTGATGGCTTGAATGTTGCCCCGACTGATCCCTGAACCTGTTGATTCTCTGCAACCTTTAACAGTGAATCAAACGTTCTTGTTTTGTAAGGTTTTAGTCCACTCCCCAGAGAGAACATCTGCACTAAATCCAAAGCCCAAAGTGTTGCACCAGACAAGTCATCTGATAAAAATAATAGGCAAAACAAAAAAAAAGGAACTTTTCCAATGAGCAATAAGACTTGTTGCAATTCAGGGAGAGAAGAGGAAAGATTGACATTTGGAGGAAACAAGCATTTTTTACCCACTTTGTTTGCATAAAAGAACTGTTCCTTTAGTCTCGACACACAATAATGTGACCTGACAGTATCTGCATCACATCATGATTCTAAGCCCCATGGATTTATTCCTTGGGATACATTCATTTTTATAATCCAATTAGTTTTGACTCCAAGATAAGTGTTTTTTCCCTAATACAAATATGATTTATCCTGTTTGTGGGGATTATATCAGACTCCAAATATTTGTCCTACAAAGACCATGCCAAGCTAAAACAGAGTCAGAATATTTTATCAGTTAATTTTCTTTCAGGGAAAACAAAACGCTGAAGCGTGACTAAGCTGCGTTTGTAATACCACTCCTCCATATGCTATAGATAAGGGCTGGTGATCATAGTACATATTCTGCAAGCCTGCATACTGGACTAAATCCCCGGGAATCTCCTCCACCACCCACATGCACCCACACACGTTTCCAGAATCCAATTAATTAGCGTGGATGAGTGATGTGTCCTTGGCTGGGCTCTACCAGCGTCCACCTCTCAGCCTCTGTTTCCCTCTCCCTCATGGATTGACTATCGGTTGCTCAGTTTAGCTCAAACATGTCAGCGCACATTCTGACCTGTCTGCACCGTGGGGCGCCGTGACAGAATGAATGATTTTCGTTAAAGGTGCAGCAGGCAGTGGTTTCTAATGAATGCATAAGACTCTCCTCTGTTTTTCCTTTTACCCAGGCCTGAAAGTAACTTGGACATTTATTAGGAGAGAGTGGAACAAGATGGTAGAAGTTACAGAAGACGTTTAACCATCTGACTTTCTTGTGCAGGAAGGAATTCATATTCTTCTCAAAGTATGGGTTGGATTTAAAGTGACAACTGTTCTTCTCTCAAACCAAACCAGGTCGGCCATCAGCATGCATCAGCATCAGACCACCATGCTGTTTATACAGTTGACAGAACCAAGATGCCAGATATACAGTATATATATATATATATATATCTATGACGATCCTCAGTCATCCAGGCCTTGGTCAAGCTTGGAGAGTTTGGAATTTCATTCTTCTTCAGAACTAAATGAGCTCTTTTGAAAAAGAGGGGGGGCATTCAAGTTGCCTTATATAACTCTTCATCCTGGATTCAAGTCATGCTTTTTAGTGATTATTTAATTTGTTAAAAAAATGTATTTCACAGAACCCAACTCATCAACCCCAGGTGTAAAGCATCTTTCATGGATAAAACATAAGAACACCTTTAGTTTCTTCATTTCAAGGCCAGGTAGGTGGAACATGTATATCACCTGATGATTACAATAGACCTGTAAACATGCAATTGTTGGCAGTGCAATGAAAGTGAAGTGAATTGAATTATTATGAAGATAACCAAGCATTCATTACATTTGTTCAAGCAACAGAAAACAAGATGATCAGATATTTCTTCCATGATTGTTTGGATGATCTTTATAAACACGTTGTTGTTGTTGTTTATCCCTTGTTTGACAAGGATGGTTACGAGAAGGTGACTTTCACACAGAAAGACAATAATTAAACCCAAAGACAAGGTGTAACTACAGGACGGGAAGTCAGACAGACAGGCAGGTACAGTCTGTCTGTCTGACAGGTACAGAAAATCATAACAAATCTGTGGATGTTTATTGGAGGCTTTTCAGACAGATGACGATCTGGTGATTTGGCTCATGGTTTGGAGGTGGAGGTGTGTGTGTGTGTGTGTGTGTGTGTGTCAGTGTTTGTGTTTAAGTGTGACCTGCCTTTAATTCTAACTGCTGTGCTGCAGATGAAGGGAAAGACGAGTGGAGGAGGGCTTAAGGGATATGTGGTGTGTGTGTGTGTGTGTGTGTGTGTGTGTGTGTGTGTGTGTGTGTGTTTGCCCCTCCGTGCATTGACTTACCCCTTTTAGCTGATCCATAAGATGCAGTGTGTTCAAGCCACTTTATTTTCAGCCTGTTTTACTCCCCTCTCTCTCTCTCTCTCTCTCTGTCTTTGTCTCTCTCTCTTTAATTGTTTTCCGTCTTTAAGGAAAGCTTTTTCATCTTGGAGGTGAAAAACGAACGAACGTCACGCACACATGCGCATATAGAGTGCCACAATGACGCATCGTTTGTTTTATATGGATTTTTTTGAGAGCGAGGAAAAAAAGGGAGAAAGTGGGAGAGAGAGAGCGGGATAAGAGAGAGGGAGACAGGGAGAGAGAGACTTTCCTATAGAGGATAATTATTTTTACCGCATTCAACAGTGTTTTCAGTCCAGGGACGAGAGTGGGACAGAAAATGCTGAAACTGTCGTCGTTTATTCTACGCAGAAGATTCAAGTTTTTCTCCTGGAACTACTGAGGATCTTCATGTTCTCCACGATGTCCACTTTGAGACTTTTTCCATAACGATGCCAGACTGAAAACAAGACTTTAGGAGAGGACTCGTTTATTTATTTATTTATTTTTTCTCGCTGCTAATAAAAGGACTATATCCTGCGGTGAGGGAGCCATAAAGTTTGATTAAAGACAGAAAGAGAGAGAAAAAACGGCCCATATATGTGAATTGATTTTTCCTCCTCTCTCTCTTTTTAACATTCCCTCGGTCGGTCGACGGATTTTTGCCATTACAGCTCAGTAGAGGGTGTCAGATCTTCCTCGGAGCACGGAGCGAGGATGAACACAATCTCTGTGTTCCTTTTCTCGTAATTCCCGATTCGTCACCTCAAAAAGCAAAGCGCTGCGCGGTGTTTTCTGTGACCAGGAGGAAGAAACACAGCAGCGGCGCAAAGCGCTGACACCAGAACCCTGAAGAATGTGGGAAGGGGGATGCGGGTGATTTTGCAGCGGTGGGATCGCCGCCGTAGCCCCAGCGCAGGGTGTGAATTCAGCACCACGGGAGAGGGAACAGCTCCCTGCGCCGCAGCACCACTGGAGTGGAGAGAGGGGAGAGAGAGACAGGACAGAGAGACAGACAGACAGAGCGAAGAAAAGACAAGGTTTTGTTCGTTTTCATCCTGCCAAGGTCAGTCTGAAACCAAGTGAAAAAGTCTAAACATGCGCCGGACTCCGCAGCCGCTCGCTGGTATCGATTTTCACGATAAACACTCGAAAGATTGGAAGATTCAGTCGATGTGAGAGAGACGTTTATGTCCGCAAACTGGAAGTCTGGACACGGTCGCGTTAGACGCAGCATGGATCTGTAATGATATTTGTCGGGGGAAAAAAGACTGCATCATCTCCTCCCGAAATGTCTACATCTTTGCCCTTTTTTCCTGCCTCACTCCGCTGATGCAGACTCAATTCACAGCTCGTATGTCTTGAAATTGGGAATGACTTGCTCACGTTGAAAAGAAAATGCTGCTTTGGATTATTCTGCTGAATGCGGGTCTTTGTGTCGCCAGTGGAAATGTTACAAGGGACGTTTGTAAGGAGCAGATATGCTCCTGCAACGAGATCGAGGGAGATATGCACATAGACTGCGAAAAAAGGAGCTTCACCACTCTGCAGCATTTAACTGGCCCCAGCTCGCATTTCTACCACTTGCTGCTGCATGGGAATTCTCTGTCCAGGTTATTTCCCAACGAGTTTGCCAACTTTTACAATGCCGTGAGCCTGCATTTAGAAAACAACGGCTTGCACGACATCGTCCCCGGCGCATTTTTGGGGCTGCAGCTGGTGAAGAGACTACACATCAACAACAATAAGATTAGATCCTTCAGAAAGAGTACATTTCTGGGCTTAGACGACTTGGAATATCTCCAGGCTGATTTTAATCTACTGAGAGATATTGACCCCGCCGTTTTCAGGGACCTTAACAAACTTGAAGTGTTAATACTTAACGACAACCTCATCAGTGCGATACCACTGAACGTATTCCAACATGTGCCCATCACACATCTCGACCTGCGGGGAAACCGAATCAAAACGTTGCCTTACGAGGGGATTCTTGAACAGATACCGGGCATCGCGGAGGTTTTATTGGAGGACAACCCGTGGGACTGCAACTGTGACTTGATTTCTCTAAAAGAATGGCTAGAGAACATACCGCATAACGCACTCATTGGGAGGGTCATATGCGAGGCTCCCACCAGGCTGCAAGGGAGCGACCTGAACGAGACGTCAGAGGAAGATCTGTGTCCTTCACAAAGTGGCGGAGTGGACACCAGCCTGGCAGCCCCTCCCACACAGGAAGAGACCTCGGCTCCTGTGGCCCACGGCTCACGTCCCACGGCAGACAAGCCAAGCGGAGACAGCGGCGGCGGCGGCGGCGGAGCCCCAACACCTGGCGGCCACGGATCCAAGAGCCGCTCCAAATCTCGGGAGAACTGGCAACTGAAAACTAAACCCACTCCCGTGTCCACAGGTGTGAACGGGGAGCAGATTCACAACATGACTTGCCCTCAGCCGTGCAACTGCAAACTGGTGGGCTCCAGAAGAGGGCTGGGGGTCAACTGTGAGGGGAAAAAGATTGAGAGTCTGTCCAACCTGAAGCCCAAACCTCTGTCTGCCCATGAGCTGAACATGAGAGATAATAACATACATGCAGTGAAGAAGAACCAGCTGCTGGGCTACTCCAGCCTCAATTTACTCGACCTGGGGGGGAACAACATCAAAGTGATAGACAATGGCACCTTCCAGAACCAGAGTGAGCTGAGATGGCTGTACCTGGATAAGAACTACTTGGATACACTGGTTGCAGAGATGTTTGTAGGCCTGGTCAATCTGGAATATCTCAGTTTGGAATACAACGACATCCAGCTCATAGTGGCCGGCGTGTTCAGCCCCATGCCCAATCTGAGGGTGCTGTTCCTCAACAACAACCTGCTCAAATCTTTGCCAGTGGATGCTTTTCTTGGGATTTCTTTGTCCAAAATCAGTCTTCACAACAACTACTTCCCCTATCTGCCCGTGGCTGGGGTGTTGGACCAGCTCAATTCAATCATTCAGATCGACTTGCACGGGAATCCCTGGGATTGCTCATGTAACATTGTGCCCTTCAAACAGTGGACAGAGAAGTTGGGGGCCGACGTCATTGTCAGTGACCTAAAGTGTGAATCCCCCGAAGCCTTCTGGAAACGAGACTTCCGCTATGTTCGGAATGACCTCATGTGTCCCAAACTTTATGACAGAACCCCTCCTACTTCCTTGTCCAAAAACAGCACTTACGCCCAGGACTCTGGGACTCGCCCCAATTCCTATTTGGAGCCCAACAGGGTCTCAATCTCAGTGCTGGTCCCCGGGCTGCTGCTGGTGTTCGTGACGTCCGCTTTTACCGTGGTGGGAATGCTTGTCTTTATTTTGAGAAACCGAAAGAGGTCAAAGCGGAGGGATGGGAACTCCTCGGCCTCAGAGATCAATTCCCTGCAAACAGTTTGTGATTCGTCTTACTGGCACAGCGGGCCCTACCACACAGACGCCAGTGCGCAACGGGGCTTCGACTGCAGCACGCACCTCTCATCAGCAAATGATGCGTAAAAGTGCGTGTGTGTTTGTGTGTGGAGGGGGGACGGGGGGACGGGGGGGCGGGCTCTGGATTACAAACAGTCACAGTGGACAGACGTGCTGACAAATGACTAACAGCAAGAATCACACGCTTTTATTCATCACAGACATTGTGTCTTATATATATATATATATATATTTTTTTTTTTTTTCTCAAGCGAGTATGTCAGCCTGCTGCCGCACAAGCCCCACTCTGTAAAATAAGGATGAGCCAAGATCCCCCCTTGGCCTAGACCCCTCCCTCCCTCCCTCCCTCCTCACCTCCTCCTCCCAGTTCTGCTATTTGCCGCAATCGGACTAAGTGAGACAGAAAAGAGGGGAGGGAAAGGGCGTGCGTGTGTGTGTGTGTGAGAACGAGGGAGGGTGAGACAGAGGACCCCGGCGAATGGTGCACGAACGCATGAATGTAAATGTAAATACTGGGACCGATGATGTAACATAATCTGCATGAAGATATTTCGCATGGTTTAGACACACATGCCACCACACATACACGCAAACAAACAAACACGACGACGACGACCAGGAGGAATCATAATCACCATTAACTACTAAGGCGCAAACTGGACCCTCTCATGTACAACCAATATGACAACTGTGTATATAGATATTAAGAAATTATGTATGACTATTACAAAGTGCCATTTCTCTATTTTTTGTGAACCTCCAGTTAGGATTTGTATTTGTTGTTTTCAACTTGTACGGAGACGAGAAAAAAAAAAAAAAAAAAGACATCTGATGATGAGGACATTATTGGAACGGAGCAACGGAAGTGACGCTGTCAGCCAGTGCATGTTACTTTCTGTTTATCATTTGATTGTTGATAAATATTGGGATTATTTATACCGTACTAGATGGTGCAGATTAAAGCCTACGTCTGCGCAGTCCTCATCTCCTTAATGAATGTAACTGTGTTATTTTATGGTGTGCCAATTGTTGACTTTCAGATAATAAGACATGCAGATGAGCATGACCAATTAACGTCACTCAGATGCTTATGCTGCAGAGTTAATGTAGCTAAAATAACAGTTCTGTGGTTTTGTGTGTCAATGGCTATAGCCTGCTACGGGTGAGAGAAGTATAGAAAAAAAAAAAAAAAAAAAGTAATTTAAAACGGGGGGTTTATACCATCATATTTTTTCAACAACTGAGTAAAAAAAAAAGTGTTTTCAATTGAGCTCTGTAGGTACAATTCATTCTACGTAAGCAGTGCAGGTTAGGCCAGTGTAGACTAGACTCCTTTTTTATGTCAGAAAAAAAGTTGTTCCTCCACATGAACCAAGCTTCTGGCTACAAGTCACTTTCATCATATTGTGAGCTTTTGTAAAGCCATCTTACTGTGTCCAAATAAGACAAACTACACTCACTGTATTTACAGAACATGCTTGAAATAGGCTGTCATGGACACAGACCAGAGGTTGGGACACCTAGATGACCGAGGTGAGGCACAGGGCAGGACGCGCTCGTCTACAAACACACACAAAAACATAGAGAGGTGTAAATTTTCATAATAGAGGCCTTTTATAAATGTAACATCAGGAGCTGGACAGGCTGTGTTTCAGATGAAGGGTGGGGATGTGGGTCACCTGGCTGTGGGGCAGGTGGGGGGGTAGTGGTTATAAAAAGCATTTCATACATTTAAGTGTTTGTTTTTGAACTGCTGCTTTAGCCTAAGCCTAGAATAACAAAATAATGTAATAAAAAAATCTAGGAACCTACTCAAAGATCCTAAAGTATATAGAATACAAGCGGATGTAATGTGCAATTTTTTTTTAATTTATATTTCTCACACTGGAGTGTAAAGACCCAGTGTTTTTAAGCATTTGAGGACATGCATTCTTTTTTATAGCTCAAATTCTAACTATGCCTTATTTTACCTTCATTTATCCGACATCTATCTTCATTTCTAGATTAGTGCTGAATCACACCAACTGTTGCTTCCTCTTCCCACCAGTCCTGTAACCCGTGTTTAAAATGTTCCCACCCCTGAGTCCCACCAAATGAGAGACAACAGAGGGATTCAGGGCGAGAGGTTGCATGACTGTGTGCATGTTTGTGCACAATTCCCTCCTAAACTCCCCCTGCTGCTCCTCCCTACCTCCCTCCAGGTATTAAACAGTAACAGAAATCGACTCTAAGCCTATCAGTGGAAGGGATAAAAATAGAAAACAACAGCAATCTGTGCATTTCTGTCCTGTCTGCTGGGCCGCCCTACCCCTCACCCAACCCCAGCCCACCTGTATCTTACCCTCTCCTCCTGTCGCGAGGGGAGGATGAGGGGAAAACTGTGTCTCTACTATGAAGTATAACTGTGCCACAGCCCACTGATGATTTGTCATAGAAATGCTGTGTTTCAAAAAAATACATTTATATGCTTTGCAATATTTGACCTGCTTCTATTTTGTTAAATAAAGTGTGGTTGAGGTTGAGTAAAGTTTGGATTTTAGGAATTCTTCATTCAGGTTTGATTCAGCTGTGATTTGGGCTGGAACAGTTTTTTTTTCTTTTTTTTTTCTCAATCGTTTATTTTTACTGTATTCCAGAGCAACCATTCGACATTCATGACTTCTGTGTGAGGGAGAATACTTGCAGAACTGCAGTTTTGTTGGTTACAGCGCAGATATTTTTTACAGTTCATAAAACTACAGTGTAATCTTAAATTACTTGGCTGAGGAGACAGAGGACCAGATCTATCCTGCTGCAGCACAGACTGTTATAAGAGCTAACAAAACACTGCAACATCAGACTAATCACATATATTTCATTACATTACAACACATTTAGCAGATGTGTAATGTAGCAAATGTCCAATGTGACGTAAAATTGGAGGAAAAATCAAGTTACAGTTGGTCGGAGTGAAATGAAAAGGAAGGAGAAAAGGTGAAATTATTATTGGAAATTTGAGGCTAAAAAGAGAGGCCGATTTCCCCAGTTCACGTTTATGGTTATTTTAGATGCAACTAATATGTTGTTCATATTGATGCACATGTTGAAAAGAGGAAAAATTACAAGCAACCTGCTGCATTCAGGGATATTTCCCTCTGCAAAGAGGAGAAGAAGAAAAAAAAACTTTAAGAGCACTTTGATAACAGTCTAGCTCCAATATCAGATAACAGCTGGTAACAGAAAATTGATGGTATTGTTCTCCCTGTTCTAACCACTATTATCTGTATACATTGTTTCATAGGTATAATGCAAATGCAACGTCTTGTGCAGCACAGAATATTAGACCGCATAACCACCGTGCCCTGCATTTATTTTCCAAACACTGCCTGTCAGCTGTATGAATCCATTAGAGGTTGTTCTTTCTTTTTTTCGTCAGTTGTCCCTATGTGCTGCACCGCTGTGCTCTGTGAACAACACTGAGACCCATTCATTAATGCAACAGATAATAGCTGTTGGAGAACACAGTGGAGTGGGAGAGGGCCCTTTACATGCTGGGCACACAGCACTCCGACACTGTCGTGGCCCAGCAGGCTTGCCATAGCCTGTGTGATAGTTCCCTGAGGTGTTGGCGGTTGATGCAACACTTCCAGCAGGGATAACATCATCTGCACACCTCATAACACTGTGCCTCAGTGGAGACATCGATGGTCTCACTTCGGTTTAAGTCCATTTAATCCTCGGGGTTCAGGAAATGGTTTCAGCCTTTGTCCTGTAGTTCCAGGAATGATGACTTTTGGCTGTTCGGTTATCACAAATATTCTGTCATGTTCTTTGTCTTTTAATGGGTTTCACCGAGTAGAAGTTTAGGCTGAAAAGAGAAGTAATACTTCTAAAAGACCGAGGTCACTGTCTAACTTGAGCCAAAGCTGTAATCCCACAGTGGTCAGATTAGGATTTACTCCACAGCTCTTGTCTAAGCCTTGTTTGAATCCCCGTAAGATTAATCTGGGGATTTTATTCTTTGATATTAGCTTCGATTAAGCAGCAGTGTTCACTGCAGACACTGCAGATAATGCTGCTGCTGCTGCTGGACTTTCCAGATATGGCCACAACATGAAACATCACAGCTCTAACAAACAGTGCTGAAGAGAGGGGACTGTTTTGTGTCCCATGTCCCACTAACCTAATGACTATTTGTTTCATAGTGCGTCCTACCCATAGGAATTAATGACAGCACATGATGCCCACTGACGATAAACAGCTCCACTTCCATGTCTGCATAAAAAAGGCCGAAGGCTTCATGATGGGGTTTTATTAACGTTCCACGTTCTCTACGTCATGTGAGTTATGGAATGGCTGCCCTCCCCTGATGTTGTGCCTTGGATTTAGAGCCGGTGATTTGCATTGAATGCAACAGCGTACAAGTGTTTAACATGGAGTAAAACACAGCTGCATGACAGGCAGACATAAGTTTGCGTTATCGCCACATTTGTAGCCTTACCTTTCAATATGCAAAGCTATCCTTATTACAAATCTTTAATATAATTACACCAACCAAGTGAAACCCTCAGAGGGAGAAAGTGCATTAGTGTTGAGTGGAAGTTGCCTGGAGCTGCAGTCACTGTGAGTTGGTTTCCAAGTGGCTGATCTCTTGTTTTATGGTTGCATTTTTGGCCCAGTGACAACTCATCTGAAGCCCAGGCAGCTCCGAGCTCCAGCTCGTAGCTAAGTAGCAAAATATAAAACAAGTCACGTCCCATGGGAGAAGACAGTGATATGCTGCAGGAGCTAAAAGGCGGCAGGACGAAGGAAACCTCGAGACAATCTAATATTTCCAAGTCTTGTGATATTCCCATGTCTCATAGACCCCAGAATAGAGCAAACACTTGGTGTTATTAAAAGGATCTGGTCTCATAATTGACCCAGATATGGTATCTGCCCACTGCATACTGGCCGACGTCAAACCACCAAGTGAGGCCTTTAATCAAGATGAGTGAATGGTCTGGGGAGTGTTTCCACCAGCTTTAAGTAATCCTCTTCTTCCAGCCCCCACCTATTGATTATTTCATCGATTTTATTTGGCCTCCGCATTCCTCAGTGAGTCTGCAGGCAGTGTGTGGCTCCACCTGATCTGATTACACTGCTGCAATGGAAACAATCACAACTTGAAACCAACTTTTTGTTTGCGTTGGTAGAAAAATAGTGCATGTGTGATTTTCACAAACTGGTCCAGAGGAGGGGGAGCGTTTTTACTCAAACTCAGAATCTTGTTTTGTGTTTTTTGCTTGGCCATGGTGTGTTTGAACCCTACCTGTTCATCCAGGCTCTATAGAATGATGGGTTCATATGTTGGCAAAGGGACATTTCTCTGACTATGTGCATTGACATTTTAGGCCAGATTTTATTTTCTCTGATCACTATACAGTTTACTCTCAAAAATGGCAAATTCAGCTTAATTATTATTTATTAATGTATTTTCAACATTGCTGAAACAGAAGGACAGTTGTTGTCTATGTATTCATCAAACTATAGAATTTGTTTACATGCAACGTATTAACATATAGTACAACACAGTTGGGATGATGTGGTGTTTTGAGCCTAAAATGTTTGATTTTTCTTCCTGTGTGAATTATACCTTATTAATCAACTGTATCACAGAGCAGGGAATGTGAAAGTGGAATTACTGGATGTACAGAACTTTTCATTTATTCATTTTAATGATTAATCATCACATTAATTAATATGATTATTAAGGACATCCGTACAGAGCTAGAATACCTTCAACAGACTAAAGTACTTTTGTGGACAAACATATTGTTAACAAGGGGACAATGGTGGCTGAGGACTTGAGGTCCTTTGACTCAAAGCTGCCTATTTTTCACTTTGGTGATGGTTTAAATGCAGTGGTTACATTTGATCGTGTGCAGTGGTGTGAATCACGGTCAAAAGGAGTTTTCTTTTCTTTTCTTCCAACAACAAAAAAAAGCTCATAACAGTTGAACGTTAACAAACTCACTTCTGTTGTCACATCAGTAGTTTTGGCATTTACTGTCACAAACAGTAGTTTTAGTGGGGCAGTGGTTAAGGGACTGGGCTGGGGTTTGGAGGCTTACAAGTTTGAATCCACCAACTTCCAGGTTATGACTGAGGTCAAGGCACCTTCACCTCTCAAAGCTGCCCACAGTTCACTTTGGTGATGGGTTCAATACAGAGGTGACATTTCAAGGTGTGAGTCACAATGACAAGGAGTTTACTTTCAGTTAGACATTCAATCTTTCCCTGTTCATCATGTTCTTCTAGTTAGTCGTACCAGGCATTAAAATGAACAAGGTGTTGAAGAAAACAATCATGGTCCAATATATGTTTCAATGACTGTAGGTTTTACAGTCATTCAGCTACAGGACCTTGTATTTCACACAGGTGTAGAAACAAAACAAATCCTTGCATTTTTGAGAAGCAACAAAATTACAGCTTCAAATTCAGGTTAGTTTTTTCCTATAAAAAAAAAAACACATTTTGTATCCAATCTCCCTGTGGTCTGCTTCCTCACTTCCTCTGCTGAGGAGAAATCTTGACCATTTTCATAAATTTCCATTTATTTCGGAGGAACCCCGGGCAACAAACTTCATTGAAAAGCAGAGGAAACACAAATGAACAAATGTGTTCACACGTCAGTGAACAGAAACAGGACTCACTGGTGGAATGATGAAATGAGCACTCGGCTCTGGAGTGTTCCGTCAAGACGGAGCACCAAGTTTCAAACTGCAGTCGACACCTGGGATAATGTTTCAGTGAGAAATGAAAAATACTGCAAATATTTACAGCAGCGTCAGGTGAAGAAAGAAACATCAGCAGATGAATGATGCAAATCCTCAACCAGTTTGTCTTCCTGTATTTCCTCCACTCTCTCTCCCCCTCATTCCCACTGTTACTGGTGTCAATTAGATGAAAATGTTTGATTTTTTTTTTTTTTTTTTTTTTCTGCATTGTCATTATGTGGTGACTGACACATTGATGGGTTTCTGAAGTGAGAGTTGGGGGCGGGCGGAGATGGGAATTGATTTTCAGTGCTCTATTTTTAGCCTGTAAGTCTGAGGCTACGACAAATACACAACACAGTCGTCTACAGTTGACGACAAAGGAAAATTGAAAGGAAACATTTTAACATAGGCTACTTAGATAGTAGGTCGCACGTGAGCAAGGAACTTTTATCAAAAAATATATATATTTTACTTTAATACCAAAAGTACTGAACTTTAAACATAGTTCAGTACGAGTGCCAATTGGCAATAAAATTCCTTATTAATGCAAATTTGGCTCATACTGTTAATTGACATTATCTTTATAGTTCTGCCTTTTCTGAGCAATGTTTGCAATTTTTTAATTCATTTATTTTCATCTATTACTGGAAACCATGAGTAAGAGTCTCCTTGACTGCCACCCAAATCCCACTTCTCCAAACTGTAAGCCTTTCTGTGGGTGGTGCACCAACTGGAAGTTATGTGGAGACGGTGCAACGTTAAAGGGAGCTGGTGGACTTGAACCTGAAGCTGTGCGGCTTCAAACTCGCTTCCTTAACTGCGAGGCCACCACTGGCCATATGTGAATTTTCCCAATAAATAATGTTAAAAGGCTAAAGACGAGGCTAAAAAGCATTCAGCCAATAATGCATTACTGTCCCTTCCATCTGCTCCTGTCCTGTGTTGAACCTTTTAGACCTCATGTGGTCTGCAAGTCAAATTATTTGCATATCGCTTGGTCTGGAATATAAATAGATGTTCCATAACTTATATATTTTCTAAATGTGGAAATAATAATTACAATGAAAAATATATTTCAATCTAGACAAAAAACTATATTTAAAAAAAGTTTTTATATCTAGTTGTGGGCAAGATATGGTCCCTGAGCCAGGGGTTTAATTCCCCTGCACCTGCCAATTCCATGTGCGTTGACCTTTACTTTTATCTTTAATCCATAGCTTAGTGACTCCACACTCTGCTGTGTTCCAGCTGAACTCAATTCAACCTTGGACTTTGACAATGTCGTTCTTATTAAAGACTGTGTCAAACCAACTCTACGTCCATCCTTTGAGTCTCTCAGCCAGTTTGGTGGTTGGTGTCAACAGTGGATGTGTCTCTCTTGGTGTCTGTTGGTGTTAAATTAGCTAAAAGTGTTTTTCTGAGCCACTTCCTTTGGTGATTGATGGTCTCCCTTTGTTGGTTTAGATAACTTCTGTTATCTCATCTGTCTTTTCTGGAGAAAAAATAAAGTCCTCCACCCTCAAGATGCAGATGGATGGCTAAGTCTCAGCGTTGGGACTTGGATCTTTGTGATTGTCTTCACTCCACTGCACAGCCTGACCAATGTTGTTCTGTTTCTGTTGTGATGTTTGGCCCTTTGGCTGAACTCTTGTTTTTTGACGGTGTTGCTGAGTTGGAAATTAGAAGTGATGGAAAAGTTTCCCAGACAAGACCCACAACAGGAAGAGAACCAATGTTACACCATTTACTGCTGTTCTCCTCTCTGTCCTCTCTGTTCCTACTGTAGAACTCAGCTCCACATCTTACTGTCAGAGCTTCCCCTGACATGACTTTGGTCTTTCAACTTTCCTCCTCCTGTGCTGAAATGTTCCTGGTGATGAGTCTCAGTGTCCTCAAAACACCTGGTTTGTGTTGCACTGAGTGACGGAAGTCAAGTCCCAGACCTGTGTCTGTAGGAATTTCCTGTAAAATCCTTGTAGAGGCTTTTTTTACAGTGTGTTGGACACTAACAAAGTCCAGGTTTGGGATCCTCTAAAATTCAACTGAATGGAATTACTTATTATTATAACAAATTGTCTTCGCTCTTTTCCCAGGTTAAAGGTGCAACAGTCTCCACGACCAGCACCCAATTCACGCTGCACCCTATCAGACCTACTCCATCCTCCCTCCAAGTGGTGAGCTCACTGCCATTAGCAGCAGGTGAACCCTGGAGTTTCACACCAATGACAGCAACATTTGACTTTGGACCAAAGTGCAATAAAGTAACATTAATTTGTGGCTCCATGACTGCTACACAAATCACTCAGTGGCAACCTGGCAGCTGGTGGATTCGAACCCAGTGCCCCCGTCAATCTGGGTCTATTTGGGTTGCATTGGTTGCCAATCTAGTTCACCATTGGAGGAGGATCTACCTAATTTCTTTGGGCTGTGGGAAGAACCTGTAAAGTATCTGAAACACGCTGAAGATGCCAATCACTGATCACTTTAAGCTTTAACAGTGTTTGTCACTGTGTGGTCTGTCTGACAGTTTCAATTTAGAATGTTCTAGTGAAGGAATTAAACCCAGAACACCTGAGTGGCAACCTGGCAGCTGGTGGATTAGAACCTGTAGCCTGGTGGACCCAAGTCCACTTCCTTAGCGTCTAGGCTGCCACTGCTGCTCAATAAGTAACATTAACATAATAATAAAAAAAAATATCTTTATAGCAGTCTTTATCTGTAGCCTTTCCTGATCCTTTTAACGTTTTAATGTTTACAAAAAAAAAAAACATCTGTGCTTTAACAAAGACTATGCATCACTAATATACAATATTACACAGTACATATTTGATATATTTTTACATAGTTTTATCCAATCACTTAAAATATTCCTTAGTGTAAAACACAAAATAATTCAACTCTTTGTACACATTTGTAGGTAGTCAATGTAAGTTTTGTATTTTTTTCATTATTCTACTCTCTCTACTACAATGAAAACCCACAGCATCCATGAATATTGTGTTTATCGTTGGCTGTGCATCAGCAGCATTGGACGTGTTGTACTGTTTGGATTTCTGGGACAGTGTCACTGTAGTAAAAGGTCAGGGTGGCCTTCGAAGAAAAACCAACAGCGTCACCAGGAGACGCATCGTCTGTGAGTCATCGTTAACCACAACAGCAGGGAAGGAGAAAACAGACCGTGAAAAAGAAAGAAAGAAAAATAAAATAAAAACCTCTATTTGTGAAACAGCTGATAAGAAATTGACTTTGACGTTATATGACAATAATACATCACATTTCTTTTTATTCCATATTCAGGTTTTAATACCCAGCAGTGTCTGCTCTACCCCCTCCGACTCCGCCTCACTTTGTCGATAAAGTTGTGACAAAGAGCACAGCGGCGCGGCTGACAGCAGCTGTGGTTAGTGGCTTGGTGAGCTGAGCCAGCCAGTGATTGTGTTTAACAAACATGGGCAACAGGAGAAGGCCTGAGGGAACAGCTGTCACCAGTTCAGAGTGAGACACAGGCAGACCTGGAGGTGTGGGGGCAGTGGCCGCTGTAGGAGGAGAACTGATGGAAGCCATGGGAGTTGGAGAGATTAAGCCGATGACCGATAATGTGTCGTATCCAGGTGGATTTTCTTTTCAGTATTAGCAAAAAAAATCATACATTTTAACAATCTCGCCAACGCCACGTTATCTAATTACAAAGAATAAAAAAGGGAGTCTTGAAACTCCAGGGCACATTTAAATTAAATCTGATGAAATGGAATTAGCAGTCTACAGTACAGCCTCCAATGAGAGTTCACAGACTAAAACACAACCTTATGTTCTGGAGGCTCCCACCCTCGGGCTGTGGACCGGCACCAGTCAATGGGCCAACTTTTAATTGGGCCACAAAGGAAGAATGATTAATTAGCATTTTCAGCTCTATCTGTTAGGATCTGTTCAGACTGATGACAGGATGAAAAAAAAATATATATATAGTAATTTTGGAAATTGAGCAACAGAAGAGAGACTGTGTCTTTAAATCTATGTAAGTTTTCAGTCATTTAATTAAAAAACATACATATATATATATTTTTTTTTGATAGAAAGTTGATAGCTGTAGTTCATAGTTGGCGAGCTGTCATGTGTCCAGCCTCGGAGGAAGTGACTTGTTTTATTAGATGAACTGTAGTTGTATCTTACTTTTTTCAAAGTAACATACCAAAAAGATAGATTGTTTCTTATTTTTATTTGTAATATTCAGTCGCTGGTGTGAAATGATGTAATGATGATGGCAGTGATGGCCTCAAATTGGTCGAGTTTGTGGCGCCTGTTCAGGAGTGTGTTATTACAGCTGACGTTCAAACAGGAACAAAACAACAGGACAACAAATTATCCAGAGAAGATGAACGGAATCTGTATTTATCCTTTTGTTTTAATAAACAGAAAAAAAAAACTCCATTTCCATTTCATCTGTCCCTGCCTACATAGACACCGCTTTGGCATAAAATAAAGTTATTGAAGAGTTAAAAGTTATTGAATGGCATTAATTTTTTTAAACCTGGGCACAGTGTGTAAGATATATATATATATATATATATATATATATATATATTTATATACAGGGTGCAGAGCATAGAAGAAGAACAGATCACTTGAAAATGACTAAATATATGTAATATATTGAAGCGTGTCAGTGTAGAGAGAAGATTACTTCTAAAAACACAATAAACTTTATATATTAAATACGTGTCAACGTATAAAACGTACTTTGTTTTGCAGTTATTGTATAAAATTTTAATTATAATATACAAGTCTTATATATTTCTAAAGTATTCTCACTGTGTGAAGATCCTGCTCTGAACAATTGCTGTGAAGTCCAGACAGTACGTTTGTGAAAACCTCACTGATCCCTTCGTTCAGGAGAAACAGTGAATCTTTTTTTCGATGCAAGTAAATTAACCTCAACATTTTCCCTAAATGTATGAGACACTCATAGCAGGTGACTCCGACTGCGGCCGTCTTAAAGCCCTAAAAGGTGTCAGAATACGACAGACAATTTTCTGTCTGCTCTGTGAAGCGCACGCTGTCGTGTCGAATACAAATCACCAGCAATGGCTCCAGACAAGAAGGTATGAAAATCTCCCTGAATTATGGCACAGAAGTTTTATGGACAGGCGTCACCGCTGCACATGGAAATAAACTAGAAAGTGCCACTGATGAAATAGGTGACAGGTGTTTTTTTTTTTAAAGATCTTGTTGACGTATCAGTGAGTTACATTGAAGTTGTTACATTGATTTTTTTTAAAGTTTAAAAGTAGTGTTGGTTCAGTAGAATCTCACCTAAATTACCAATAAATAACAACACATTATGTTGCTCCCCCTGTTGAGATATATTAAACTGTTTATACTTTATGAAATATTTTTAGGACAAGAATTTTGGGGCATTTTTTTTTTTACTTTTCAAATTCATCAATGGCCCAGAAATATAAAATATCTTTTGGTAGGCCCATTTTGGCCCATGGTCCACATGTTTGATGAGTATTTGCACGTGTTGGATTAGTTCACAATCTAGATCTGTTTCCAAAGTCAAGGCTTGGTTGACAAACAAAGGAAAGACTTAAACTACCTCCAGACCAGAAAAATGGCTGTGCACTATTATCCACAAATACCTTGGTCCAAAAACCACTGGACCTTGTCCACAAATGATGAAAATGTTTTTGCGTTCGTCCAGGACCTTTTCATTTTTCCTCCACAACATGATTTGTGCTGATTAATATGGGCCCCATTTACAGTCCTGTGTTTTCTTTCTATTATTAAGGAGTGAGAGAGAGAGTGAGGGAGGGAGGGAGGGAGCCAATCTATAACCTGCCACTGTCTCCCCCTTGATGGCTGGGTGATGGATGACTGCATCTTCTCTAACAATACCCAATCACTCCCTGTGTGTGAGGCCTTTGCTCTGGCCTGAAGTAAGGACTATATGTGTTCAGAGAGACAATTAGTGTGATTTTTTATTTTTTTTTATTTATCAGTTATTTGTCACTTTTATTGACAGCCAACACACTGTTTGGCCATTTGGTGTGATCTGATGTTTAACCCAAAGTTCAAGTGCTGAGATACAGAGGCACCTGAGCCACTCTGTGCCAAACTAGGGTGCAGCTCTGCCACTCTCCGCCTGTGTGATCGCCACAACATCCACCTTGGCTGATGTAATGCATCTTAACTCAGAAAATCACTGCACAAAAAAATTCAGAGATGATGAAAGCCTCACAGATGGTGAAGAGGACTGAGGGAAGGGGGAGGGCAGCAGGCTGCCGCCTCCCACTCTCTCTAGTCTTCGGGGCCTCGTCTCTGGGCTTCATCTCTTTTTTCCTGATTCTTTCTCTTGTTGCGTTCCCCTTCCTCTTTCAACCTTTTTTCTCTCACCCCCTTTTCATCCTTCCCACCCTACTGGTTCTCAGTCACTCCCAGGGGCTTAATTTATGGTTGTGAAGCTGCAGAAACAGTAGGATGACAGCCCACGCATTTTTTATTCTTCCTTTGTGAGCCAGCTAGCTCATTGGTGGGGATCAGTGACTGTGTGGTGGAGAATATTGGTGTGCAATGTTATTGTGCGATGCTAAGAATGTCTCCCAAAGGCCAAGTCTGAAGACCACAGGTGCAGAAGATCTGAACAATGTTGTCCCTAATGGACAGAGGTCCAACAAATAATGACATGACGTGCGTGTGCCAATAAAAAAGGAGTTTGTATCATGATGTGGGTTTTGCTGGAATTTCTTGATGGAGGAGTTGATGAGGTTCGTTGTTGAGACAAGAATGATCAGAAACATTTAATACAATAAAACCCCGAGACGGAGAAGTGTGACCTGCTCTGCCTCATTTGCAGACACCATATTCGACAATAACTGTTGGAGTGTGGGTTCAGTGTGTGAGTGCTGTGTTCAGGCGTCTCTGATCAAATCAAAGGTTATTGTGCTCTTGTTGTTTTTCGGGTCTGATTAGATTGAGGCTGATAATGGTTTTACTAACAGACGGTGAGTGTGACAGGTTGGATCAAACAGCTGTGGAGCAAAAACTGTAGTTGAAATGTTCATCAGGTTCGTCAGTTTTCAGAGGACCTTTCACACAAATATGTTCAGTTTAGATTCTCCAGTCCATCGGATCAGAAGAACATGTGAAGGTCATATAAAAGGAACATCCTGCTCAGGACAGAATGGAACCAGAAACATTTAACACCGTTACCAGAGAAGTCGGTAATAATAACTATGACCTGTCGTTGGAAATCTTCTAGCTTTGATCAGGAAAAGATGTCAGAAGAAAGAATTGCTCTGCCTTCAGTGAACATCGTCATTAATTTCATCAAACAGGAACAATCTTATAAATTCATACATTCAACGATAGGATGGAGAGTCAGGAACTCAGATCTGTAGAAAACTCTAAACCAATCAGTTGTCACAGTGATGTCATGCTCAGTGCACTGATAAATTAGGAGCTGGTGGATTTGAACCCTAAACCCTGCGGACCCAAGTCCAGTTCCTTAACCACCATTGTTAAACATCAGTCCCTTAAAACTCAACCTTGTTGATTGCATACATTCCAAATAAAATACCCTTCCATGTATAAAATACCTTAAATTGAAATTAAATTTATCCATGTACATTTAATAATAATAATATTTTTTTTTGCATTCTGTTAAAACAAGGCTGATGATAGTATTGAAGCTCATATAGAGATAACACAGAAGAGTCAATGGGAGGAGCACGTGTCTTCCACTGAAAAACCCGATGCAGGCAGGGACGCTGAGACTGAAGTTAACTGAAACAAGTGCATGGCTCAGCAAAGCCTGAAGCCGAGAGAGTGAGATGATCAAAGTGGACTCCTGGAGTCAGTCACACCTACGCCGATGAGGGCTCTTTGATTTCTCACAGACAGTCAGATGAACGGCCCACACCCAGATGTATTATACAAAAGGTGGTGAGTCTGCTGCGGGGCATGACGGTGAGAAGCGTCAGTATTTAGCATATGTGACCTGGGAAAAATCTGAGTCATTCTACAGTCTCTTAGCCTCCAAACTACAAGGCTCTGATTACAGGGCTGTAACATCAGGTTTTATTGTAGACATTTTCAACAATGTATTTGATGTAAGAAATGTCGATGCCTGGGTAAAGATTTCATGCTTTCGTGCATCACATCCTGTTTCCTGAATCCAGAGTCTCAAAAGACGAAGACAAACCGAACATGACATTTTAACAATGCTTCCTACACTGCAAGCCAGAATGAGGACATCGGTCTGAGACTGAATAGTATGAGATGAATTCAGAATTCAGAGTAAGTGTCAGGTCAATATTCTCCTTGCTCTGTGCCATGACTGAAATCCATTCTGGAGTGGTGGTGCAGAAAAAGACGAAGACATGAAAGGTTTCCTCCTTCCCGCTGCTCCGTTCTCATCAGGATCGGCACGATTACCATCGGCCGTCTCCCTCCTTTGTTTCTCCACTTGTGTTCCATTTTAATTCATTTCCATTTCTCCTCCACTTCTCATTGGAATTCATTTCAGCCAAATCTCTCAATCTCGCCCAGCTGCTCCCCTGCCCCACTCATAGACTTTCCACTCACTCTTCTTGATAAGCTTTGTATCAATTTCCCTACTCGCCCGTCATTGTTCCTGTTCCTAAAAAACTTTTTTTCTACAGCTGCCGGCTTTCTTACCCTCAGAACCAACAGTCACACTTGGCCTCTGTTAGTTTATTTTGTTCTTCACCTCCTAACATGCTTACAGTTTCACTCTTTTCCCTCCATCCCACCTGTATTTTTCTCCAAAGCTCTCTCTGGACCAATTTCCTGCCTGTTGTCTTCCTCACCCCAGTGCTCCCGTGGTTCAAGGGTAATTGGAAAGCAACATTAAAAAAATTGCAGTTAACAAAGCGACCTTGAAACATCTGAGTTTCCAAAGTAAAGCTGGGTTTCATTCTCCCACCTGGACCTATTGAAAAAAGCCATTATTCACACGCAAAGAAAAGATCCCCTGTATACAACTGCATTTCATGAAAGAGGGGGAAAAAAATCCATGAATATTCTGTTCCTCCCTGAGCCAACGGATGAAAGATGTGAGGTGTTAAAGACTTTCAGGAAATCACTTTAACACCTTAAAATTAATTGCAGCAGTATACGCTGCAGGCATATTACACATCCCATCAGGCCCTGCCATATTGCTGCTGCACTGGCAGCATAACAAAAAAAATAAATAAAAAAATGTGTCTCAATCATGACGTGGGGCCTAAGGTTTGTCCACAGTGACATTTCAGGCCTAAATATCCCATTTGTGATGGACATGTGATCTTTAAATTGTGACATTTATGGATAAACCACTTTTGTAAAATACTTTTTTTCCCTCAAATAATGACACTGAGCTTTGTAGCTTTTAAACGCCTTCAGTCTTTTTCATTATGTTGTAACAAAAAAAGGCCTTTAGCAAATATGCAGTGCCTCCCGCCCTCTCTCTCTCTCTCTCTCTCTCTCTCTCTCTCACACACACACACACACACACATACACACACACACACACACACACACACAGACCATCACCCCTAATTACTTGTGACACAAAGAAGGCAGAGGGAAAAGCTACAGTTTGGCCACTTTGACTACGGTGCAGCTGTGGCCTCCGTGTTATCGCTACAGTGATTCAGCACCATGGACAGAGCCACACGTGCAACGCTGAAGATAAAACACTGACATTTGCTCTTCTGCATTCTATCTCTCCGTCGCTCTCCCCTCCACCCTCTCTCTCTCTCTCTCTCTCACACACACACACGCGCACACTGACACACACACACGCACGCACGCACACTCACAGCATAGGAGTGATGCCAACTCTGGAGACCCAGGCCTGGTGAATGTTTTAATTTGAATCTTTTACTCTAATTGGCTGTGTGTTTTGACAGACTAATCAGGAAATGGACACTGTCTGCTCACTCAAGAGTCTTTCCATTTGAAGACCACAGAAAATGAAATTTTAATGGCCCAAGTGACTCACTTGTTACTCTGATGTATTGGAGGGTTTTTTTCCCTCCTTTTCTACACAGAGGCTGCATCGTGGCTTTAAAATCTCAGCGTTGTATTCAGACTTGTAATTCAAGATCGATGTTCATTTTAGGATTGTGTTTTCAAACAAGGGCTGAATCCAGTAAACAAAAGGAGAATTTCTAGCATCTTAATGCAAGAGGAAATTCAGGTGATGTCACTCGTCTGCAACACAAAGGCAAGGCAGAGCACATGCCAGCTTTTTCACAGCAAAAGCAAAGAAATAACTGGCAAAGCTGTATAGTGCTGACATACTGTATATGAACCTTTACACAGACGGAGAAAAAACCCAAAACAACTGATTCATGGTCATCTCAAACAACGTCAACCTGAAGGTCATTTCCATAGCTGATCTAAACCAAACATTTGAACTAAAATGGTGTCTTTTTTTAAACAATAGCAATGGCCAGGATTTCTAAACTACTAGAATGCCTGATAGTGGTCATTTTGACAGCTCGATTATAGCTTATAGACAAAAATTGCTCATTACACAAACTGAAATCAAATACTAACAGGTTCATGTTGTTGTGATATCTCTACAATAACAAAACAGCATAGAGATGTTCGTTTAACACCTATCTTAGTCACATTATCAAAAAGCCACGGCTCGTCCCTCTCTTTCAAAGACAAACAAGTGTAACTAAGAAAACCACACATCAACAATGTAACACTATTGTTATATAAAGGAATGGAATGGAGGGAAATCAAATCCCTTGTCACTGTCAGCTCCCAGGGAGCAGTGGGTGGAGACAGTGCCATGCTCAGTGAACCTCAGTAGTAATCTTGCAGCTATTAGATTCAAACCTGTAACCTTCTGGACCAAAGTCAGGTTCCATTTTGATGATATTACATTATACTTAATTATACTATACTCTAACAACAACCAAAGTCATTATTTACACATTTACGCACAGTATTCTTAAGTTTCAGTGGTAAGATATGTTATACATTTGTTTTTTTTTTACATTTACAATAACCAGGTTTGTGGCAAGTCTTCTTCATTTGTCTGTTGTACAGAGGACAAGAAGACGTGCGTTTTCTCTTTAAGCTTTTCAGGGAGTGTGACCTTGCCTTCTGATCCATGTCCATGTCTTACTTAGTGTTATTGTAGTATGTTACTAAGTCCAGCCAGTGTCACCAACACATGCATGTACAGGAAACATTTAGAAATATCTGCAAACATCAGCTCCTCTGAAATTGCTGCTTCCTACTTGTCAGACCACAGATTCTGACATATTATCATGTGTTGGGAACCGGTATATATTCCCCCCTTCTCTGTCATTACTGTATATGTACGTAGTGCCATTAGAAAACACTACCAGACTGACACTTGAGCTCAACTAAATGTCAAAAAAAGAATAACTATAGCAACCATAGGGGGACATTTGCTGTGTGTAATAAAGTAACCAGTCTCTTTGACTGCTGCAGGGCTCACTACAGGGAGCATTCATTGTATTCTTTGTATTTAGGAAAGTCAGGAAGAGACAGGGTTGTTGTTAGGATCAGGGTAGGACCCGGATGCAGCACTGGGAGATTTTTCTTTAGTGGTTTAAGGTACAAAACAACAAAAACTAACCTAAACTAAACATAGACTTGACTTCATCACATGTTCTCCCTTACAATAACTTCTTAAAGACGTTTGGCTTCTTCAGCACAAACCAAAACGTATTCAGCAGCTTAACTCAAAACACCAACCCTTGTCTGACATCACCAAACAAGACAATGATCCAATGACAACTGAGAGAGGGGGAGGGGTATATATGGTGAGGGCACCAGGCGACTGCGCTCGCACTGATTAACCCAAACAAGCAAGCAAACAGCAGGGAAAGGAAAGAGACAGACAAACCTGACAGTTTGATTGGACAAAGTTATTCTTATACCATTTCCAAAAAACTCAAAATGACCACCCCGGGTATTTTAATGTTAATGCAGATTTGATGCAAATGAATCCAGAACTCATTCAGCAGAAGAAACTCAAATCAAATGAATTGATAAAGAAGTGTTTTGTGTTTTCTTTACTTTTAAATGTAGAGCCATTCAGATTTTCCACTCGGCCCACCTTATCTGCCTGCCCCAAGGCCTTCTTCAACAACTGACAGAGCATTACACATTTTGACACAGATGAAAAGAAAGTGACAGCAAAAAAAAAAAAAAAAAAAAAAAGTGGGGAAGAATTGACATCGCAAATTACCCATCCAGCTTCCCAAAAGTGGGGAAGAATTGACGTCGCAAATTACCCATCCAGCTTCCCTGACATTAGATTTACATTGTCAAAAGGACGAGGGGGGAAATAAAAGACTTCAGCAGCAGATAAGGGTAGAAAAATGTTCTTGCTGCAGCTGCTAAATAATGGTGAGGAGCTTTGGATGTTCCCACTTTATTCAAAAACTCTGCTGTGTTTGCTGAGAATCCACTGACATTTTCTCCGTGCAGCCTTTTGTCATACTGTCATGCAATCACAGCCTGGCATGTCTGACAGTAGTAATTAATTGTCAATATTTAAAAGATAATGCAGACGGAGGCGTGCATGAGCATCGGCTGAGTTGGATAATGCTCTTTACTTAACACAGTTGTACACAGCACAGTTCAAGCTATAAAGCAGAGCTACAAAAGACTTCAGCAGCAGATAAGGGTAAAAAATGTTCTTGCTGCAGCTGCTAAATAATGGTGAGGAGCTTTGGATGTTCCCACTTTATTCAAAAGCTCTGCTGTGTTTGCTGAGAATCCACTGACATTTTCTCCGTGCAGCCTTTTGTCATACTGTCATGCAATCACAGCCTGGCATGTCTGACAGTAGTAATTAATTGTCAATATTTAAAAGATAATGCAGACGGAGGCGTGCATGAGCATCGGCTGAGTTGGATAATGCTCTTTACTTAACACAGTTGTACACAGCACAGTTCAAGCTATAAAGCAGAGCTACTTTTTTTATCCCATTCTGTTCTAGTTGGTGTGTAATATGTTGTCTCCGCAGCGATCACTGTACTTCCCTGTAGCCATTTACGGAATTTGCAGTCTCTCTTTCTGCAACACAGAGGAAACCAAGTGATAACGACTGCCCTGGTCCCGAAGCAGGTAGAAAATCAACACTTCCATGAGTCTGAGTCAATTTGTGTCTCTTGAAAACTCTTGATATTTTTCCATTTTTCTCTGGGGAAGTGGTTTCAAAGGGAGCGGGAGAAGAAGGCAAAAGAGGCATTAAGTTAATTTGTGCTCTTGTAAGACATGCTCTGATTTTTAATTACCTGACAGGAAACAGTTTGTCATTGATCAACACAGTCCCACACCGTCACCTGTCCCCTGTGGTGGTGTGACCACAGTCCTTCAGGGAGGAGGGAATGTAATTACATCTAAATCAATAGCCAAATATTGACAATAGCAGAGCAAGGGGTTATATTAAATGCTGATCAATTCACAATGAGCATTCTGTTATTTTAATTTTAATAACTCAGAGTTAAGGACCTGAGATCAAGGTTGTTAAAACAATTAATTAAACTGGATTATTATTGATGTATGAAGAAAAATTAATTAAAGTGAAAGACTTTACTCAGAGAATTTTCTCACGGCTGTTTAAATGTCTCGTAGCAAAAGCTACGATGACTGAATATGTGACTGCAGTTTTTACAGTGAATTTGATTTCCTGTTGTCATGGTGATTATATTGTAACCCAGCGCTTAAGAAACCAAAATCTAAAATGATTAAAAAAAATAAATAAAAAATCTGGCTCCGTGAATTGGTTTAACCTTTTTTAAAACACCTTTCCAAAAGCTGTGTGTTTTCTGACCTTTTAAAAGTGTTGACGTGAAAGGCCAATTTTGATTGATTTCTGATTGTCTTTGAAAGCATCTAAAATATGTAGAAGAGTTTGTCAGACAACCTGTGAAAATAGTCTGGAAAATGTGACTTTCTCCTTGACGAGGCATATAAAGCTTGTCAGGTTTTTTTTTTTTTTTTTGATGCCATTTCTGGAGGACATTAGGATGGATGGAATAGAAGGAGCAGAGAAAACAATAAGTGACAGATACAGAGATGGAACAGCAGCCAAGCAAAGGAGAGTGAAACAATGGGACTCGTCAGAAACAGATTAAAGTTGCCTTCCATTACAGGTTTTTGTAAAGTTTACACCCCAAGAACAGTGACGTCAGCAGTGAAGCCCAAGAGGGGGTGGAATTCAGGGGAAAAGGCAAAAGTCCAGTCCCTGTGGTGAGTTCAAGGCAGGTCACAACGTCCCTGCAGACAATAAGAGAAGAACCGTTTGTCAAGATTGATTTCTCTTTTTACCCTGGACATCCTTCTGGCCAACATCCAGCCCTGAACCACCTGAATTCATGCAACATTTGACTGGCAGCAGCCCAGCTGGTCACTCTCTCCTCCTGAATGAGATAGCAGAGTGGAAGCCCTCCAAGGAAACACACACAGCATGATGAATGAAGCAATATAATTCGGCAAGGAGCGGTGTTTGGCCAAAACAGGAAGCTTGATTTCATTAGGAAATTTCAACAACCCCAGAAGCGCCTCTGGTGGTCTGTTTGCTGTGTGAGATCCATTTAAAGAACATTCTAAGTGGAGCACAGAAACCCCCACTGCAGGTGTCCTTTGTCGAATAACACAGCAAAGATTTATTCCCTCACGCAAACAGTTTATAAAGTCATCAATTGCCACGACGATTTTGTTTACACTTCAACACAAACACTTTCTTCTCTGAATAGAAAAAGCAATGACGGGATTATCCAGATATTTTTGAACAGAAGTGGATCTGAATACAAACGAGTCTTAGTGGAGAATGGATTGTATTTTGCTTCTTTTTTTAAAGAGACTGTGGTGATTTATGTGTTTCTTGAATTATATTAAAGCTTCAGCTTAACAGCAGAAACTTATTAAGGCTCATTTAATATTTCTCCACTTCTCGCCATAATTTTGTCATATTGTTGCTGTGGAGCCTCTAAGGGGAAACATGGGCGAGAACCAAAAAGTATTTAAAAGATCTGGAAAAGTCTTTTAATGATCTCAGAAAAGCTCTTGAGATCCAGCAGAGGTTTAATAAGGGAAATGTTACAAAACATTAATGAATCCAATACCTACTGTAACTTAGAAGCCATTTGGGCTTTTGACCTGGACTAAATTACTGAATTCAAGTTTTTCTACTAGTGGATTATTCAGTGATGTTACATAAAAGACATGGGGCATATTTTTAAAGGAATGGAGAGAGAATAAAGGCACAAACATGAACAACTACCATTAGGAGATATTCCATAGCAAATAATGTAAAAAAAAAAAAGTAACTAGTTTACTGTTGGATACTAATTTGCAGAAAGAGACAGAAAGGCAGGCAGACAGACCAGCAGATATGGATATGGACAGACAGACCTACATAGAATGCTACATTCTAGAGGAGGGGGTGGGGTGGGGTTGTGGGGGGGTTGACACCTGCCTCTTTATGTCCCTGTGGATCTAATCTGTATGCAGCCACATGTGCTAATGAACTCCCCAGGTCGTCTATGAAGGGACTTCTTCTAAATGATATTACAATGAGCACGGCGTGCCCTTGCAGACACCTCTCTGCACTTGGTGCAACGTGAGCAGTGGATTTATAAAATATGTATGTCAGAGGGAGATCCAGGCGAGCACTTCATTACGGACCCCATCTCCAATGAGGGGCCAGGGCTCATCACTATGAGATGAACTTTGCAACAAAAGTGACGGTCAATTAAAGTAAAATGTTTCTAATCACAGGACAGCACACATTTCAGGCCCGTCAGCATCTACTGGTGCTAATGCTGTCAAAGGATTCATGGAATCAGGAGGTGCCCTGTGACTGTGAACATGGGCCAAGGACGGAAACCGCTGCTGAATATGGATAATCTTTAGGCATCCATGTGGTTACGCACTAATAATGCACACGATGTGGGGCTGTTGGAGGTTAGTCAGATACTAATAATTCTCTTGCAGAGTTAATATTTTCAGCCAAGTTCAGTTCCATTCTTCAGTACACATACAGTGGAGGTCCTAGGCTTCACGTTTGCCTATTGATTGTTAAAATCCTCCATGTGGTAAATTACAAAATAGGTGTTTAATCAATAACTAGACAATGGTTTTCATTTGCAGTAGTAACTCTGAGGACCAACACATGGTAGAATCAGAGAAAAAAAAAAAAAAACTTTGCGGATACTAAACCAGCAAGATGAGTGTCATCATCCAACAAGACATAAAGTCATAAATAATCCAACCACATGAACCAGTGTGGAGGAAGCACGGCAGATGTTCTGCAGGGTTGAGAAGAGCCACAGTAAAAAGGTTGAGTCCTTCCTTGTCTTCCTGTGAGTCAGTTGACTGTCCATCCTATCAAGAATTATATGTACATATTGTCTGTAGCTATGGTTTTTCTGAGGTTTTGACAGAGTTGTTGCCAGAGACATTCACTGACACCTGGAAGACACAAACTCTGCTTTAGTTCTTCAATTACAGTACAGACGATTTAGAGCGTTTCTCAATTCCTAATGATTCCAGAGCGACACAAGGAACCCTAAAACAAAGTGCTCGAAAAACACCAAGATGGGACCGACTCGTTACAGCAAAACAAGCTTAGGGCCTGTCTCTTATACACATCTAGATGTGTATAGGTTGTGTCCTTCCTTGTCTTCCTGTGAGTCAGTTGACTGTCCATCCTATCAAGAATTATATGTACATATTGTCTGTAGCTATGGTTTTTCTGAGGTTTTGACAGAGTTGTTGCGAGAGACATTCACTGACACCTGGAAGACACAAACTCTGCTTTAGTTCTTCAATTACAGTACAGACGATTTAGAGCGTTTCTCAATTCCTAATGATTCCAGAGCGACACAAGGAGCCCGAAACAAAGTGCTCGAAAGAAGCTAAAGTTTTCTCACTAAATTTTAAGCTGATGATGGCAAATAGAAACTGTTTGCCTCCAATTCGGATGTTAGGGTTAAAAATTAAAGGACTGAAATCTCACAGGAAAGAGAACATGTGTCCCACTAACTAACGTGTTTATTCTTCTTTCTAATCATAAATGTGTGAAAGGTATAAAACCTTCTGTGTTCTGTAACCTTGAGAATCTGCTAAGTGCACTCACCCATTTTGACGATGAAAAAAAGCAAAAAAAATGGAAAACTCCTGGCTGCTCGCATGCGTCTTGTGAAGCAGCGGCCAGGATGCCTCCTGCATGACTAAGTGTGGCTCTCGCCGCGCTTCAAAGGCCACTCATTTCTTGCTTTTGGAAGACCGAGACGCAAAAGTCCTGCCAAAACATATGAATTGTGTGATAAAGTCAGCAGCAGCTGCCGCCGCCGCCACATCGGCGTGACCGATGTTTCTCTTCAGAAGCGCCTTTTGTGTGCCCGTGTGTATATGTGTACTTGTGCGAAGCTCCTGTTGCTATGGTTATGCCTTTCTCTGAATCAGTCTGCAGGCAAATAAATAATGCACACTAATGCTGGCGTAGTGACAAACACTGCAGCAGGCTGTTGCTCACCTCAGCTGGGGAAGCATTTACAAGCAAAGACATAGATATGCTAATGAGAGCCCAGCACATGAATGTATTCATCCATCTTTAGGTTTTTCACCTGTGTGTGTGTGTGTGTGTGTGTGTGTGTGGGTGTGTGAGAGTGAGTGTGTGTCTGTAAAACACAAAACAAAAAGTTTACTCAAAAATTGTTATTGTTATGATTAGTATCATGATTAATCCTGAGTAAATCAGATGGGTTATTGTTGGAAAAGACCAAGTTTAGAAGACAGTTTTTCTTTTTACAGATCTAAAGAATAATATTGTTTATATTGGAATAATTAAGAGAGATATAACAAAAGTATAACTCAAATGAGTTGGTTGGTTTTGGATCATTGTACATCTTGATGGTGGATTGTAGATAATACAATGTGTCAGTTGGGATAGTGTTGGGATAGTAGCTGCTGCAGTGAGTCAAAAATAACATGTGAATAGACTGTTTATGGGCTGCACATAGTCCTGAACATGATATGAAATGTGTTGTATAATCTGAACACAATATACAACAAAAATACAGATCTATATATAATAGCATATACTGTAAATACATATTGTAAATACATTGTTGGATGTTATTAGACAACTTTGTTGTTTTGGTCAATTTGTTGTTCATTTTTATGCCTCGTACCACTGAAGAATTGAGGAATTCAGGAATTGACTGATATCTAAACACTTCCCATGGTTTTCTAGACCAAATCAATAGCGATGCCATTGTAAGGACAAAAACTGTGTTTTTTCAGTTATTCCATGTTTTAATGTTCATTGTATTCTTCAGCCAACATACCTTTAGTGGTGCCAGGCATTAAGATGAAGAAAACAGAGGTGGTCAAATTTCAAAGTTTTTCAATGATTGTATATATCATCAGTAGTAGCTGTAGTAGTACCTGTAGTAGTACCTGTAGTAGTACTAGACAGAAGTACAGCAGCACATTTTAAGGGAAGATTCATACGACAGAAGTGAGCTCTGCTATGATGTATGACAGAGTCTTTGAGTCTAAAATGGTCTGAAGATCTGCTGAGAAGAAACACTGGATACTTTATATCAGAATAAAGTCTTTGGAGGTGGAGTTGCCAGGCAAGAAGAACATAGGAGGACCCTCAGAGAAGAATTATGGATGTAGAGGAGAAAGCAGACGAGGCAGGGGAGAGAGGGAGACGGAGGCAAATGATCGACTGTGGTGATCCCTGAAGGGAAGAGTGAGAAGAGGAGAAGAAAAGGAGGAAGATTAATCAAAAGGATTTACCATGGACTTTGAAAAAACAGAGGATTAGGGGAGTAGATAATGAACGAGTGCACGAATATATAAAATTCTCCTCACAAACCATTATTTTTCCACTGCTGCATTCATGGCCTGAGCCCAGGTGTCCATTACCATTAAACGCTCTCTGGTACATCTCTGCTGTATGATAGATGGGAATAATTAGCCTCACGTTGTGAGGTAGAGGGTTGGTGTGGCTCCCACTGCTGTCTCCTGCACTGACACAGCCTCACTGTCTCTATGGATCTGTGGACAAACACGGGGACTGAAGACCTTCACATATCGGATCAATTATACACAGTTCATGGTGAATTCTTCTCATTTTTACTGGCCTCGTCAACAGATGTGTTTTTTTTTATCTGTTGGAGATACTTTATGTAATAAAATCATGTAATAATAAATACATTTCTTTAACATGTTGCATTTATATGGAGCCAGAATAGCGAGCTCAGATCTAATACATTTTAAGATTTAATACACAAACAATGATTCACAAATGTATTTGGAATATTTACAAATTAAATGAATTTGTGAATTATAGAAAAATACATTTGTGATTTGTGGACCAGTGTTGTGATGCCACTCAAGAACTGTCCTGGGGAAACAGACGTGTGATTGGCTGCAAATCAGTGAGACTTCTGATTGGCTAATGATGGGACTGTGTTGAAAAATTGTGTATAAGAAAAGGAAGGGAAGCAGACTCTTTGTAACCACAGCACACAATGGAATGTCACCTCTGCATCACCAAAGTGAGCAGTGTGCAGCGCTTTGAGCGCCCATGGAGTTTGGGGATTCAAACCCAGAACCCTCCGAACCCTAGTTCAGTTCTTCAACCACTACGCATCACTGTTCACAAAGGCCTAGTGGTGATGATGGGACGTTACCTCAGTTTACAACGCCAAGAAAAACAAACAGTGATGAAGAGAAATGGAGAACAAGGCAACAGATGGTCTGAACTGATGGATCCAACATCGTGGGGAAAGATTAGAGGCATTAACACAACATCACAATATGAGACAGTTTTTCTGTTGCTGATGAAAAAAAAAAAAATACATACAGAAATATTACCATACAAAGCATCTGTTGGTCCTTTGGGCAAATGGAGTGGACTTAAAAAATGAAAGCGAGCTGATTGTCACCGCTGCCTACTGGTGGAGCAGGCGGATCAGATTTGTGACACGCTCACAGCATATTATATTTAGAAATGCAATTTGAACTGCAGTTAGGGAGTATTTTTCAATATTTTCAGATGTATCACTCAGGGAATATATCCTGTTATTCCCCTAAATCAGTGCCGGTGTATAAGAGGGTTAGAGACTTGTTATGCTCCCAAATGTGCTCCTTCCTATAATAGTGCTGAGCACATTTCACTGTAACACAGATCCATTTTTAATATGCTGCGAGCATCTCTAACAGATGTCTCAGTGCGTAACGTGAGGTAACTTTACCGCGGGCGTTTGTTCCCAAGTTGGAACAGTGACAAGAAGCACTACACTGCACATGAACCAGTGTCCCTCAGGGTAAACTGTTGTGCTACACAAAGAGGCCACACATAGTAGCTCACAAAAATATGGCGAGCAGCTTAAAAATATGAGCCCTATTTATAGCTTTGGAGGCTACAGTTTCACCAGCATCCATGAAGTTGGGGGACATTTGTCAAATGTTACGGACGCAGGTAGCATTCAACGGCAAAAAAAAAAAAAAAACCCTGGGAGTGGATTCTTTTGAAGTATGTTTTGGTTTTGCACAAAAAAGGTATTTTAACTTGAACATTTCTTAATGGGTCTGGAACTCCAGGGTTCACCTCCTGGCAAAGTTCAAATTCCGGATAGAGCGGTTGACTTCCAGTGGACTCACCACCTGTCGGAAAGTTCATGAAATTTAACCTACAGTCCATTACTTACTACGAAGCTCCACTAACAGTAATTTTAGAGTAAAACTACATGGACAGGACATAAGGAGAGAAGAACAATAAATTATATTACAAGGCTACTGCCAGCAGTCGGAGGTGAAGCAGATCAACTGGAAAAAGAAACTCTTTCCTGAAGGTCAAAAACCATGTTATTGACTGGCTTGTAGAAAGCAATGAATAAAAAAGCAAACTGCAGAGTCTATGTCAGGAGACCATGAAGGTTGTGTTGCCTTGGAAGACCTCCTTAAACCTGATACAAACTACCAGGTGCCAGCAGTCAATGATACAAATGTTTACTGTAGCTGTAACACATTTCACATTCATGCATTCATTCATCTCCATCCTCTTGTCCATTTCCAGGTCCCAGGGGCAGCAGTCTCCACAACTGTCACCCAAATCACACTGCACACTGGAAATTAATGATTCCTTAATAACCAACAACTGTCAATAAAGTCTGAGGACTGAGGACTGTGACATGTCCTAAATTGAACACATGCTTAGATACTACAAAATAAATAAATAATTCTAATAAAATGCAAACATGTTTTCGCCCTTTTTTCCAACACCTTTTGAGACTAAGACTCAATGACCCAGTAAAGGACACACAGAGGAAGATGGTTATAAGGATAAATACATGATTTGTTAAAATTGATAAAAAACTGATAAATTGATTAAAAAAAAAACAATTTAATAAAATCATATCATTCCAATACAAATCAATGATATAATTTGGAGAAGTGAATAGGGCCAGATTACAAAGCCATATGGGCCACACACTACCCTGTGGGCCTTAGTTGGCCCAGGTATGGACTAGACTGATTTGCTGGAAGCCAAAACAGATCAGAAAAAATACATGCATTTACTATGTAGACTTGTACTATTGTACATTTTTATGCTATGAGGCAAGACTACAAACTAAATAAATAAATAAATAAAAAATAAAAAAAAACAAGACCAATCAGGGGCCTAATCAGAACAAGCAGGAAAATAATGTCAGTAAATACAAAATCCATTTGGTGTCCATTTCTCAGCGGCACAGCTGCTGATGAGAAGCTGCCAAAAGAGAGAGTCCCTCTCCACAGTTCTCAGATAAATCATAGGACACATTATAGCAAGACGGAGTAATCTGTAATATTGCTTAGATAGTTTTAGATCAGATAACAGGAATTAAAAGGGATGAAACAGATCTGAGAGAATGGGAAGGTGACAATGAGACAGATGGAGCCAAGTCTGATAAAAGCCAAAATGAACAGCCTCTGCTTAATCAACCTGATCTATACCCACCACGCTGATTTCCCAGGCTTTATTTAACACATTAGGCTTATCTTTTCTTCAGGATTTTCACATTTAAGCAGTTAAATCACTTTGCTGCCCAACTGTCTCCCCCCCAGCGCAGCAGAAGGTCCACCGAACCAATTAGGTTCTGGAGGTGGCAGCTCAATGGCAACCTCACTCAGGCTAAACCGAGGTTGTTCTTCCATTTTCACTCTCTAATTGTGTCTGCTTGCTGCAGGGTTATATATTTTAACCTCAAATCTGTTGCTGTCTGCACATGCTTTAAAAATAAAGCTAAAAGTCACAGTCAAGTGTCTGGAAAAATGGATGTCCTTTAGACCCGCGAGAGCGAACATCCCTAAATGTTGACCCTGTATGTGAAATGTCCTCAGAGGAAAGGTCCTCCGAGGTGGAGCAGAGAAGGTTGGCTGAATTAGTGGAGACCCCATCTCCTGCAGAAGACCATGTTGGTCCTCATTCCAAAAGACCTCACCCTGAATACAAAGACTCTGTTAATGGGGTCATCAGTGACATTCAGGCCAAGATGAGGTTGAAAAAACATCTAAATAGGATTTTTTCCCCTTTTTTTCCTGTAGAAATCTCAAAGTGGAGCTGCTATGAATTTATGTATGGTTGCTTTTAATGCTGAGTGGGCGGAAGGCAACTTATTTAAGTGTCTCTTACTATGAATGTGGGCAGCAAAGTTGGCAATAAACGGCTTGGAGTGAACTGGAGAAATGAATGACTGAAGTTTTCAAGGTTAAATGGACTTATTATAGCATATTAATGACAGCTAACATTAAATAAGCACATACAAAATACAAGCACACAAAATTGTTATAAATACATGTTGATTTTATATATATATATATATATATATATATATATATAAGAATTCAGATGTAGACTAGATCAGGGGTGTCCACACCTTTGTCTTGTGAGCTGCTTTTCAAATGACCAGGCTGAAGAGAGTGTTGAAAACCAAAATAGATTTACTTTAAAAAACTCATTCTCGACATTAACATCTCACTCAATAAATATAAAATAATAATAAAAAAAACCTGTTTAACTAAGTGCATTACTCAGTGTTATGGCAAATAGCTGAGTCTGATCCTCCAATTCCTCTCAAGCAGCTTTAATTTTTAAAAAGTGTTTAATAAACATGGAGGCCCTAAAGCTGCAATTTGGATGGTTCCCTATTTAAAAAACCCCAAACATATTTTGACTAAGAAGCATGAAAAAGTGTTGTGACCAAATTTACCTGCGGCAGTAAAAGTTTTAATAAAGATATGTGGAATTTGCCTTTTTTGCATTATTTTGGCCACAGATTACAGTTATAGTTTTTGTTTCCTATTCCAACATTTATTTCTGGTGTGCTACAAAGGTAATCACATTTCAAACTCCCATCATGCAAAAAAACAATGTGAATGACCTCACACTGACGATTACCTGGCAAATCATTAAAGGGACTGGATCTCACATCAGTGGACAATCTAATAACAATCACGTTGTTACGGTAATGATTCGAAAACCATCACGGTCAAATTGCTATGGTGATATTACATGAACATTTCATTAAATTTCTAGGTGGAAACATTTTTTTTTCTCTTTTTTCTCCATTTTAACTGGGTTTGATGTTATTACCATTTCCCTGCAAGTAAGCAAGCAATTTGCATGAACAATGCTTCACTTCCATGACTTTCCCTACAAGGACCTGCTATAAACTAGACTTTGCAGTCATGGGAAATGGTAACTGGGGATAATTATGTTAAATTAAAATGACAAAGCTTGTGGGTTTTATTGTCTCCATCTCTGACCAGCTGGTAAATGTGCATATATTAGGTTTTTGTGCAGTCATTCTGGTGCAGGTTGTGCTTTTTTGTTGTTTTGAGATTACACAGAGTGCATCTTGTTTTGTTCATCTCATGTGTGGAGTCTACCATGCTGTATGAATCTTTCCAACTACTACACCTCAGGGATGTCATGTTCTCAGTCACAAACATTCTATCGGCTCCGCAAATTTTCTGCTTTCCCCCATTTTCATTTATGTCGTCCAAATTCTGTCAATAGAGTCTTTTATCTGTAAATGCTGCAGACCGATGAGCGTGCTTCACCAACACTGTTCTACCAAAGTAAACCAAGGTAAAACACTGGTGTAAAAATGGTTCAAAAATACATTTGACCACTGTGTAGTATTTAGAAGGGATCTCCGCTAATGTCTGTCCACCAATATCCACTGAAAAAGATCAGAAACAATTGGTATCAGTTTTTCTACCAACATTTTGACCCGGATGTGAAAAAAAAAATAAAATAAAAGTAAATGGTACTGTTCTATAACTTATGTTGACGTTTCTATTTTGTTTCCGTAGAATTTGTTTAGTCCAAACATCCCAAGCATATCGTTTACCTCCAGCTCGTCTCTGACTGTTCTGTCTTCAGGTTATGCTCAGCCAACCCACCAACCTCTGCTGTCAATGTGAAACAGAAACATGTCCTTACCCTTAAAACTCACGACAACGAAGATGTTCTTGTAATATAACGGTGAAAACAGGTTAAGGTCCTGGCAACAGTAGCAACATTATCACCTTTTACACACATCTATTCATGTGGGTTTATTGCTTCTTACAAACCTCCCATATGAGAACACCGAGGCCACCCGCCACTTTATTAAAGAGCTGCAGCTGCTGCGATTGCTGGCAACGAGAGGGAATAGGAGGAAGAGGGAAGAAAAAAGAAAAAACACAAGATTTTCTCCCCCAAGATTCCACACAGACAACAGGTTGTGCAGCTCCATGATGTTCACAGCTTCTCAGCTTGTCACACACTGCTGATGGCAAACTGAAGGACATAAACTCTGTGTTTTTGGAGTTCATAGAACATGAATTTTACATTTGTTTGATGCCGGGACTTTATTCCCGCTGGTGAGGCCCTTTTAAAATCTAACCACAGCAGTGAGCGTGATACCGTGCTCTGCAGTTGTGCAGCGATATTCACATCACGCCAACACTGAGAGCACAGCATCCATCCATCATTTCATTGATTCCCCTGCTGGAAAATAAAGCATATTTTCTCAGGATCTGGTTGACTTTAGATGTTTTTTTTTTTTTTTCTTTCCAACAGATGCTTGAAATAAACAAGCGAAAAAAAAAAAAAAAAAAAATGTAATGACACAGGTTTAAGAAGGTTGGCCATACACATGCTGGGCTTGCAATTTTGGAATCATAACTTATGTTGCTATTCATTTATCCTGGAATTAATTTTACACAGTAGAAACAGAAATGGATGTTTTTCATATCTCAGCCATAACCCCAGGTCTGATTTCTCTGTTTCTTCACAGAGGACTCATTTTATTGCTGAAATAATGAAGTGAAATAATTTGTTTAGACAGGTCTTAAAATATTCTATGAAGATTCAAAACAATAGACTGCTATTTATTGCATCAATGTTTGCCAACGTTCTCTAAAAGTGACTGGAGTTTGGTTTTTGCTCTGCCAATTAAGCTAATTTCTGCTTTCTGCAAGTGAGTCCCAAAGACTGATCTGTGGAATATGGACAAATGGAACTATTGCCTCTATTAGGAGGCAAAATATACTGCTAACTTAAAAATATAGTCTGGATTGTTGGTCTTTCTATTTTAATTCAACTCCTGGAAGTCTAACATCATTGTGTTCAACTAAACAGGACTAAACTGAAACTTGAAGATCATTAACTCAGTAACGCACTTTCCGTAGGTTGTCTGTTAGTCCAAATTTTGTGGGTGTGTGTTTTATAGTGTATTGATACTTTATCTTTTGCTACTGGGGACACAAAGCTACAACGCACAGTTGCATTTTTCTAAACTAAATATCAGCTGCACATTATAAAACTGTTGTGACACCATTAGGATATTGTTCATCCATAATGCAGTGCTTTATGACAGGACGACAGACACAGGGGGAAGCAATGCTGTTTGCAGGACACATTAAATATTGAACCTGTTGTGGCTGTTTTTATAAATAATAAAGTCAAAAACCCTTGTCTGTAAGATATGAAAAGGTGCTTTGTACTCAATGCACATAAACTTCAAAGCAAATGAAAGCCAGCCTGAAAAGTTGGCAATCACATTGAATTAAAGCCACTCAAATGTTACTATCAAATCTGTTGAAATGACATTTGAATAGGAAGAAAAAAAAAAGTCACTTGGCTCAGGTTTGTAGCTTATTCTCCAGCTACTGTATGGGACGTTTTTAATTTGTAAATCATACAATATTTGTAACTATTTTATATTTTCTAATACTAACTTAGTTACAAGAATGGAAACTATTTGACTTTTTTTTCTTTTTTTCCTCTGCTTTATTCCCATGACACCAACCTTGATCCAGGTTTTTACCTCTTGTTACTTTAAGAGGATGAATAGACTGTCATTGTGTCAAACTATATGGTTATGGTTTTGAGTGATCGCACTTAGTGGGTAAAAAAAGTGGTTTTAGTTCCAGACAATTGGAGGTCAGTGATGTGCTGCAAAAGCTCAGCTTCCACTATTGACCTTGATGTTTTTAGGGTTGGCGGGAACGTTTCTAAGAAAGACGAATCGAAAATACAGTAAAAATCTAAAAAATAAATCAAATGGTCTTTAATATGTAACTGTCTCAGCATAAGGTTTATTTATTCAGCTGCAGTAATGGGAAAGTTTTGCAAAGCAGTTGTGAGACCAGCGACAGTTTTAAGATTATGGACACTACCAATAGATAAAAGACAGGGGGCAGCGCTGGAGTTAAAGATGCTGCTGAGATTCTCTTTAGGGGAGACAAGGATGGACAGGATCAGGAATGAGGTGATTAGAGGGACAACACAGACAGGAAGGTTTGGAGACAAAGTTAAGTTAAAAAGACACATTAAGATGGTTTGGACATGTTCAGAGGAGGGACAGTGGAGACATTGGTAGAAGAATGATCCTAGAGAGGGAGCTACCAGGTAGGAGACAAAGAGGAGATTGATGGAGGACATGGAGGTAGTTGGAGTTTAAGTAGGAGATACAGAGAACAAAGGGAGATGAAAGACATTCCAACCCCAATTGTCAAATTTTTGGTAAGGTAGTCAACACAACCTTTATTATTTTAGTGCCAAATCATAACAACCATTATCATCCTCCACCTCCTCCCCTCAGAGACCCAGGTGTGGATGGAATGGAGATTGTGAAGATTTTTTTTTTCCTTTTTCAGTGATTGAAGAATCAGGTTTCTGTTCCAAGACCATCATTCTTTTATATTTCTCTTTGAAAGGACATGTATTCAGCCTTGCAGTGTGAAGAAGTTAACAAAAATCAGAGTTATATTTGCAATGATTCAAGGAAGTAAAACAGAAATGTACTCGTGCTCAGATCTCCAGTATAGGACGACTTAGAAAGAGCATTTTTGTTCAGTGCATTGTTCACATTTATTGACCTCATGAAAAAAAAGGCTCATTGTGTGTGATTTAACTGTATTCTGTGCATTGGGGAATATGATAAGGCCCATCATTTACTAAATTGAGTGTTTAGAGTCATTGATTGAGATTGTTGTTTTTGAATCCAAATTGTCGTCATGGATTTGATGTTTGCAAGAGCCTCAGTGGGATTGTTGATTCACAGACAGAGAAAATTGATGACTGGAACCATATGCTATTCCATGAACCTCTACAATATAAACCACAGACTCCATATATACAGCTTTTATTGTGTTATAATTAAAACTAAACACATTATGGGGAAGTGGGAGATATTTTTAACAATCAAATAAAATTAAATATAATGAGACGACAATTCTGAGATAAAAGTTTCTAATTAAGCTCTGGTTGTGACAACAGACTCTGAAGTGCATCTTTCATGGCTTTTTCATATTTAACCAGTAAAATAAACACAGAAAAATAATTCTGTCGCTCAACTCTGTGTTTATTCTTCTATACATTTTAAATATAGATTTAAAACTCTGTGTACATTGTACTGTGTCTACACTTGAGTTCCAACTGTATCTTTATTTCAAGGCTCTTTCTCAGTGATGATTACCAACTGGATGTTGCTAAATTCTGCCAAAATATTAAATTGCTATTTGGAATTGTGTCTCCAGCTGATAACCGTTAGCAGTGGTAGCTTTATATAAAAGCTGAGAGTCTCACCACAGTTGTAGACAATACAAACACTTGCTGAGCATAGGAATTGTATTTTAAGCTACTGGCACTTTTATGGAAAGAAAACTATTCCATGAACATTTGATGACAATAGACTGTGTTGCTGAGCAAAAGTGCAAACAGAACGCGTTGATACACGGTGCATGATCTTCTGACAAAGAATAAAAGGCAAAGAGATTGATTTAAGACATTTGTTTTCCTAGTTTTAACAAGGCAAAGGAAAGGTTTACAGGACAGCAGGAGACAGGAGACAGAGCTGGAGGTGGAGGAGTTAAAGATGCTGAGATTCTCGCAAGAAGAGACAAGGATGGACAGGATTAGGAATGAGGGACAACAGAGAAGGTTTGGAGAAAAAGCTAGAGAAGACAGATTGAGATGGTTTGGACATGTTCAGAGGAGGGACAGTGGATACATTAGTAGAAGAATGATCCTAGAGATGGAGCTACCAGGTAGGAGATGGAGGTAGTTGGAGCCAGATGGAGTAATTTCTCCCCATGATGTTAACTTCTACAGTGTAATGGGCTTTGGTCTTGTACATTATGATCTCCAACATGATGTTAACTAATGCTGATTATTGAGCCACTGATTAGGCAAACTTCTGCTCCCCATATCTGTGCCTGCTACATGAATATTTTGTTTGACCAATCTGGAAGCAGTGGTCAAGACTTTTCTGTAAAAATAAGTCATGATTTTCCAAGATGTACAGGAACTTCTAGGATAAAGAGGATTAATGATGAAGATCTAACAAGTCTAACATAACTATAAGGATGAAACAATAACCCTAAGTGTCACACAGATGATAAAACGACAATAAAAACACCTTTAATTGGATCCTGCAACTGTCTGTTGTCCTACAGGAAGCTAAAATAGAAGATGACTCCAAAGAAATACATTTCCTATTAGGGTTAAAACAAAATGAAGGCAGATTGCCACAGAGGACAAAAACAACCCTATCAGCTTGACAGCTATGCAGCAGTGTGTGAAGCCCACTTCAGCACAGCCTGTCTTTGTGCCAACATATTGCAGGTTAAGACTGCCTAGGCTGAGTGCGAAAAGACAGACGCAAAGGGTCAATGCCTCACAGCTTGCAGCCAGGGCTAATTGATGCCCAGCAGCTTTGGAAGGCAAAGTAAACTCACCAATCACACTGGCTTTGTTTTCAACCGCGCTTTCATACAGTCTAGTTGGCCGCAAACACCAGACACATGATCGTCTGTTGTGTTCCTGAACCGTGAAGTGAAACATTCTGACGATTTTCCAGTTTGGAGTTGCTTCTTATCGCCTCCTGAGGGTCCATCCACTTCTCCACTACTTGGAGAAATACAGAATTGAATTTAAATGCAGCAGGGAACCCGGCATTTCTAATTAATTACAGTTAACAGTTTGCAAGTTAATTCAGGAACATTCTGAAGGACTCCAAGCAGAAGGCACAACCATTATGAGACCCTTTGGACTGAGGAGAGGAATGCCAGGGGCGTAGAGCTTCACTCACAGCGTTACAGCAAGGGTGTTCCTTCAAAGTGGCGAGATACCGTTGAAATGGAGCCAATCATTCTCAGGGGTTTTCCCTCAGTTTTGGCCTCAGGAAAAACTGACTGATTCTGCGACAGTGAGGGTTGATTTGCCTAAACCTGGGAAAGAGATGTTATCAGTGATTGTTCCAATTATCTCTGCTGAACCAGACAGGAAAACACATCTGCATGATTTTTAGCTGGTCCTGTTGGTTGATGGGGAGGCAATTGATGTGAGAGAAGGTGTGGGTGAAGGTCAGAGAGCTGTCAGAAGACTGTTGATGAAAACGACACACACAGCCAGGCACAGCTGGTGCCACTGTGTTCAACAACACCCTGCAGAGCAGGCAAACAAGGGAAAAAAAAAAAAAAAAAGGTTCTACATCTTGAGGCAGATTTCAAGCCCCCACGATTTCAATAATTCATGTGCAGCCACTGGTCAACAGCAGGGAAAGATTTAAAAAACTAAATGTATTCAACATTTGATAAGTCGTCTCCTTCGTGTAACTCAAGGGCAGCAGAAACACTATTTCCTTAAGGCTCCTGGTTCAAAATCCACCATCTGCTGTTGGTGAAGGTTGTCACTTGGGCTGTTGTTGGGTTTCAGTGGTTTTTCACTCCTGATGTGGAAGATTTCACATTTGTTTCCACACATCTGACAAAACACACACGGTACAAAGGCTGTCTCTCCAGAAGACCCTTTCATGACCCCCCCAGGCAACTGGTGTTTTCATCAACACCTATATTGTCTGGAGACCTCAGCCAGAGTTGTGATACATAACCGTTGGTGCCTTGAGATAACAGTAGTTATGGTTTGGCAATATAAGTATATAAAGTATATAGTTAAAGTTGCCTCCATATATGTTACCTACACTAATGGGATTGACCATTACTAAAGACCGAAACCTACTTTAACCCCATCAACAATTTAAACAATAGAAATTCAGACACACACACACACACACACACACACACACACACACAGATATATATGTAGAGAGAGAGAGAGGGGGGAGAGAGAGAGAGAGAGTTTTGTATCCCCTGTATTGAATGAATTCAGAACATCAGGTAACTTGGCAACTGAGGAGCAACCACAGACTCTTGTTCATCCAGTGTGTCTTACAAGATGAGTGACAAGGAGATCAAAAGAACAACATCAGAAGTTTGTCAAAACATATGGAGAAGAGCGTGTGTGGTGTCAACGACAAACACTGGGCTAAATGTCAAAGAGACGCCACACTGTGTGAGCAAAGTGAACTGTTGTTGGTCAAACAAGGCAGCGTTAACATAACAACCTTATGTTACTGCTGTTTCAAGAGACAAACACATGCACAGAACTCGATGCAATTGTTGCAATTTGAGGTAAAATGCCTTCTTTTAAAGAAACTACTATTTATGGATTAATAAAATAAGTGTCTTCTGTAAAGTCTCTTTAGATCAGTTTCAGTAGTAACATTTAAACATCTTGGTATGAAGTAAATGGGTAAAAATTGGAGAAATGTATTTGCAGCAGTAGGAGAACTGTGAAAACTCTTGAAAATAATATATGATGGAAATGAATATATTTGTCAACAGATGTTTGGTGACAATTCAACACAGAGATGTATTATTAGTCTTTGATTCCCTGATGAATTCTTAACCTCATTATTTTCTTTATCAAATGCCAACTCAAATGCCATGTATCCAATAATTGAGTTTGTGCTAATGTGTAATCAGAGATTTCAGAGATGCTGCAGAGGAGACTCACTCAGCATTACGTTTAACAAGGAAGCCATGATAAGGGGACTTTTATCAGCGTTGGTAAATCTCATTGAAGCCCAGTGTTTTGTTTTATTTTCCGGGGGGGGGCTGGGGGGTTACACAGTGGCTGACTTAGAGTTTTCTGATACACCTGCTGAGGGTTGGTTTTGCAGTGACCCTGAGAAGAAGAGCAAACAAACAAAGTAATTGTTTGCTTTCTGCCCACCTGACTGTATGACAGTCTTCCCCCAACTGACAAAAATAGAGCAAAAAGAAACAGGTTGTTGTTGCTGCTGTGGACTGGTCCTGTTAAACTACATGGTAAAGTGAGGTTATGGAAATGTTGTTTTCTATCAATGTGTTCAGTGTGGTAAACAATACAGGACATCTGTTGGAATGTGTCCAACATAAATGTAAGATTAAAACACATATAAAATTATATTCCTTTCAGCCTGAGCTTCAATTTCTGTAATATTATAAAAATTCAAAAAGTTTCCTTTCACCAAAAGGAGTTTAACCAGAAAACTGTTCTTTATGCTTCAACGATCTTGGTGATTGTTCACAAATTCAGTTTTGTGCAGGGAGAATAATCAACATAACTTGACTGGGGAGTTCCTGACAAAGCAGACCAGACTTGGGCAGAACTTTGAATGTCGCCTTGTCTTCCTCTTCAGCCGTGTGCACACATGGATGCCGCAGATGTAATATTTTGTTTTTTTTCTGCACTGAGTCTCCTTCTGTCTGATGGGATCTGCAGCATCAATTTCCCAGTTCCTTGCAATCCCCTCGTGATTAGTTTGTTATCATCCATCTCTGCTATATCCACCTTTCATTCCGAACTGCATTCTGCTCACTTTCTTCTTCTTACAAAGACTTCAACACACACACACACACATGGACACACAGACACACATGGACACACATGGACACACACACTCCCTTCCACTAGCTCCTCAATCCTCCCCCATGTTATTCCTGGTTTTATCATAAACTATTTAGACATCGATGAGTTGAGAATGACCGTGGTCAGATGAAGAAGGAATTGATGAAAGAACCAAGGACAGGGGGCGCCGAGGGGAGAAGAAAAGAGATGTAATGAAGTTAAGGAGAGGAAGGTGCAGACCAAAGAGCCCACTTTATAAATCAGGGGGTGTCAAGCAACCTGTCAGTGGGTGGACTCTTCTTATTGGTCACTGAGGATCAGCCCGTATTAGTCACACGGGTCTGTGTGTGTGTGTGTGTGTGTGTGTTTGTGTGTGTGTGTGTGTGTGTGTGAGAGAGAGAGAGGGGACAGAGGGCAGGTTGTGGGGGTTACATATAAAAATCATTGAGTGTCTCTGTCTGGCAAAGACTCCATCAATAACACATGAACCAAGGGCCACAGGCCTGAGAAGAAGAGTCATGTTGGAGATGGTGGTGGATGTGAGAAAAAGAGCAGCATCTGTCGGTGTTGGTGTGTGTGTGTGTGTGTGTGTGTGTGAGATAGAGCTAGAGAGAGAGAGAGAGGAAGAGTGTGTCAATAAATGAAGAGCTAGAGAGTAAGTAAAGGAAAGGAAGGGAGGGAGACAAGGAGATAACAAGTAAGGTATTCATGTTGGCTAATGAAAGAGCACAGGGATGGACATCATTAGATGAGCCAGTCTGCACTAATGATCATCATCAGCAGCAGCCGTCAGCAGAAGGAGAGAGAGTGTGTGTGTGTGTGTGTGTGTTCACAATTGTGTGATGTATACAGTATATCCATACATGTGACTGATGAGTCACAGACCCCCAGGTTATGTCTAACATGTAGAGACATAAGGTCAGTGTTAGGGACAGGGAATATGAACTAGGTTAAGTGTCCACACTTTTTTGTCTTTTGAGCTGATAAAAAACTCTAAATATATTTATCTATTTAAATTGGACATCTTACTCTATACATTTACATATAACTTATGTTATACTAGATATAAGTATATATATAGTATTATATATATATACATATATATACACACATATATATATATAATACTATATATATACTTATATATACACATAAAGTGTTTCTTTTTTGTTTGTTTTGTACGCTGCTGGCTTCTGGAAGGGATATCTAAGGCACGCGCACAGACACACACACACACACACACACACACACACACACACACACACCAGCTGCAGCGGGGGTTAATGGGAGTTAAAGACACTCTGTGCAGTTCCCTCACCTTTAATTACAGCAGGTCATTCCTGGAAAACACGTACGTTTTCTTGCTAATTCTTTATCAACACCTAACTTGGCATCACTGTTGTGAAATCACTTGCTAATGACGTCCAGCTCTCAAACTGGCTTCACTGCTGCGACTCAATATATAACATACGTCATGGAAATTATGCATTAAAACTATTGTCACTTCTAGGCAGTTAATTTATCAATAAATCCAGATTGAAAGACATTTGTTAAACAATAAATATATATTTCTTCTTATTATTACATGGTGTTAAAAAACAACATTTTGGCAGTGGTGGTCTAACAGACTTGGCTGCCAGGTTGGGTCCGATCATAGGACCATTCAGACCCACATCAATCCCAGTGGACTCACCACTCAGTAATGGACACTATGGAACAGTGTGGTCTGGGTGGCAGTCATGGAGCTGCAGCCTTGACCTGGTCATGGACAAGAGGACGAAGATGAATAAACTAGTATTGCAAAGCTATCTTCACCCTTCTGTGTTTCCATACATTCCGGATGAGATCAGATTATTTTAACCACATCACGATTAACAAAAGAGAATAACATTTTCCAGAAACATAGTCAACCTCATTTGTACTCATGTAATATCAATACCTGGGTACATAGATACTTTGGTCCAAAGCCACGTACAATAACCACCGTTGTTCCTCTGGGAATCAAACCTCTTTCTCATGTGCGTGTTAATCATCACACTAGGGACAGCTTTGTTAATTTACACCTCACTGTATGGCACAGAAGCCTTTACATCAGGTGCCTGAAGAAGCTCTTCTCCACCTTCTCCACACACAAAGATCCTGCTTTAGTGTAGACAGGGGTACAGGGTTTGTAATAATTGTGACTTTACGAGCTGCTTGACCTTCCACTAAACATCACTTCTGAGATTATAATGTGTAAATGTTTCTACAGGATAACAATCCCACATCTTCCTATGTTTCAGCTTTATATTCAACCACTGGGAAATAAAATAAAATTAAAAAAAAGAAGTCATGAATAATGTCTCTTGGAGGTTAGAACATTTGACACTACAGGAACATCAAGCTCAGGAACCACATTATCACCCACAGGCTGAGGTGAATCGGGATTGAACCCCACAACCCTCAACAGTCAACTACTTCAACTACTTACTGCTGTTTAACTTGATCTTATTCCTCAGGTTTGAGGAATTCTGGAGCTATTCCCAGGTTTATTGGTCAAACACTGGGGTAAAAGCTGGACAACATACAGGGACAGAAACCATACAGGCCACTAAATGTCCCTGAAACCATAATGTTGTGGGGCAAATGAATGTACACATACACAGAGGGGACATACACCCCCCACACAGAAAGCAACCTGGTGACGAAAAAACACAGACTGCTGTATATTCATTTGACTTTAGGGTTTATAATGAATAAAACATGCAGATCAGACATTGGGAAACAATTACAACAAACTGTTAAAAATTAACCAAATCTTCATTATTATGTATAACAAATACTGGATCTCGTTCGATTTAAGTCCAAATCTGACATCGACAGTTGGCATATAAAAAAAATCCTTGAGAGTATCCTCAAGAAATATGGGGATTATTATTTTACTATTATTATATATTATTACTGTACTCATTGCTATTTTATTACTCACTTCTGTAATTCATTCATCTTCATCTGTTTATACGTGACTGGGTCTGTGAGCCTGTGTGGCTGTGGGTGGTGAGACCACAGGAAGTGATGTGGGTTGAGATAGTGTTGAGAACCTGGCAACTGATGGATTTGAACCTAAACCTGGAGGACTCAAGGCTGCCTCCGCATCCACAAGGCAGTAGCAATGTAAAGGAATAAATAAGTCCTATCAGACAAATGTCTTTAATCAGTACAATTACTGACAAAGAAATTAGTCTTAAGACTTTGAGTGTCAGACAGAAATCTACACTTAAATTGATCATCAAGTAAAACTGACTATATGTTTTTACAGACAACACACAAGAGACATGGGATATTATATGAACCTTTGACCTCTGAGAGCCAAGAGACCATTGTTTTAGAGATGTTAGACACTTTACCATCTCAACAGAAAACTGTGACCAGATTACAGCCACAGCCCGTCATCCATAATGAAACTCATTCTCCTTCTCGCCTTTTATTTTTAAACATTTTGTCAACGTCCTAGGAAAACTAAGCTAAAACAGTTCACACAGCAGTGCACTGCACTCACTAGTGCACTTAAGTAGCAGTTGGTTTCAAACCTTTTTCATTGTTGTATGTAAATGGAACATCTTTGAAGGATTTCTCTTTTCTTAGAAGGAAAAAGCAGAAAAAAACAAACAAACAAACAAACAAACAAGCTACTGCAGTATAAAATGTACATCATTATATTCTCAGGGGAGGGACGACTCCTGTTTACATCCTCAGCCTCGACTTTTCACTTTCAATGAGAGACTCACATCTGCATGTTGCCGCTGCCTCCACAATTCTGATTAATGTCAACACGCAGCGCGAAGGTTGCTGCACGTTTGGGGCAAATACAACATACAATTGCATGGTGCATGTGTGGGCAGCTCAACAAGGCCGTAGGAAGACATCAGACAAAGAGCTTTTCTCACTTCCAGGTCAAAGATACAGGGAAACCAAACCTTAGCACAACATGTTCTCATTATCTTCAAGGTTGCTGCGTCTCTAACCTTGTTGTTGTGCAAACGAGGGTTTGTTTCTTTTTCATATCGGCGTTGTATTAATGGCCGCATGCGAAGTGAAAACGTTGTTCAGCATCTTACACTGTTAACCATGTTTATGTGTTTACCTAAGGGGAGAAATAGCACATTATCAAGTGTCCTTGAAGGCACGGTTCAGGTGACAGCGTGATGTGTTTTGCTTTAAGTCTTTTTTTTTTTTTCTCTCCACACAAGATGACATTATTAGGCCGTGATGTCAAAAAAAAACAGTTGTCGTTTCGTCCTTGGGTTAATAGAAACCAGATCCAGGGAAGAAACTACTTCCTTATCCTCAACTGTTCTTTCTTGTTGGTAATTGTTCTAAGAAAACTAACAGAATTGAGGTTTCTGTGATACAAACGGACGAAAAGGTAGAAAAAGACATCGATAGTGACAGAAATGGGTGTGAGGAAGAATGACAAGGGGACAGCAGAGAAGGGAGGGGGACCAGACTGGACATGATCAGTCACTGAAACACAAACCCCCATAAACCCCGAAGTAACAGTACGTGTGTGTGTGTGTGTGTGTGTGTGTGTGTGTGTGTGAGAAGAGCCTGAGTTTTGGTGGTAAAATAAAAAGACAGAATAACTTTCACATTGATCACAGAAGTGGGTTAATGGTTCACTATGGTCACTCTGAGAACACACGCTCGGCAACATTGGTGCTTTGTTGCAACAGGTAAAAAGAAAAGACTGTGTGTATTTGGTGGAAAGTGTGCAGTAAAAGCAGTGTATCATGGATATACGCTGCAGTGATTGCATATAAAATGTTCTCCGTCTGGAAGTGAATACACACAGTATATGACTCCATTTGTCAAACTGCTCCAGTAAACATGGACATTTGTGGACGCCTGCAGACAAAATCAAACCCGTGTGAGAAATGGAAGCCTTGTAGACATTAAAGATGGATTTAAATCAGCTGTGTTTGCTGTTTGTCATGAATCCTGTTACTGGTGATGATTGACCTGCAACATTGTATTGATAATTTACTGACACAGCTGCTGGGATATCACTATTTTCTTAATTACAGAAATGTGACTGGCATGAGGCCTGACACCTTTGTCGCTGTGACACTTGGCAGCGTGTTTGACAGCAGTCTAATCCAATCACATGAAGGCAGACACAGCTCGGTGAAATGCGGCAATAATTAAATTCACGCCTCGACACGTGATGTGCACACTGTACATTGTCGGTTTGTGTGTGACACAGAAAAATCCCTTCAAATGAATTATTTTTGGATCAAACAACCTGCGTACAACATATTTTTATTTTGTATTCAGATTGAAAACCTTTCTCTTCTTCCTCGTTTCCTTTCAGCTTGTCCCTTTTTTCAGGGGTTGCCACAGCAAATCAAGAATTTCCATCTCACCCTGTCCTCTGTATCCTCAACTCTAAGTCCAACTCCATGTCCTCTCTCACTGCATCCATCAATCTCCTCTTTGTCTCCTACCTGGTAGCTCCATCTCTAGGATCATTCTTCTACCAATGTCTCCACTGTCCCCAACGTATCCTCTGTCCCTCCTCTGAACATGTCCAAACCATCACAATCTGTCTCCTCTAGCTTTTTTCTCCAAACCTTCCTGTCTTTCTTGTCCCTCTAATCACCTCATTCCTGATCCTGTCCATCCTTGTCTCTCAGGATCTTTAACTCCTCCTCCAAGGCATCAGTTTTAAATCCACCAGTTGAAAAGTTGCCACTGAGGTGCTCCCAGCCCACACCATCCCGGCCCACATAATATATGTGTCATATACAGTATGTACCACACATGGTGCAGTATGATTTGGGTGGCGGTCGTGGAGACTGCTGCCTATGAAACAAGGTTAAGAGTATACAGATACATGAATGAATCAGTTATTTATACACATGTGTGTTAGACTGTTTGTCTAAAAGTGTCTTTATTTATTAATATACATTTTTGTTTGACGGAAAAACCTCATTCTTACCATGAAATATATGATTTCTGCTGTATAAAAAAAAAAACAGTGTGTTTAACTCCCTCTGATCTGGTCCCATGTGGTCAAGTGTATGGTAATAACATCATGTGACTGTACAGCGGTTACTGTAGATGGTTTACATTCCCCAGGGCCCACGGAATGTGGGGGAGACAAGGGAGAATTCTTGGTGAACTCAAGGAGAGACTGGGGGAGTTGACAGGACACCAACAGCATAAAAGTAAAGAGAAGATGGAAGAAAAAGGTTGAGGCAAGCAGGAGGAGGAAATGAGGAGGAGCAGTGGAAGAGTGCAGGCAAGGGCAAGCCAACTAAGCACTTTTGCGTCTATTTTTCATCAGGCAGGGTAAATTAGGCCGAGCTCATCTCTATCTTTCTATCTCTCTCTCTGTGTGTACGTTTCCCAAGCGTGCGTTCACTCATTCCCAACACATCTGTCCTGTCCTGGCATCTCAGAATACAAGGGGGCATCGTTGTTTTCAAAAACCCCTTCTCAGCACCGTTACCTTTGGACACCCTGTGATTTATTGGACCGCCAACGTCGACCAATCGTGCACTGATGCTAAGAAGAATTATGTTTTAGTGTAAGTGAGTGAGTTTCCTCTTTGATGGAGCAGATCTGTGAACTCATCTACAGTTTTACTAGCTGACTCGTCAAGTTGATACTCCACTTGTTTCCCAGCCCATTCCTATTCTCCTGGTACCAGACCTCTGCTCCTCCTAACATTAACCAGAGAGAGGCTGGTACTGGTATCTCATCTTTTATTTTTTTCTGCTGAAATGTGCCATCGCAGCATTTTGAAAATTCTTTTTCTTTTTTTTTTTTGTACGAGCAATTCTTAGCTGTGATGCAAAACATTCAGACAACGATGCCAGAAACTTATTTTTTTAACAGTTAAATGGACATTAGGTTAAAATCACACCACAAAAAAGCCATGTGCATGAATGGATATTTGAACTATTGCCTTGGGTTAAATACTAAAACAATGTTTAAAGCCACGATTTTATCTACAAAAACCCAGGAGGTATGCAACGAAAGAAAAGGTTCACAAAGCCAGCACAGGGCGAAGAGAAAGGGCAAAACTCTTGAAGGCAAAGAGCAAACTGCAATGATTTTTATTATTATTTTTTTGTCTTAGTGTTTAATCTCCTCTCAGGCAGAAGAAGAAAGAATCCTCACATTTTTACCCACTCGGCCTTTACTAATTTTGCCAAAAGACCAGCTGTAATCACAGCTCTAAGCAATCAGCTTGATTTTGGTTTAAGACTTAAGCTTATAATGATGGGTGAAGGTACAAGAAGAACAAAAGTGACTAAATGATGTGTCTACAAAAGGTACAGAAGCCGGTCTGCATAGTTGTATCTTCAACTTCATGCTCCTGAATGGAGCTCTGATCATTGACCTGTCATGTCTTCGTTTATTTTAGGAGAGTTTATGACAAACTGTAGATTATTCTCCTCCATCCTCAGAACCTTCTCAGCAGGTGAACGGTGCTCAGGGCTGACAGTGAGTCTGCGTTGCTCAAAGGTAAAAGTCTTAAACGTGCAACAGAACAAAATGAATGACTTCAATCCAACGTCACCATCCTTTAAGTATCTGTGAGCCACGTGACTCGTGTTTGACATGTGACTCAAACTGCAGAGCCCTTGAACATGTGATCTTGAATCTACTCACACTGGACCTGCTAAGCCATCAATTAACAAAGACCACAAAGAAAATATTTGTGTCAAGCAGTGCATCATGGGAAGGCCGTATAGCAATGTTCTATACATGTGGCGAAGAATTAAAACATGGAATGAAAGAACAGATAGATCAACAGAGGAAGACCCTGCACTGTTGACATCAGTTTTCAATTGTTCATAAAATTCGGGAATTTGTCCAAGTGTTCAGTTTGAGCCAACTGTGAATGGAAGTTTTACACCCCTTCATTCATCACCAACTCAAATTTTTCAGATTTTTTTTTATTTTATTTTATTTTTACCTCAACTAACCCCACAAACACATTCTCCTGATGTTTCCCTCCACTCGCCCAAAAATGCTGACTCCCCTAATCAGCAGTGCAGAGAGTGTGAATCAGTACATTGATGATGCGTCACCTCTGAAAGATTTAATTTCTTAAGGTACATTTCAAGGCTGATATTTTGTCGTACTGGCCCTGACCTCAGCTTTGGTAAATGCTTCAGACAGATTGATCAATTTCCACCAGAGATTTTTTATTTATTTTTTCCTATTAAAAAGATCTTTCAGGTCAACATTTTGAAGCTTTCCTTTTTTAACCAAGACAAAGCAGGAAATGGAAACTCTCCGTTAAAATGTGAATGAGAGCAGAGTCTGGAGAAAAAGTGAAAGTTATAATTCCTCTTTCAGACTCTTAAAGATGGTACACGTGACCCCGCGAGATCCACTTCACCAGCGTAAAAAAGCCACTACAACATGAGACCTCAGGCGAGACGCGAGTGTTGACGTCCAAGGAAAGTGGAGTGTAATAGTCTGTAAGTACCACAAGACAAGATACTATAAATAATACAATACTCTCCACAATTGGTGACATGCATTCAGGGATATATTTCTATATTTGTGTAAATGAGTAAATCAAATGTAAAAAACAAAAGTGACAACATGTCATCATATGGCTGTTGAGGGACGGTGTCTTTGGGGCATTTTTCCCTGGAGGTGTTTCTGTGTGACTGACATTTTTGTCTCAAACCTCCTCCTCTGTGAGCAAAGGTTTTTCTATACATTGACAAAATACTGTCTTTTACTCCTCCCTCAAACCGTCTGTCTTCCCTGGCCAAGACAACATCATGAACATCATCGTACATTGCAAGTGTACGATGATGTTCCCCCCTTCAGTTGTCTGTTTTCTGCAATATGGACCAAAAAGATACATGTGTTGTCTTGAACATCTTCTCTGGTCAATTGACGATTCTCTCCATGAGAAACTTCATTAGTGTTTGTGAGTTTTCAGAGGATCAGCCAGGACTAACTCCTACTGAAAATAAGCCATGCATGTTAAACACTAGGATTTCCTGGATTACAGTGGATTGAAAATGTAGCTTTTGTTTACAGTCCGACCAAATGCTGTCATATTAATGTATCCCGGATCAGACAAAAAAAAAATGTTTTGGAATTGTCGCTCAGTTCATTGTTCCTCATCTGCACTGTAATCTGCACAGATGGGACTACAGTAATTACATCATCATGTCCTGTGGAAAAAAGAAACAGGGTGGACAAGCAAAATGTCCCTCGCTGAGAGTCAAGAACAAGATGTCAAAGACTTATGCAAACACAGATGAAACTGTTGCATACAAAGTGAGCGGATGTTGAACATCAAAACTATTTTATAACTTCCAGGTGCTGTGCTGACTGGAGCAGATGGTGCCAGTGAATCTTTGCTATAACACACACACACACACACACACACACACAGCATTCCACTGCAGAAGCATCTGCATCCCAAGAGCAACTTCAGACAAACAGTTGCCTGATGACGTCTTAAGAGCAAAAGGTGACAAAACCTTCTGGCCCACAGACAACATTACAAGAATGAAATTATGGTTGGATGTTTTCTTAGGCCTTTACACAGAGAGAGAGAGAGAGAGAGAGAGAGATGCATAAATCCATATATATATATAAGGAAATATAAAGGATATTTTAAAGGAAAGCAAACAATGAAATATGATCTCGGCATTTAATAAACAGTGGGCAGCTTTGAGCGCCCGGGGAGCAGTGATGGGTATACAAATATATACAAAGATAATATATGTATATTTTCAAAATTCAGTTAAAGAACAACAGCAGGTTAGATAATTCCAGATTCCTGGTCTTTGTGAGGCGCGGACACAACGTAAATTGCCAGACTATCCTCCAGAAACCTGACTGTGTCCCTCATGACAGAAGCTTCCCAGCTTTAAGCACATTAAAAAAAAAAAAAAAAAAAAGCCAATGCCTGAGCGAATGTCAGGGTTTAAGGCTTAATTCTGCAGGTAATCGGGGACAAAGGACGTCTGTAATTACTTTGTTTCCCCAGTGGGCGATGGCAGAAGCTCAGCAGCAGCAGCAGCAGCAGCAGCAGCAGCTTCCCATTAGGCTCTCGCCACAAATGACTTGGGACCCACAAGAAATCCCGTTCAAAGCTTTTTCTCCCAAGAGAATCTTTTTCCAGATTTCACATTTAGATTTTCTCTGGCTTGCGTGCTTTACTGGAAAACATAAATCAAAACGACTGATAAAGATAAAGTTAAATAAATAAATAAATATTTTACAGATTTCATGATGTGAAGAAATGAAGAAAATTAGCAGCGCATAAATGCAGCTTATGAAGGAGATAAACAGTAATTATGGCAATTGGAGTTGAACTGTAACGACTGTGACAGAACGTGATCTTCATAGCATTGTAATTGGACAAAGAACAAAAGTACTTTTTGTCATGGATCTTCAATCCAACTTCAAACAAAGGCCATATATTTGTATCACATACACAGGTTTCCTGAAATACTGAACAGTTTTTTTTTTTCTGAGCCTTTACAGACAGGCCTCATTATCTCATCATTTTCAACATGAGCCCAAAGAGAAAATCGATTTCTTTAATTTATGTCTCCTTGAAGGTCAAACTCAGCTAAATTAAAACTGCAATTCATAAAATGCACAGTTGGAAACCACAAAGCTTTTCTCCCGTTCATAGTTTTCCTGGTGAAGTCGCCCATCTGCCAGTTTTATTGGCTTCAGCTCTGATGTGATTTTACTGTTGTTCACTGTCAGAGTCTGGTGGACTGAAACGACACCCTCTCCCATCTCAGAGCCTTGGATCCAGGCATGATAATACCTCTCCCAACATGCTGGGCCGACACAGGTGTCAGATCTTCTACCTCTCTTTCTCTCTCCCTGCCTGAGCCCAGAAAGTTAATCTGCAATTCCAACACACTTGCACTAAGCCGATCACAAGCAGAGAGCAGACTTCTGTTACTGTCAGCGCAGCTGTAAGGTGACTCACCTGTGCACCTGGATCCTGAATGCTGCTTCATCAGGACTTCTGGGATTTCACTGTACACAAGTCACAGATATAAATAACTGTGGCCTGGTGCTTAATAACAAGGACTTACAGTGCGTGGAGCAAAGCCAGCGTGACGAGCCCACAATCTGAGAGAACCTTTGAAAGCTCCCGTGTCTGCGTATGCTTCTCTTCATGAAAGGTAGCTTCATCTGTGAAATGAGAATGCTAATCATATTCTGTAAGTGAGTTTGAACTGGCAGGGCAGAACATTCAATTCAGTTCAATATTACATACGAGGGAAGAAGAATAAAGGAGGGAAGTGAGGCATGTTTCATGTGCAGGCAGACTTAGAGCATAAACCTGTAGTCTGGATTATAGAAGGAGAATAAGGTGTGAGAAACAGGTCTGGATTTATGAGATTTAAGATTTGGAGATTAAGAATAATGATCCTATTTAGAGGGAATATACAACAAAACCACAAATGGCAAGACCGGACTTATATAGAGGACTTTTAGAGACTATAGAGTCAGGCCCTGTACAGACTGCACCTAATGTTGCTCAACTTCAACATTTTGGCAGTAGCTTCAAGACTCTAAGGCCAGTTTGGAGGTTGTTGTTTTGTCAGTTCCATCATTTTGTCATCAATCAAAGAGCCTTAATCACTTATTCAACAGAGACCACTGGTGAAGCCTGCTCATTCTTGCAGCTCCAGCTGATACAGACTGCTCTCCAGCTTTGATTCCCCTGACAGCAAACCACAGGGGACGGATGTCAGGTGATGCATATTGTCCCAAAGCTGCTGCCTTCCTGTCACAGAGGCTATCGCAGACCTCAGCCCAGACCTCAGGGAGTAGAGTCCAGGTGATGCCAGTTTTCCTGTCGCCACCATACGTTCGGGAAGCATTTGCTCTTCACTACCCAGCTCCTCCAGCAGTCTGTTAAATGTGATGCAAATGTCAGATGCAATGTCTAAGTCAAATCCCTCCCTCACTCCATCCATCAATCTCCTCTTTGTCTCCTACCTGGTAGCTCCATCTCTAGGATCATTATACTACCAATATAACCATGTCCCTCCTCTGAACATGTCCAAATCATCTCATATGTCTTTTTTAGCTTTTTCTTGAAGATGTGTCTCACCTCTAAAGAGAACCTAAGCATCTCCAACTCCTCCACCTCCAGCTCTTTCTCCTGTTTTCTACCTATTCCTATAGTGTCTCCAATTCCACTGCTTTCTTAGGGCCCATATTGTCAAATTCATCTTCAATATGTAAACTAATAAAATCTTTATTGTTTTTGTTATGTTTTCCCTCTTGCCAAGTTCTACTAAGAACTATTTAAGATTTGATTTCTTCATCACACTTGAATGAGCACAAATATAATTAACATCAACATTTGATGTCAATTGTATTATATACATTCAAGATTCCCTTACTTCTCACAATTATATATATATATATATATATTTCCAGGTCAAGACTGCTGCCCCTTTGTCCCAATGGATAAGGGACTTCTTGACATTAAACTGAGCTGAGACTAGACTAGACACCAATGTTTTTAATTCCCATAAATTAATAACTTCATCCATTTCAGCGTCCAATACAGATTTACATCCGTGCAAATTTATTTTCTTCCCTGAAATGGACATTTTATTTCATGAATGTATATGTATTTTTTGGGTTTTTTTGTGCCACAGTTCTTTTCGCTCCTGGGAAGTAAAAGATCTGTTAATAATGTATTCAGGCAGAGCTTATTATAGACCAAGTCATTAAATACAAATTAAATCACTGCCAGGCCTGAGCTGACAGTTCTTATTTTTAGTTCCATGCAATCATATAATGATGCTGAAGATGTGAGGACATCTTTGATGCCCAACAAAAAGTAGTAATCATCTGACTGTCATTCATATCTGATGCTTAGATAAACAAGCCCCTGTTCATCTGCTGATGAACAGAGTATGAAATACAATCAGAAGATTTAAGCCCTTATTTAGAGTTCCACTCTTCAGACCTAAAGTGTGGTTGTTGGGCTGAGATTTCAGAATAAAAGAGAAATAATTAATGACTTATTACATTATTTCATGTAATAACCTGCATTCGGTTACCGTCACTATCATCACTGCTTTGATTGTTTTATAACAAGGACATTGAAATTACTGTGACTTATATACCTTGTTGTTTACTTGTCCTTTTTGAAAGGTAGATGTTGATGTTTCATTTGTTGCATGCATTATATCTTCAACCCATCGGCCTGTGTTTCTGGACCACCTGACTTTTTATCTTATTTGTGCTTATTTTGTCACAGCTACACTGCAGATACCGTTCCACTCACTTTTGTTCTCTTCACCAATCACTGACCAGGGAATTAAACAAATTTCTCTCAATTACGGGAAGTTTAAGGTCATTTCTAAGTCATGTAAATCTTGGAGTTAAATCTCTCAGAAAGTCTTTTCAAAGACGTTTCTTCTCCTACGTGGGATTGTTGATGTTTCCTTTCATAGCAAAACAGATGATAAACAGACTTTGAAGAGTAAACGGGGGATTGGACTATTTTTACTTTCTTTTTAAATCAAGTCTTTAACCATCAAACTTTCTTTGAATTGTTTCTAAGTGAAGCAATTCCTTTAGGTCCTGACTTACATTTATGTAAATCTTTTCAGCTTGTGAGAGATTTTGAACCCATGTTCTTCACGGACTACAGGTTTCTACATGACCTTCAGCAGATAATAACAGGGAAAACATCCCATATATATAATTGTCTTAACGTTCTGCCTGTCTGAGAAAACACAGAGCAGATGTGGCCTCAATGTGAGGTTTAATTAGCAGACGTGTTCAGAATATAAGAATGACTTAAAGCCATCCTTCCTCACTCAACAAGAGTCATAAGCAGTGCACGAGGAACCAGGAACCAGACCTTGGAAATAAGAAGCCATTTGTGACTCCTCATTACAATTATTTCTCCAGATTTTACACTGGTCTGCTTACGTGGTGCCAGACTTGGGGAAAATCCATTATCAAATCACAATCACAGACAAGTGAGGCTGATAACGCGCAGCCTCCGGCACATTCTCCTTGGTATCAGATATGAATTCACATCACTGCGGTGAGAGACCAAACAAGCTGCAGTAGAATAACACAAGCCAAATGAACCCAAATTCAACTGGCGGCATTGTGACTCCCTGACAATAAGTGCACCAGCTGGTGGACTCATTTGAATTCCTCCTCATATTTCCAGCAGAACATAAAACTCTGGCTCCACTAAAGATAGGAGGGATGAGTAAGCACATAACTCAGCTGAATACAAAAGGAGGAGAGAGGAGGAATACGTCATGGAGACCGTGTCTGTGAGAAGGTTCTGGGAAAAAATTGTAAACAACAGACAGAGGGGGTTGTCTGTGGGTGTGTGGACCAAGCAACAACAGGAAATACATTAGGATTTAGCTCCGTAAAACCTTTAAGTGATGAGGATGATGTAATATATATGAATATATTTCAGTTTTTGGACTAGAGAAACGTATACAGAGGACAGGGTGAGATGGAAAATGTTGCCTCGCTGTAAAAAAAAAAAAAAAAAGGAGAAGAAGAAGACATTTTTACTAGAATATAGACAGAACATACGTCTTACACAGTAACTGAATGAATAGAATAAACAGTAACAGTAATACATGTCTTATCCATCAAATAGCCTCAGAGAAAAGGTCTGGCTCACGTCTACTGTTAACAAATCAGACCATGTGTTTCTTCATGTTTCTTTGATAAAACACCTGTGTTGATGATGCGATGAAGCAAAAGTGGAAATCTGCAACAGCAGTTCATAACGTGCACAAATGCAGTATTGATTAAGACTATTTTTATTAACTTGGTATGACTTGGTAATCTGGACGTGACACAATCGTGATCCAAAGAGCTTTTGCAGATCAAATTGTCTTTTATGAAGAGCTGAGGAAAAAAACTGTAGCAAATGTGTGATAACTGTGGTGCATTAAATGTCTTCTCCTCCAGGATTCATACCAGGGATGTCAGATATTAAACATTTGCCCATATCTGAAATACATGATGGCATCAAGCAGATTTATCAGCTGAACATTCATGATGTAAATCTTCTGTTCCATCACATCCCTCTATTGGAGTGGAATCCTGTGCCTGTTGAGGTCATTTGAGTACAGTGACCTCACTGTCAGGTTCCAGAAACCAGTGTGAGATGTTTGGAGCTTTATGACATTATGAAAGTAGCCATGAGAAGATGGATCCACTCAGCAACAATACTCAGGCAGGCGTCTCATTGCAACAATCTCATATGGTTCTAACAGACCTGTAGTGAAAGAAGATCAACTCCCATCACCAATAAACCACCACCACAAACCTTTAATACAAGGCAGGATGGATTTTTATGTTGTTGATGCCAAATTCTGACCCTACCATCTGAGCTGTAATAGAGGCTCATCAGCAGGACTGAGCAGGAGTGTAACCTGGTGTGATCTTCTGCTGCTGCAGCTCATCAGGTTATCGGAGTTGAACCAGTCTGTCCATTGTCCTCTGACCTCTGGCATCAACAAGTCATTTTTTCCCACAGAACTCTCACTCACTGGACATTTAGTCTTTATTGAACCGTCTCTATAAACATTACAGATACAGTAGTTGTGCGTGAATATCCTAGTATGTCAGCAACTCATGAAATATTCAGACCAGCCTGTCTGCCTCCAACATCCAAGCAATGGTTCAGTTGCACGAATCACCTTTCTTTCCCATTCTGATGCTTGCTTTGAACTGCAGCACATTGACATGACCATGTCCACATGACCAAGATGCTGCCAGGCGATCCACTCAATAGAAATTTGGGTGCTGTGCTATAACGTCATGCATGCTAATACTACAATATAAATATATATATATATATATATATATATAAACTATTATATATGACTGTCCCAAAACATGTTTCCGGTTGTGTGAGAGTGTTTTATTGTTTCTCAGCTGTGCTCCTCTCTATCAGCCTGTCTGGACTCTCTGTATTAAACTGTAAAGGCACCGCAGGGTGCTGACGGAGCTCAAACATTTTAGCTGACTCAATGTTTCACAGCCGTGGTCCTCTTTGCCAAACGTCAGACAGATGTATCCTCTCTCCCCTGTTCGCTTTGTTATGACCTGACCAAAGCAAAACTGCTGTTGGACCCATAAAAGGCCAAGGATGATAACGGAGAGTGATGGGGCGACTTATTTTACAAGTGATGTTTCTACTGTGGACTTGTCCAATACTAACGCTAACTAGTGAGGTCTGCACTGAAGGTTACTTTGGAGGAGTTACTAACTTTGCATTTTGGCCAGCATTAACTTCCATTGGGATCATCATGGTGCAGTGTTATTTGGGTGGTGGTCGTGGAGAAGGATCCATCTGCGACCCAGTAAAGCAGATGCAAATGGATAAATAAATTTACAGCATTAAGAAACAATAAATGAAGTTTGAGTTTGAGTTTGTAATGCTTAAAATTTCAAGACAGAATTATAAGTTTATCATTTTAATACACAAACGTGAAGATACACAGTTTATGTCAGTATTAGAACAAAGAGGAGTGAGGGTTTTCAACAAAAAACAGGATCTATTTTATTAGATAACAACAGAAATGTGATGCTGAGCCACAGACACTGGTGAAGATAACATCAGGTTTGGAGATCAACCTCAGGCATTTGTGTAATGACTACAGCCTCTATAGTGTGATGACTGTCTCAGACTATAGAGATTGTCTAACAACATGTTTCCCCCGGGATCACAGTAACCACACACACACACACACACACACACACACACACACACACACACACACACACACACACACACACACACACACACACAATGTGCTGCTGTACATGGAACAAACCAGAACTCAGTGTTATTTAAAATTCATTCTGGGCGAAAACACAGCAGGCTGTTTCCATGACAACATTGTGACATAAAACAATAATGCCATTGAAAACTAATAGAGTGATAGAACATGTCTAATAATATTTCAACCACCCTCGTTTCACTGTTAGTGTTTTGTCTGTGAAAAATTCTGCTTTACCCAGGTCATGGTCAGGGCTGGAGAGTTTGGTCAGGCAGGTGGACTTTTTAAGAAAATAGTAAAAATAATTTGTTTTCAGACATGAAATTATCAGTGAAAACACAGGAATAATATATATAAATTTTAAATGTATCTGGGAGTTGACAACCTTCCCACACTGGAGGGTCTCTCTACTCCTGAAGTCACCAAAACCATGATGCCAAATCCTGGAAATGTGTCTCAGATCCAGTTGTTGTAATTGTTCACACGTTGGGGTGAATTGGGTTCTGTAGAGGAACCATCCATCCACCATGTTCCTCACTGTGTTTGATGATCTTGAACATAATATCTAATACTTTATTCTAGAGAAAAAAAAACAAACATATTTTCTCTCTATAAAAGCTCGGGGCCCTGGTGGTGACTGGTAGTAATGTCGCTGTGGTGCTTCTCACAGATTTGACAAAATAATTTCCTCATAATTGATTAATGACCAAAAGGTCAGAATAAATCTCTGGCCAAACACCATCACAGCTCCACCAGCATTTTAAATCCCACCTCTAATTAAATGCCGACTCCACCCGCGAGGTTTCACGCACTAATACATGCGATGGAGTTCAATACAACACCATACAGCATCGAGGATCATTTTCTTCACAATAAGCCAGAGGGGAAAATATGAATTCCAGCTCCACAAATTTAATATCATCCATGTTTCTCTGCAGAGACAGTGACGACACAATCACAATGACTCACTATGTTACACACATACAGTGTAATTGCTTATGTGGCCTGAGAGAGTTTCCATGATAAACAGTTGTTTCTGTAAAAGACAGACAACAGGGATCTACAATGTTTGGCGTTGAGGAGACAGCAGTAAAATACTCTCTTGAAAATGACAAATTCTCCGATTTAAAGTGTTTCATGTGATCAGATGATCTAAAGAGCTCACCTGTGCATTAAGGTGTTGTTCAGAATAGGCTTTTAGTTTGAACGGTTCACCTGCTTTGTTCCTCCTGTGGACCTTTCATTTCCATCCTCTCTCATTGTGAGGTCTTTGTGGACCACGTGTTCTCCAAACTTCAGATAAAATCAGTGCTTTTCAAATGGAAGATGAAACTAAGTGGATGAGTCAAAGTAAAGTGGGAAAATCTCTCTCTGCGTTGATTTTCATTAACCTTGCTTTGTGTAATTCCTTTTTGTCCTTCGAGGAGTCAAGATGATTTAAAGAAAAATATGCCATGAAAGAAAGATAAAAGACATTACTTAAATGTATAATGAGGTTTTTCATTCAATAAACTGTGTTTAGGCAAATATGTATTGAAGACATGTTAAATTGAGACCAAATAAATGGATATACAGATTCATAGAGAAATTTATATATTTTTTTACCTAAATTATATTCAGCACGTGTTAAAAACAAAATATTGATATGCAGAATGCCTGAGACTATAAAATTGTCCAGCTTTGGAAGAAGAACATCTGACCTTTTGCTAAAGAACAAAACAGAAAGCTGATGCAGCCACAGCGTTTGTGGATTGCATTGCCTTTAACTCCAACATAATCTCCAGATTTATTTCTTTATCAGAGAGCGGCTGCAGGCAAAGTCCTATATCTGAGGAACGACCGGAGTTCATTTTCATCGTAAAAATCAGAGAAATAAGTGAAGGGATTTCTTTAAATCCACCATTAACCCAACATGTGACCAGCAGTATTGTTAAACAGCTGGTATGGAGAAACTGCCTCATCCAATTATCGGTGCGATTGCAGAGCTCATTCAGCATAACGTTCGCTCTCATTGTTATGGCTCTGACCACAGAAGGTGAATAGACCTGCAGCTGATTTTTTTCCTATCACACTGGCCTCATTATCTTGATTATCAGGGTATAAGGGACTATAATACTATAAGATTGAGATAATTATTATAGTTATTTTAAAGGAGGGGGACGCCTCTGTCATCAGTCGTCTGCCACACATCATTCAGCCTTTAGATCCAATCCTTTTAAAGTCTAACTGCACATTGATACTGCAGCAGCCCATAGATGACTCCTATTGACATCATGACATGTGACACTCGAACTGCTCATCACCATCAGGAGGACAGTGGTCCTTCTTACATCAACCAAATGTTCCTCGGTTGGAGAATAAACCATATTTCCACAAAGAAGACCAGTTGCTACAACTAAACCCTAAAAATCATGACCTGGATGAATGAGAATCATCACAGACATTTTAATTCACAGCTAACATCAATCTATCTACCCTTCCATCCATCCATCTATTCAATTATCCATATGTGTTTATTAAAGATCAAATCATGATATTTTTTTTTGTCATTTTGATATTGTGATTCACACCTCAGCACACAACGAAATGTCACATCTGCACTGAAGCCATCACCAAAGTGAAGAGTGAGCAGCTTTTGGGCACAAATCCAAGTCTGATTCCTTCACCACTAGACCACCAACTGACCCGGATGTATATATAAACATATACATGAATATATGTGTGTGTTTAGATTAAAATATATTGATTGGAGTAACTTTGCCCAAAGCCTTCTAAAGTTTGAGGAGATTTTTTAAGACTAGGAAGAGCAAAGGAGCTGCAGAGAAAGTCCAGGAAAAAAAAAAAAATAATAATAATCTAGTGTGCCATCTTAACTGGCAGGCACCTGGGATGGCGCCAAAATGCACCCTGGGAAACTGTGACCTTCAGGGGAAATGATGCAGGAGGTAGCAGCAGCTTCCTGAATCTGATGCAATTTGTCAAACCTTCACTGACTCCTCCAGCGCACAGACACCCGTCGGCACCAACACAAGTAAGTCCTGTGCATAATGTTTATTTCTTTATCAGTTTTTATATCCAAAAATTAGACACTATTACATTTTTTTTTTCTCAAACATAAAAAAAAACATACCTATGTCACGTAAGACCAACGTCACCTGATGAATAGCCTTTGTTTGTTTCTCTTTTTTTTTCATCAACACCTACTTTCAAAATACCCTACAGCTTTAAGACACAGGAAGTGGGAGGAAGATGGAATAAAGCAGTTTAATTTTTTACACGACCTTAGGTCTTTTCCATTTATATTTTTTTTTCCTTAAAAGTTAACAGTTTTATTCTCTTCACCGGCCGTATTGATTCCCCGATAGGGAATATCTGTATTGAGCAACATGTCACTTAAAATGATGCATCGGAGAATCATGGCTCCCTAGTTTGCCGTACTGCACCACTATCCATTTGTTCGGCCTCTCTTGCAAATATGAGTATTGGCATTTAGAATGAAACTGACTCAGTGTGGTGTCAGCAGCACTTTAGCGTTCATCACTTTGCTGCTCCTCTGAGAGGAAGTTGCCGTGTTACAGGGCAGGGACTCAGGGAATTTGGTGTTTCATTATCAGTCAGTACAGATACATAAATGACAGGAAAAACAATATCAGACATGTTAGGTAGGAGTTAGGACTCACGGGCTGCGGCGACGCTTTTCAGAATTGATCTCTGAGATGGCGAAACAGCTGACCCTTGACAGTGCCTGAGGAACAAAGGCCCAGATATGAGTGTTGCTATTCAGAGGACGCCTTGGTAATTTGTTCATCAATTTCATTTTTCTTTGGCATGGGGTTATTTCCCATGGGGCATCACAGTGCAGGAAAAATAACGAGCGATACAGAACGTAAGGAGAGAATTAGCTTTATAGTCGAGGAGTCAAACTCCAGGCCTGGGGTCCACTTCTGGCCTGAGAACCAGCCAAATAAGGCCCTGCATTATTTTCCATTTGAATTCTTTCTTTATTCAGTGAAGCTGAAGTTAAATATTAAAACAGATGAAGCTGAATGACAATCAAATAACGACTACATGTGGGAAAGTTGAACATGTTTTGCAGCTTAATCATAGAGTTGACTGACTTCACTGACTTTCAGCTGATTTTCTATGTGTCTTTTGAAAAACACATAATAATAAATGTATATTTCATGACCTGCATGTGAATCACTTCATTCCTCCTTAGAGCAATGTATTATTGATATCCCCAAACAACAAGACAGTTTATATTTTCCCTCTGTGCCCTTTTATATCTAAATAACTTAGAGTTCTGCATAAATGTGTTGTGAAATGCGAAAAACAAGTGGCCAGATGACATGCTATACATTTGTGTCACACGCACAGTTTTGCATTGGCAGCTGACACGTCCCCCAAGGCACAGATTCCAAGACAAACCAGAGTGTCTTTTGGGGCAGAGTTACAATGTCACTCAGTAGCAACTCCTCCTGCAGGGTCCACATGTGACCTATAGTCAAAGCAGAGAACTGTGCAAGAGATGACTTTAGGAGTGACCTGACCGTGCCTGAACATGCAAACCCCCACCATAAGAGAACAGGCCATTATTGACCCACAGAAGAAGTTATTATTTTGCTTTCAAGGCAACCGTTGTAATCTCTGCCAAGGAAGACTAGCACAGATGCTAGAACCTTGAGGAGGTTGATGGAGAAGCAGAGAGAGGGTCAGGAGGAGCTGCCAAGTGTGGGATTGTGGTTTTGTATGAGAAGGTTAGGAGTGGCAGAGAAGTATGTTAGATTGGTGCATCATATGTATGAGATGTGATATGTATGACAGTGGTGAGGTGTGACGTTGGAAGGACAGGAGACTTTAAGAAGAAGTTCTAACCTTCACTGCTGTATACTCAATTTATAGAAATTCTAACAGAAGTGAAAAACAAAAAAATCTAAGCAACAGCCAGGACATAGTTCAACAAATCGACCGACTTTCCCTTGTGGTTGTTCTGTTTAAAAATGGATGTTTTAATTTGGCCAAAACTCAGGCTCCAGGCTCACAATTAGAATGTGGCAAAATAATAAAAGTCTCATAATGAAGTTGACCTTTAAGATGTTCTCCTGATGTTCTTCTCTCATACATTACATATTGTATGTACATTGTACAATACATTGTGTGTTGCATTTTTTTTTCCATAGAATAAAAACAAGATATCTACAGTATATGTCTGTCTATATATCCAACTTTCCATCCATTCTTCTATGAAGCCACAGCATATCAGTATACTAAATGCAAAAAAAGCTAATTATGTTTTGTGTTATGTGACATCTTCTTTAAATAATAATGAATACTTTTGTGCATTTACTGTAGAGATCATCACGACAGAAGCTCATTTGTTCTGAATTCAAGCCGTCAAATTAAAGCCCAGCTCTGGTTAAGAGAGGGATGTAAATGTTCCCACTTTGTTTAATTGGCCTTCAACCAAATAAGTGCAGCATATTTCCCCACAATAAACATCCCGAGGGAGGAATGAAGCAGTGGGACGTCGACTTAATCTGTATACAACCAGAGATACGCCAAGGCATCACTTAGAAGTGGTTAAGTGTAATTAGTTCAGAGGTCTGTGCAGAATGGAATAGAATCCTTACTGTAGATACAGGTGACAATTACCAATGAATGTAAGATACTTCTACACTAACCTTCTAGTTTAATCAGTTACTGGGATAATAGCAGCACAACTGTACAAGATGTCATTGTAGTTTCTCTAAACAACGCACATTGATGAGAGTATTATATCAATGTGTGTTTAGTTCCAGCCTGATACCTCAGAAGAATAGACAAACCTCTTTGAGATAGTTAGATTTAGAAGGTTATTTATTAAGATTGAAGATATAAGCAGTTTATCAAATCCTTAATCTCAAAATGAGGTATAACTTTATATGACAGTGCTATTTTGACTAGAACATTAAAAAAAAAATCTAATAAAGAGTCTTTACAAGATACACTCTGCTTGTTGAATGAATAGTGAAGTCTAAGACCACATTGAATTTTCTGAATAATTCAATATTTTTTGTAATTAAACACACGTGTCTCCTTTTTAAAGAGACATGAAGAGCCTGCTCACCCACCACCAATCTGGACGCTGCCTATAACCGCCCACAGCTGCACTTTGTTGACGGTTCACTGACCAGGCAGAAGGAAGAGCTCATCAAGGATCATGAATAGGATGTGACTGAGCTCAGACAGGATTTGTTCTGCCTCCATTGAAAGGTCTGACTCTGCCACCTCCAAGTGGAATATCACACCTGCTGGACTTACACCGGAATTACACACATTTTTATCCTCTTCTCCCATCAAACGTTTCCTCTTAATGCCTGTGATGCATTAATCAATCCATCCATCCATCCATCCATCCATCATCCATCCATCCATCCATCCATCCATCCATCTATC
>JAFBJS010000967.1:0-17242 GCA_016785265.1 Paraplagusia blochii
AAAACAACGGTGGCGCGTAAACGACGCGTATAAGTTTACGAAGACGATGGGGCTAAAAAGTGTTAAAAATGTTTGGGTTTTTCATGTAAAAAAGACAAAATAAACAGGAGCACATAATTTTGCGACCTTCTCCAGAAAGATCAAAGGATAGATAGATAGATAGAACTTTATTAATCCCTCAGGAGTATCCCTTGGTATTTTTTTCATTTGTAACAACTGTAAATAACATGTCTTAATTTTCTATAATTCTCCTTGGCATTATTTACTTATAATTATATTACATTTCAATACAATACAATACATTTGGCAGCTGCTTTTATCCAATGTCAGAGTCAGACGTGGTCCAATCACAGAGTCAGAGTGGTCCAATCACAACCAATCATCAAATTGGACAGTGGTGAACTTTGAACTGATCAACCCTAAGATTCAGTGTCATTGTAGTATATGGCTGCCATGTTTGAAAAATAACAGTGCATAGTAGAGGAAATGCAACGTAAACAGTATAGATTACAGTAGAAAAAAGCAATTTTTTTCTGATTCAGTCAATACAAATAATAATAAAGCATCTAAGGCTTTAAATGAAATGATATTAAAGATTTTAAATGTCCAGCCCAGATCATAAACAACAACAGTTTGTATCATGCCAAAGACATACCTGATGCTCAATCTGTTTTGTGTTTTCTCCACAGACAGCCTTTCCCGGCTGGCGACAGAGTGACATTTAATGGGAAGGAGTGTATCTGCCAAAAGTGTACCCAGCCTCTCCCTGCTGACAGTCCTGCACCCATACAAGCAGTCCAGAGTCAGTGCTCTCTATGTCTTTGTCTTTGTTTATTTGGTGGCCAGGCTAAACGTGAATCAAAATCAATGTTTGTCTTTCTCTCCGTTAAATTGTCTGTTTTGATGCAAGAAATAAACAAGATTGTTGTTTTCCATTGATTTTTTTTTTTTTTTAATGTTGTTTTTCTGTGTAGATTGCTGTGGTTGTGGCAAGGAGTTTAAGAACGAACAGTCTCTGGTGGCCCTGGACAAACACTGGCACCTGGGCTGCTTCAAGTGCCACGTCTGCAGTAAAGTCCTCAATGCTGAGTACATCAGCAAGTAAGTGCTGAGTCGCTTACAGCTCGAGAATTTGTATTTTTTATACTGAGGATATTATAATGTTGATATATTTTGGTTGTTGAACTATTACGCATTTTAATGTTGGTTGGAGGCAATTAAATATGAACCTTCACTAATTCACCAAATATTTGTTTTTGTGTGTATTGGTGAGATTAAGCAGGTATGTGTTTCACATCTGTTTGTTTATGTAGGACCTATTAATATGGAAAAAATTTCAAGACAGGGTTATCAGGATAAGCTTTATCTTGGAATAAGCCCATGCAGGCTGTTTAATTAAAAAGAAAGAGTTTCATCAGGTGAGTAAGTTAATTAGTAGTGATATTTTCCTGGTCTTGTTTCGGAAAGATGTGGTTCGTCACTGGGGTCACGTTGTTTGTGCTCAGGCACACATTTTGCATAGATAACTAGAAAGTAACAGAAGAAAATGACATTATGCAGTACATCTCTACATTTATGCGGCAACCACAGGCTGTTGACTCACACCTGCTGTCAGTGTTCACACTTTATTGTGTTATACAACACTGTTTATTATAGTTATTTTCTCTTTACGAAGATACCAAAGTTGCCAATTTCTTCCCGAGTGCCTCAGTGAATCTCGGAATTACACGAAATTATGGCTTTTTTGATGTTCTGAACAAAATGTATAAATGGTATGAGAGCCCTTCTGACGCATTTTTTTTAATTTTTATTTTGTTTTACTTTCATAGTGTGTTTTTAAATTATTTAAATATAAATGAGGAAAAAAGGTAAAAAAGAAAATAAAAGGTGTTTTATATTTTTGATTTATGTTGTTTTTTTTCTTATTCTACTGAACCTGTACTGAGGATGTACCAACTTGTACGTTCTACCCCATATACGTATGTATTAGACTAAAGAATTGTATAAATAGCTGTGTACAACATAAACACACTACTCCAATATAAGTTGTGGAAAAATTACACATTTATTTTTCACCATTTTGTCTGAAACAGTCCTATGATTCTTATGCACCATTTGATGTAAAAACAAGAAATGTCTGGTGTTGGACAGAAGAACTTTCCAAAAACATTGATTAACATTATAAACCGGGCTCATTCAGCCTGACAATAGTCAATATAAATGGGCACAGATGGAAACAGATGCAGTATAAGAGTAAAAAGACCTCTTTAATGAGAGAAAAGACATTTCAGCAACGTCACAATGTAAACGACTCTTCTCTTTGATGACATCAGAGACGACACTGAACGGAGTTTCACTGGCAAATGTCCCAGAAATACTTATTTTGAATACAATTAGTCCTGACACGTTTAGTAAAAACAGCGTCTTGAACGGGAGAGAATGTCTGGTTCTCCAAGAAGACGAACTCCGTGAAATTTAACTAATTTATTTTGCTCTCATCCGTTCTTTACCGTTTCTTACTCCGAGTCTTTGAGGGAGCATTAATCACGTGCCGGTCAGAGTGTCAGTGCTGCTGACTCAGTTCCTCATGTGGAAGTCGAGCGGAAGTCGAGCGTATTTGCCGAGGCCGCGGCTTTGCAGCATCGGAATAATATTATTGTGGGAAATCCGATACCGATATAATCCGATATAAAAAAATTATGCTCATATCGGCCCGATATTTATCGGTGGACCGATATATCGGACAATCCTAGTATGTATATTTATATAAATCAAAATAGTACTGTGATTACATGGAGTTTGTAATGGATTTATGTAGATTTCGATAAATCAATCTATAATGACTAAATAAATGTTTTTGCTATTTTAACTGTTTCCTCCAGGGATGGAATTCCCTTCTGTGAGATGGACTACCATGCCATGTTTGGAATCCAGTGTGAGAGCTGCAAGAATTACATTACTGGAAAAGTTCTGGAGGTAAGGATAACGCACAAACAGATAGGTGACAGGTTTGAACAATCGTGCTGAAATAATGTAAAGACTTCCATTGAAAAAACATGTAAACACAGCGAGTACTCGGCAGGGGAATTGACAGAGGTGGCACTTTTTCACTTAGTAGGGTTTTGCCAAAGATATCCATGAAAATGAGACTGCAGAGATTTGCAAAAAAATGCGGAATATCTGTAGAGTAGAATTATGTTAGTCTATTTCTTATTCTCTTTCTAGTAGCTTTGAGTCCTGACCCACTTTTACCCAGAGTCATCATGAAATTTTTATCACCACTTTCTCTATTTGCTGCTTATGTGGCTGCATGGGAAACAAACTTACATCTGCTGCAGGAGCAGATCTGAGACCAGCTCTTGGTAAATGTGTAACTTGAGAGATTCGGGTACTGATGTCATCAAAAACAACATTTCCCCTGGAGTGTAACTCTAAGAAACAAGGCGGCTCCCAAAGACTGATGGGGTGAGCCCTGCTGAGGCCACGCACCACTTCCTCTGTGGTATGCAGTATGTGGTCATTCAACACAGTCTCTCTTTCACACTCAACCTGACCTCACTCTATCCTTTAACACATCCACACTTTACCTCTCCTTCTCTGCAAAGCCTCAGGCAAGCCATGCTTTCTCTTGTCATTGACTCTCAGGTGGCGCTCTGCAGCCTCAGTCCTGCTGGTGCCTTTAAACAAAACCTCCCGTAAATTCCGTGACATATTATATTACATTCCCATTTTCATAAAATGTCATCTCTCTTTAAGGCTAAACTGTAAAAAGGGTGAAGTTCAAGAGTCAGGGAAATCAGAGCACCACCCAGAGCCTTCTGCTGTCATGACATCACACAATACAAGTGCTAGGTGCATGTGTGACCTGAATTTTCAGGTGTGGAGGAATCACAGTTTTAATGGTTAGATTTCATAATAAACAAAAAAGAACAAGAGTCCGTGTCTACACAAAATTGCGCAATTGGCTCCAGACCTGAAGGTGACATGTGGACCACGAAAAGTATTTTGCATTTCTGCAAAGAAAAAAACACAAGAAATTATGTTTCAACCAATAAAGTATGTTTGTACACCCTGGACTTTTTTCCTAAAATCTAGTCTTTCCAAAAACTTAGAGCCTGTTGATTAATGCTAATAAAAAATGTCCATATAATGCAGTCAATATAATGACCTTTTTTTAGTTTCCATCCATTGTTAAAAAAAACTAATGTTACTGTAACTTTCCCTCTACCTGTGTTGCCTAAAAAGTAGTTAGAACCATCTATTTTATCATCTTTTATTGTCTTATCTATTATCAAACCATCTATTATGAAGACATAGATGCCAAAAAAAGCAGTGAATGGACTACAGTCTGATTGACACTGGTTTCTCCAAGTCAAAACAATCAAAACTGTACAGTCAAAAAGTAGATCAGAGTTTCCCAACCTTTTATTCGCCACAGAGCGTTTAATGTCTCCTACTATTTTCACAAACTGGCCGTAAAGTTGTCGCAGATAAATATCCCTTAATAAAAGTAAATATACGCTAAAATATTTTCCTACCTATAAAATCTTACTACTCGAATTGTGTGCATGCACACAACAAGGATTGGACCCATGCCTATAACTTTCTGCTACCAGACACGTATAAAAGATTAGAATCTTGTATCAATGACGCTGCGTCATGTTGAGTTTATAGTTGTAGTAGTTGTAGTAGTCTTCACTGAGAAAATATTTCCAAATCAAATATAGTTGCATTATTGATGATGAGCCATTCTATTGATTAGTTCTTCTGTTTTCCCAAGTGCACACAGCCTATAATTATCTGCTACCAGACGGGAATAAAAAAGTTAGAATCTTGTATCAAGGACTCTGTGTCATTTTGAGTTTATTGTTGTTGTCGTCACTGAGAAAATATTTCCAAATCAAATATAGTTGTATTATTGATGATGGAATCCTAGCCATTCTATTGTTAAGTTCTTTTGTTGATATGGGTATGGATCAAGTGGAAGTAATAGCCAAAAGGAAACATTATTTCTCTGCAGCCCGGCACCAATTCACCCACGGACTGGTCCCCGACCCAGTGGTTGGGGACCACTGCATTAGATGGTAAAATTCATGTGCAAAAGCTTAATTTCTGGTCGCCTGACATCCACAGATGGAGAGAACAGGTGAAAATCTGTAAAATGCTGCTGGTTATTCTGCAGTCATGCAGAGAGCTGACACCAGATACTGTGATGGAGAGAGGGATGAAGGGAAAAGGAGAGGAAGAAAGCTGTCTGATGGGGGAGGGTGTGTTTGTTGGTGTTGGTGTGACCCAGCAAAGAACAATCTCACTCTCTCACTGGTTCCCTCTCTCTCTTAGTGTCAGTATCTATGCCTCTCTCCTTCACTTTCACCCTTGTTCTAATCCAACAACACTCACATCCTCACTTTTAGTTCAACACCGCTCAGGTTTCAGGGTCTGCAAAGTCAGAAACATTAGAAATGGATTCTGAACATGTTCCTGTCGTTCTTCCCATTGTGTGTGAAAATGACATCATCTTGGTTTGTAGTGCTTTGCTCCATATGTCAGTTGTGTATGTGAAACAACAGGAAATCGTGTGATTGTCAAGGTATTCATTCTGACAGCCGATTAAAATGATTTATAAAATATAAAGCCTTTGGGCTCGACTGAATCACCATCACCAGGTCAGACAAATCGCCTAAAGAAAAATAATTACATTAAAACACACTTTGACACTTTTGTGGCAAAGAGCTTCAAGACCCATAAAACAACATCTGCATGAATCCATAAAAAGACAAGTAAACACCAGGGCTTTGAGCCAGAATTAATTTGACATTCAATTTTTTAATGTTTGTTTAATTTCAGCTACAGATTAACAAACTGTTCAGAACAAACAAACATTTAAGTACATTTATATTATATATATATGTATATAGATTTAGTTTGTTAGCACTATACCAAAGAAATCTTCTTTTTCTTTTGGCTTGGCTGCCACAGCGAGTAAACAATTTCCATCTTACCCTGTCCTCTGTATCCTCAACTCTAACTCCAACCACCTCCATGTCCTCTCTCCATCTCCTCTCCTTTTTGGCCTTCCATATTCTTCTACCAATATAACCACTGTTCCTCCTCTGAACATGTCCAAACCATATCAATCTGTCCTCTCTAGCTTTTTTTTCTAACCTTCCTGTCTGTGTTGTCCCTGTAATGACCTCATTCCTGATCCTGTCCATCCTTGATTCTCCTAAGGAGAACCCCAGCAGCTTTAAATCATCCCCCTCCAGCTCTGTCTCCTGTCTTCTACCTATTCCTAGTGTCTCTAACCCATCCATCATGGCTGGTCTCACCACTGTCCTGTAAACCTTTCCCTTCACCTTAGCTGACTCTCTTCTATCACAGGTCACTCCAGAGACCTTTGTCCAGTTGTTCCATCCAGTCTGGACTCTATTCTTCTCCTCTCGTCCACAGTCTCCACTGCTCTGAACAGTTGAACCCCAAGTGTCTCAACTCCTCCACCTTCACCACCTCTGCTCCTTGTAACCTCACCATTCCACTCCACTGTTCCCCTTTTCATTCACACACATGTACTTGGTCTTGCTACGACTGACCTTCATTCCTCTTCTCTCCAGTCCAAACCTCCACCTCTCCAAGTTCTCTTCTATCTGTTGCCTACACTCACTGCAGATCACAATGTCATCTGCAAGCACTTTACCAGAGAAATACTGTAGTCTAACTAAACAGACTCCACTAGAGTGAGAGGCTTCCATCAGAGGAGAGAACGGGCAGATTTAAAATTAGAAAACAATTGTAATGACCTCAATGTGAGAGCACTTACTATTATCTATTTTAATTTTCAAAAATGGATCAACTCTCATTTGGCCTGTTTTTGCCTCCTCACTGCTCATTCACCTGTCACTGTTTTCTCTACTGTTTGACACATCATTGTATAAAATCTGAAGGTAGTGCAGACCTTCACCTTGAGTCACCAGCTTTACTGTATTCTTCAATAAAACCTCATGTTGCCCCTGCAGCTCATCTTCAATCCTCCTCTTCTCTGACTTGGCTCGGTGCCGCACATTGAATATGATAATGTCCCTCCAGTCCACTGAAGGTTCTGGTTCCATTGCTATCTCTTTTCCGGCCCTCTCAGTCTTTCCATGTTGGAATTTCAACCAAGTTCCAGCAGTTTATCTTCTGGCCTCAGTGTTTCTAAGTCAACTTCCTCCCTTTTTCTGTCTCTCGTCCATTTATCTGTCTTATTTCCCTTCTCTCACTGACTTTTGACATAACTCTCAGCATGTGACTGGTTACAAAGAACTCAAATTTATTTTCTCCCACTACTACCTGGAACGTTAAATGAAAATTCTATCCAAGAGACAGGGTGTTGACATCCTGGATTTTTTTTTTTTTCTTTACAAATTCCAAGTAAGAGAGGTTGTTTTATTGCAAAACAGTCACATCTGGCGTTGTTTAGATTGTTATTGAGCCCATTAATCATGTAGAGATGTCAATGGAGTGAGATATATTTACTTAACTACTTTGTTTTGTTACAAAACAAGAAGAAGATAGAATAGGGACAAGTTCATGGATTTTTTTGACACATATGTTTTAGTATATGCAAGTGTTTGGTTAATACAGGGGACGTGACTTAATTTTGTTTACTTAAATGTCATTGGCCTTCTTAAAGTAGAATGTTATTCTTGTAGACTCGGCTGCCATTGATATTTTCCGACATTAAAGACATAGCTAAATTCCTTCATGTATGATTTAATACATTGGGGCAGTGGTGGCCTTTAGGCACCGGGTTTTAGGTATGAATCCACCAACTGCCATGTTACCACTGAGGTGTATTGGGGACGGTACCAACCCAATTAATTATTTTTTTGTGAAGTACTTTACATTAGAAACATCACCTGTAAAACCTGAAATGCTGTACTTAATACTTAATATTAATATTTAATATTTAAATACTATATTTACTGCAAAAATATTTACTTTTGAAATTTATTTTATTCAATGTAATGATCTTTAGGTATCAGTTTACTCTCATTTTTGCACCCCCTGACCCCCACCTATTTAGTTGAACACATTACTGTTATACACACAGAAATTGAAGAAAACCACACATCCAGATCTTCTCCTCTCTGAGGTTAAGTCTTTATAGCTCTTGTTCCATCTGGGTATTCAGTCGTTCTCTCTGTCAATTGGACAGACAGAGACCAAGGGACTTCCTGTCCCTTGGTCCAACAATGACATCATTTTGTAGCAGATACAGTAGTTTGACTAACCTAAAATCTTGGAAGGTATTGCACAAAATCCTTTTTTTTTTTCTGGATTGAAGCCCAAGAAATAATTTCAAGCGCAGGCCCAAAGTGTCAAATACATTCTGGGTCAAAATGCTAAATATATACACTTGGCAGTATTCGTTTTTTTCATTCATGAAACGGACAGCAAATTTAAAGTAATGCAAATATCTATGGTATTTTAATATTACTGTTTCGTTCCTGTAAGCAGAGCAGTTTCACATTTTCATTTTTACTTATAAAAGAAAACCAAACAACAGCTGGTCTTTGGCTCCTAGCTAAGCTATTTTGCTACATTGAGCCCTAATGGGTTCCAGCAGTTCATATTGAACGTGGTTTCAGAAGTACAAAAGCAATAAACACCACGACTGTAACTCAGTATAACAACACATCCATCCTTAAGGTGACAGCGCTCAGCCATCGCATCAGTGTGTGTATTACTTCACGAACTCCTGAGATAACATGTGACCCCATTAGCTCCTGAATGTCAGCGCACTTAAAGTCATCTTGGTTGTAAATACTGCAGTCTGACACTGCAGATCCACGGGACCATGAAACGAGGGATTGTGTTCAACGATGAGAAGTGTTTATAAAGTTGATAAAACACACACAAAAAGTGAATATTGTGTATAAACACTCGGGGAATATTTCTATTTTTATATTCAGCCATTTTTCAGATTCTGACTTGCTGTACGCTACGCTGTCGTGAATGTGAGCAATGGCTCCCTCTACCGGCGAAATACTAGAATACAAGTCTATGCATTGTTCGTTTGTGTAATAATCTTAAATAGTGGAATCTAGTAGCAGTCATAATAAGTGGATTATTTCACTATAAAGTATTGCAGTTATCATGTAAAATTTACCTTCTAAGCAATACTTAACGTGTACAATTATTAATATATACAAACTATATTATATTAATATTAATATAACAAAAGGTTGTGTAATAGTACATAGTTTTATCATATATTAATAATTGTTTCACGTATTGAACAATATTAATCAGTGACATATTTTTACCAATAAATCAGCTACATGAGTTTCTAATGTAATATGATTATGCAATAATAACTATAATATAATAAATGGAAATTGTTTGTTTGTGTAATAAATAATCATCACTCAGTATGATGCATCTAATTGTATTCATTTGCTGTAAACAACCTAGTAAGTAAAATGTGTCCTCCTTTGTAATAATGACCAAATGAAGTATTACAAGGACTGATGTTTGTGACTGATCTTTGATAAGCTATGTTTCTTTCTCGTCACAGGCTGGAGAGAAGCACTACCACCCCACATGTGCCCGCTGTGCCCGCTGTGAGCAGATGTTTGCAGAGGGAGAAGAAATGTATCTGCAAGGTAAAAAGAAAAAATGAACTTGAGAACTGAAATTGAGGTTGTACCAGACAGTCATATCCAAACACCAATATAAAATGTTGGCGCTGTAACTGGTTCTGCCTGATCACACAGGTTTAAACACAGCACAGCACATGACTGTCTATTCTTAGCTGACAGGAAGTAGTGTAAATATGCCTGGAGAGGACACAATCTTTATTCAGCACCTGTTCCCACTCTCTGCTTCTCCCACTACACCACCACGAGGTGCGACACTGAACATTAGCATTAAACCCAGTGATATGTGATGTTTATATCTATTGAAAAACGTGCAGACTACTGAATGACTCATAAAGATTCATGCAAAAGTCAAACAGGTCAAACTCTGCATTGTCACCGGTTGATAGTTCAGAGATTTGGCAGTAGAAAAAAGCTGCCGAGTTCACATATACATTGCATTCACAAATTCCTTCGTTCCACAAAAAATGTGGGAAATTTACAATTTACATTTAATATTATACTTATTATTATATTAGACACTACTTTTCTAGCAGCTGATATCACTGGCAGATGTTTTATAATTATATATATTTATCTGTGGATGTGACATGAGACAGTTTGGTTCTTTGTCTGCATCTCCAGGATCTTCCATCTGGCATCCTCCGTGTAGGCAAGCAGCTAAGTTAGAGGAGAAGAGCAAGGTGAGTGGAATTCTCACTACCTGCCAATTATGTCCATAAATAGTGTTGTAGTCGGTCCAATTGATAAACTCGACTGAAACCTGTATTACCTCAATGTAAACAGTGGTGCATTTTGCAAAGCTGCTCTTTTAAACCTCATCAATCAATACTAATAACTATAAGGATATTAAAATGTAGGCCATATGTGATGTAACTTATTGGTATTCCCACCAAAAAAGGCAAAATTGCACTTATTTCGAACAAATGTGGGCTCACTTTTCTGTTGGATAGTGAGCCCTATCCAGCATAAAACAGTAAATATTTGTTTTTTATGTTAAATTATCATAATGTTGAAGAATAAAAAGATCTATACATTGATATGAAATTTCGTTTTAACAAATTTGTGGAAAACCTTTCAAAGTAAATGTATTATTTTTGTTCTGCAAAATAGTGAAAATGTAATATTTCATCAAGTATTATATTTGACTTCAATGTACATTACACAATTTACATTGACTTCATATGGCATCATTCTATCAAATGCCGTTGAACATGTTCAACACTTACAGCTTTTTTTCACATAAGTGAAAATACAGCAAAAAAATGTAATCAAACTGTATTTTTCCCCATGACTTTTTTGAATCGGTAACAGAATAGAAATGTGTTACATTTATTATTACATCAGACCATTCTAATAAAATTCAGTCAGATTATGTCTTGACCATTGTGATTTGAGTAAGAGTAGGCTGCAGAGAAGAGACCCTAGAGAGGTAGAAGTTTGGACGAGAAAGAAGTGAAATGAAGGTCAGTTTTAGCAAAACATGGTGCTTGTGTGTAAATGAAAGATAGAACAGAAGAATAAAGGAGTTACAAAGAGAAGCGGTGGTGAATCTGCAGGAGTTCAGGTGAAGACTGTGGAAGAGAAGTGAAGAAGAAAGGAAACAAGAAGAAAAGGTTTACAGGACTGTTGTGAGACAGTCTGGTCAGCTGTCTCTCATGGAGTTTTCCATCCATGAGTGGATGGAAAACTCTTGCAATAAGCAGAAGACAGAAGGCAGAGCTGGAGGTGGAGGAGTTAAAGATACTGATTTTATCTTTAGGGGAGACATGGATGGACAGGAATGAGGTGATTAGAGGGACAACACAGACAGGACGGTTTGGAGAAAAGAGAAGCCAGATTGAGATGGTTTGGACATGTCCAGAGGAGGGACAGTGGATACGTTGGTAGAAGAATGATCCTAGAGATGGAGCTACCAGGTAGGAGACAAAGAGGACATTTATGGATGCAGTGAGGGAGGACATGGAGGTAGTTGAGGTCAGAGTAGAAGAAGAGTAGAAGAAAATAAAGAGGAATAAGTCTTAATGTTGTTGTTTTTTTTAATTATTTATCTACTTTATGTTCTACCCTACAAATGATCTTGTTTGCTTTTCACTTTTACCTTAATCCATACTCAGTTAATTATTGTTTTAGTGAAGCAGAGAATTAAAGCATTCAAAATACGGTATAAATGAATAATTTACCATCTCTTTCGATATTAAATCTACAAATTTTAAAGGGGAGTTGGTGTAACCACCACATTCCATATCCAGAAGTCAGACTGGGTTCATTTTGGTTCAGGACTCTTAGTCCCTACATGTACCTGCTCTTCATTTTCCATCCTCCATCCTCATCACAACCCCTCTCCTCCTCCAGAAGCAGGTTCGGATTCAGCTCAGTGACATCCCTGAGCAGCAGGTCTGTGCTCCTGTACCGTGTTTCTGCACCTGCCCCTATAGTACTCACTGAACTCACCCCACATCTCCCCCCCTGGTCCTCACCCACATCAGACATCTGCTGCATGGGTTGATCATAACTGTTGTGTGCTTTGTGTTTGATAAGCAGTCTGCAGTGGGGAAAGACAAAATGCCTCATTACATTTTCATGTGTATTTTTTCTTAGCATTTGCATGTGAAAATACACGCAAAGTGTGTATGAAATATTGAAATATTTATTTCATATGCAATTAATAGAACTAAACTAGACACGGGGCAGTTAAGGAAACCGACTTGGGTCCTGTTCTAATCCTCCAGCATCTCGGTTGCCACTGAGGTGCTCTGAGCATAGCATCATCCCGTCCAACATAATTACCAGTGTGGCTCACCTCACAGTATAGTGCAGTGTGATTTGGGTGGCAGTTGTGGAGACTGCTGCGCCTGCCACCGAGCACTGGACAAGTAGATGTAGATGTAGTTATTTTCATTTTTATTTATAATGTATTAGCTGCCAATGTTTTGCCCGCCCGCCTGTCCGTCCTGGGTGAGGATCTCCTCCGCTGTCGATCACCCTGGGGTTTCTTTCTTTTTTCCTGCCTGGGTTTTTGGGGAGTTGTTCCTCAGCCGGTGCGAGGGTCTATAAGGGCGGGGGGTCATTGTCTGTTTTGTATATTTTTCTGTGTATTGTATGTAACTTTGTGTAAAGTGCCCTGAGATAGCTGCTGCTAATAAATATAGTTGAGTTGAGATGAATAAATGAATGAATAAATTAAGCTCGACCCTGGCTGTGTGAACAGTAACTATTTTTCTCTAAATTTTTTTTCAACTTTTATTTACAAAGTAATATCTTTTGTTTCAGGTGACCCGGACTTCCTCTGAGAGCATCACTTCAGTCCCAGCCTCCAGCGCTTCTGCCTCTCCTAGCAGAGTAATCTACGTAAGGCTGCACCACCAGGGGGCAGATGCTCCTTAAATTACAGCTCTGCACCTGACATGAACTTCAGAATAACGTATTGTTTTGTCAAACAAGCTGTATTAACACTTGGCTTTTCTTTTCATGCTGTGTTTCAAGGCCAAACTCGGAGAAGAGACCCTGGACTACAAAGATCTGGCTGCTCTTCCAAAGACCAAGGCCATCTACAACATTGAGAGGCCCGACATGTTGTCATACTCTCCATATGTCAGCTACCCATCTGAGGAGAAGCACTATGGAGAGGTAGACCTGCTCCTTTCTCTATCCTGATTATGTCCACTTGGGATTTTTTTTTTATTTATCCCCCAGCTAAGGACCTAAAAAGCTGGCTGAGTTTTGAAAGTCACCCAGCTGTGAAAGAATGATGCACGAATGGAACAACTCCTTCCTAGGAAACATTTAAAATGAGGTCAACTTGTTCTAGTGCACTGCCAAAAGCAATTACTGATCCCAGAGGTTTTGTTTGTTTACTGCTTTTATTAATGACCTCGCTTCATTTTTTTTTTCCCCCATTATTTGGTCTGGTCATAGCAATGTTCCGGCTGATAACGTGGTCATTGATTCGTACTTTGTTCTGGAGGAGCATTTGTTTCTGGTTCTGCGCAGTTTTTATTGACTTGCATGGCAGTAAGACAGTAGAAAATCCATCACGAGCTGACGCACAGGCAGTCCAGCCAGGACATTCAGGAACAGAAAAGAAAAAACAAAAAGGTTTAAAGGTAGAATTAAAAAAAAACGTAGTATTCTTCAAGCAACTACCCATTCAAAAAGATGAAACCTAAACATAAACCTTATTTATAATAATCACTGATAAAACAGCAATAAGTCTTTTAGTAAGACGGTTGTGGAATCAGTCATGGTGAAGGAATCAGACTGGGGTTTTGAGGGTTCCAGGTTTGAATCCACCTCCACCAACTGTCAGATTGTCACTGATGGGCACCACCCAATACTCTGCTGGTGCTCAAAGCTGCCCACTGTTGGGTTAAATGCAGGGGTCACATTTCTTTGTGTGCAGTGGTATTGATCTCAATGTCAGAATTATAAGGAGTTTGCTTTCCTTCCTTCCTTCCTTTCATTCCCTTATAGTAAAACCAAAAATAACAATAAACTAAATATGCATGATGCACATTAATGCACCATAATGCAAGTGTCATAGATACGGGTTCTGGGAACCTGTACTTTGATAAATACTTAGAATTAGGTATGTTCGATATAACATTTACAGATACCAATATTAACCGATACCGATATAGGCAGCTAATTTCCCCTGAATTATTGTGATACCAGATTAAATGCATTCTATAAATAACTGTGTACAACATAAACACACTGACACTACTACAATATAAGTTATGGAAAAATGACACATTTATTTTTTACCATTTTGTCTAAAACAGTCCTATGATTCTTTGTGCAGCATTTGATGTAAACAAGAATTGTCTGGTGTTGGACAGAAGAACTCTCAAAAACATTGACAATATATTTACAAAAAAAAAACAATGTTAACTCGTTGATGACACGAGAGAAGACATTGAACGTCGTTTCACTGGCAAATGTCTGAAAAATACATATTTTGAATACAATTAGTCCTGACATAGCATGACAGCAGAAACTCCACACATTTAGTAAAAACAGCGTCTTTAACGGGAGAGAACGGCTGGTTCTCCAGGACGATGAACAGTGAAGTTTGTCTGATTTGCTCTTCTCTGTTCTTTACCGTATTTAACTCTGAGTCTTTGAGAGAGAGAGACTGTTGCTGCTGCTGTATTGTTGTCGTTTCACTGAGTCCATCCCGTGTTGTTTTTCTTTACTTCACTGCATGAAAATGCCTTGTGATGTGTTAAAATCTTACCCCCACCCTCACATGACCAGCTCCTTGCAGTCATTTAGAATTACAGTTTTCTATCCACAAAAAAACTCCAGACCACGGACATTCACTGAAACATTGCTCATTGTTGTTGTCCCTTTAAGTGACATCATTAATCAAGCACCAGTCAAAGTGTCTTCCTCATGCCAGTCCAGCGGAAGTCCAGTGTATATTTGCCAACACTGTGCGTTTGCAGCATTGGATTAATAATATTGGTGGAAAAAACGATACTGATACAATCGGATATTAAAAATCATGTTCATATTGGCCCGATATTTATAGGTGGCCCGATATATCAGATATCATTATTTTGTATAGACAATACTGTTTCTTGTAAACAAACAAACAAAAAAAAAAACAGAAAAAAAAATCAGATACAGACATGGTGTCTGCAGCCATCTTTAAAGATTGGACAGGGGAATGAGAGGAATAGATGGAATGAGAGTGTTTAAGGGAATAAATAAAAGAGTGTTATTTTAAGAACCTGTAGGTATGAATGTGTGATGGTTGTTCTGTTACTGCATGTTTGTCCTGTGATGGTTTGCTGACCTGGAGTCAGCTGAACTGAGCTGTTCCCAAACCTACATCACATTGAAAAAGCATTCAGTTTCACAATTTCTCACTCTCCCTTTGGGAACCTCTGCCTATGTACTGTCATCATGATGTTGTAGTCATCAGATCTACTTCACATCCAATTCTTACATACAACTCTGTGCCCCGAGCATGAGACACAAAGAACCATGCATTCAACTATCTGTCCAGCCTGCCTCACAGGACACGTCGTCCCTGTACACACTGACACTCATTGATCCTTAGAACGTTGTATAACTCATATGACCTCATGTATGAGTTCCTCCTAATCACATGCTTTCTCCCCCTCTTCATTTGCAGTCCCCCCAGATCCTTTCTCCTACTCTCACCGAGGTAAAATACTGCATGTCACCCCCTGATGAGTGTGTTGGGTGTTTGTTGTTTTTGGTCTAAATTTGTGTGATTTGAAGAATTTGCATACAAATGTTGAGGACAGAAAAAAACAGTTGTACAGTTTTTATTTAACCATGTTGAAATGGTCAGAGTGTATCTTTGAGATTTTTCATCTCAGTTACGATAAGAAATGTTTCTATCTGTGGTTTGTTGTTTTCCGTTGTGCTCCTGTGCATAAAATATATATAAAAAAAACTTTTTTCCTGGATAGGAATTCATTCATTTCCCTTAGATAATGAATTAGTTTTTGTTTTTCCCAATGATTGACATTCATTTCTCTTGTTCAGGGCGACGGAGAGAAGTCACCCCGACAGAGGAGACCCTCCAGCCCCAGCTCCAACAGCTCTTTGGGCGGTTACGGACGTTACACCCCGTCTCGCTCCCCTGTTAACTACAGCCGACCAGGTAACAAAAAATTTACATAATACATTATGTCTTTAATACATAAACATAGAAACTCAATCATTTTCACATAGTATGATTTACTTGTTTCTTTTTCTTTAACTTTTCAAATAACCTACAGCTTATTTGATATTATAATGTATTGGTAGAATATTGACTTAGTTAATGCATCTGTTTTTGTCTCAGTCATTGACATCATCATTTCAACATCTGAACTGTTAAGCCACTGTTTCTCAAACCCCTTTTTGCAGCTCCTCCTCATCACTATGGCTTCAAAACTCTGCAAGCTAACTTTATTAAACACAGATATTACTGATAAATGTTTTTACTATTCCAGTAAATTAAATATTGATGTATAAATTGATTTAAATTGTTGCATCTCCCCTGCTTTAACTATGGCCCTGCACGGTAGTGTGGCATCCACCTCGGGAGCATATAATTTAAACTACAGTGCAAATCGTTACTATATGCAGAGCAGATCAACTTCCATCTCGAAATTTTTACTAAGTTGTAGCAATTACAGAGGGATAAAGTTGATGAGCCATACCATGAAAGAGTACCACTGATGCAATATTTGTCTTCAGGATGTTGATGGAGAAGAACAGAGAGGGTCAGAAGGAGCTTCATTGTGTTTTTGTAGATTTAGAAAAGGCCTATGACAGGGTTCCAAGGAAGGAACTGTGATTTTGTATGAGGAAGTCAGGAGTGGCTGAGAAGTATGTTAGACTGGTGCAGGATATGTATAAGAACAGCACAACGGTGGTGAGGTGTGCTGTTGGAAGGACAGAAGACTTTAAGGTGGAGGTGGGACTTCATCAAGGATATGCCCTGAGCCCCTTTTTGTTTGCTCTGGTGATGGACAGATGAGGTCAGAGAGGAGTCTCCATGGACAATGATGTTTGCAGATGATATTGTGATCTGCAGTGAGAGCAGGCAACAGCTAGAAGAGAACCTAGAGAGGTGG
>JAFBJS010000967.1:17252-68362 GCA_016785265.1 Paraplagusia blochii
GGAGGTTTGCACTGGAGAGAAGAGGAATGAAGGTCAGTCGTAGCAAGACCGAGTACATGTGTGTGAATGAAAAGGGGAACAGTGGAGTGGTGAGGTTACATGAGCACAGGTGGAGAAGGTGGAGGTGTTCAGATACTTGGGCTCAACTGTTCAGAGCAGTGGAGACTGTGGAAGAGAGGTGAAGAATAGAGTACAGGCAGGATGGAACATTATTCTAGTAAAAAAAATACCCCAAAATAAAATCATATTTCTTTCAAATGTGGTGCAAGTGTAAAATTTCTTTTAAATTATAAAAAATCAATTCATAGTAGAAATACATACTAGTTTTCCTTATTGGCTATAGCAAACCTAATGTTGGAATATTTGTGTTGCTACAAAACGTTTAAAAAATATTAAGTGTCATTGGGATACACAGTCTGACTTAGTTTTATATATATATATATATATATATATATATATATATATATGTATGTATATATATATATATATATATACATATATATGTACAGTATATATATAGAGAGAAAGTCTTTAAAAACATACATTTCAGTAACATGAGATGTTTCCTGTCATGTCATTGGACCTTCAGGTCCAGATCAATACCCTGCCCCTAGAGACACCAACCATGCCCGTGACTCCAGCTCTCTTCCTTTGCCCCTAAACATGGGTGGCAACAAATGTCCACCCACCTGGACAAAGGACTCCTCCCTGTCTCTGCCAGTGCCCAGTTCTGGCGGAGCTGAGGGTAGAGGAGGTGGTGGTGTTGGTACTGGCAAGTACTCGCCCATACCAGCAGGTGGCAGTGCAGGGTTGTCATTACACCTAAACCCCACCACTCTGGCTATGCTGCAGCAGCACAACTACATCCCTTATTTCAGAGGTAAATGGTCACAAAGACCGAATAGACCTGGTCCAATACAGGCAGAAGACTCTGTCAGAATAATGCTGCTTTAATGGAAATAGTGTTAAACACATTATTTGAATATTTGACACAGAAGTAACCTCTATGCGTTGCCTTTGACAGCAGTCCTGTCTGTGTTGGACATAGATCCAAAGGCCTGGAGTGCTGTGTTCTACTTTAATTTGAAATTTTTGGCATGAGTTGTGAGCAAGAATATTGACCGTGTTAAATCTCACCATGTTTGTCTCTTGGTTTGTCACTGACTAAATAATCATAACAAAACATATAATCTGGCCAGTTCTGCCCTGATTTTGGAGTAAAATGCCTTTATTGACATCACTAATGATAGACTAGCATTAATGATGTGAGTCAACCATCAATAAGTACCATTAAAAGTAATAATGTAACATTTAGCCAAAGGCTGATCCAGCCTCCTCCCTTTGCTTCATCTCTCCTGCCATTACCCCGGTCTTCCTCATCATCAGGGTTTAAACAGGACCCATCACCTGATTCCAAACCTAGGACAGCCCTTCATCTCAGTTTACCTCCTACCGACGGTAAAACTCTGAGAGTCACCCTCTCCTTTTTGTGTTTCTATCCTTAAATGGTCAGTTGAAGGTTTTGTTATGTTGATGTCCTGTATTGTGGTGTTGTCAGGTTTCTCGGTGTGCATCAAAGTACAATATCCGGGACCACGAAGTTTTATCATCCTGCTTGCTCTGTTTGATTGTGTCTGTGAATATTGTTGTTGTGCATGGTTATCTTAATGTACTTTTACACTGGTGCATAAAGTATGCTCACATGTATGAAGTGACAAGAAAACATTGGGTTTCCACTGCCTGCTTGTGCAGATTCTTAACTTGAAAAGAACTAGAAATTCTAAAGAAATCCTGTGGTCATTAAGTCGCGACCAAGCAACTACTCTAAAAAATTAAGAAAATAGAAAAACTTGAAAAAAATCCTTCTTTTTTTATTCAGCAAAGTGTGCCTTTCAAAATAAGAGATTATCTAAAATATTACACATGCTTAACAGCTGATTCAAATTATTTCGATTTTTGACAGGTGTTCGTGACCCATTCACAACGGCCCATAACCCACTTTTGGGTCGGGACCCGCCGGTTGAGAACCACAAATTTAGAGCAAGGATAATTTTTTTTTTTTTCTTAAAGTCATGCATTATTAATAGTTGTGCATTAGTAGTTATTCCCATTTTGGTCTTCCCATAATTCTCTTGCTGACCTGTCTTTTCAGGACAAGTCATGGTCACTAACTGTTAGTGCAATCTGCAATGATTTTTAGACTCATTCTTTTACTTTTAAATGTTGAAGGCATTAGAAAACCTCAACTTTATTTCTCTGCCTCATCCTAGTCTTTTTAGGTCAATATCCAAACTTTTCCTTGCGTCAGATTCCCTCGACTTATGCGTGCTTGGACTCAGAAAGGCAATGATTAAAAGGAGGAGGTCCCAGAGGGAAGCAGCATGAGCTTCCACTCAAACATGGGCTCAGAAAATCACTAACACGCGGCACAAGGTTTTGGTGGTTTCACCATGACAGGGTGGAGAGGCTGGGGGGGGGTGCACCAGTGGTGAAGATGAAAGAGAGGAGGGGGAACTAGCGGAATGATTAAACCCGAGCAGGGTGAGCTGTAATTTTGGGTCCGGTTTCCAGTTGCATGCAACGCGGCGTTCTGTTGGCTTCGTTCTTGGCCTGGTGATTACTTGCATGTCGTGAATAGAGGTTTTGTTTTCTCTTTCGACAGCCTTAAATGAAACCATCACTGATATACGTGTTGTTGTGTGGCTTAATCAGCATGACGATGACTACGGAGGACGTGCCCAAAAAATAATAAATATCTCTCATGAACAACAGTTGCCGACCCGGACTTTCAGATAATGATTAATGAGTCCACCGCACCTTCTGGTTGAACATGCAGCATGTTTACACACACATATTTTCTTGGCCGCAGAAGTGTGTAAACACGATCAACCTCACATTTTGACACGCACCAACTGTACTCGGGTGTGTTTGTGTTTACAAGCATGTGTGCGCATGTGTCAGTGGTACTGTGTGTGGAGGAGATCACTGAGCTCAGCAGTAACAGCTGTGATCTCACCCACGTACATCCAGATCTCAGGTCAGGACTCCTCTTTATTTGGTGATTGAAAAGTGTGTGTTTTAATCAGCCACACACACATGTTCAGTGTCTGCCTTAATGCCGTCCACAAAGTTCTGGATGTGAACTGCCATTAACTCCGCACCCGGGGCTATATCACCTAGTCTTCCTCCTCAGTTGCTACATTGCCTTGGTGCGAAACAGGTGCGACAAGAAGTTGATGGTTTTTTAGCTATTTTAAACAACAATAAACATTGAAACAATTGAGCACTAATAGTTATTAAACATATTCTTTAATTTATTAAAATTTTCTGCTTCAGTTCCTTTTGCTAAATTATTGAGCTGAAGGTATTTAGCCATGAAAATAAGAACTCATTACTTTTCACATTCAGCTACAATAAGTTGACGACATCTGAATGGATTGTTTTGCTGTTATTTACATGAACAGTCATCATTTTTTTTCCATTATCTTTTATGCTTCTAAGTTACACTAAACTTTTAAACAGTCTCTACACCCTTGCAGTAACTGGCAGTTGAGACCGAGAGGTTGCCATTAACTTGGAATCTCAGTTGTTTGGTCTCTAAATTGTTTCTTTCAAGCTGCATTTCTACCTTGTTTGTGCTCAGGTGGACAAATCAGTTTTTACCTATCAAAGGCTATTTCTCTTTTTTTTTATCTGTTCTCGTACATTTTAGAGCAGTAAACACATCAGCTGTGAGCCCAAATTGCAATTTATTTATTTTTGAAGTGTTTAATTCTGAAGGACTCAATGTCGTAGCTGAACTGAGATCAAGGAGGACACATAAGTGAATCTTTGTTTTATTCTAGCTTCACCATGAGCTTATGCTGACCTTAATGCTGCTTTCTTTGCTCCCCTTTTGCCCTTTTTTTTCCTCCCCACCCTCAAACCCTTTTTTTGCCTTCCATATCCTACGCCTTCCCGCCTCCGTGCCCAAATGGAGGTAGCGAAAGTGGTCGGAGCACGCCCAGCTTATCCACTTATTCCGACGGCAAATCCCCTTCCTCCTCTTCTACATACATGCCTGCTCCTCGGCATTTCCACATACCAGGTATGGCAAAGCTTGGCTCGCAACTTTTTTTTTTCATTTTACTGGAAATTTTAACATTTAGAAAACCACACAGCTCCTGTCAGTAAATGCATGATTCTCAAATGGTTTTATGAGGTAATTTCTTCCTTTCCATGTCTGTTAAAACAACTGAGGTGGATGGAAGATTGTGATCCAACCAAGATCATGATGCTACAAACCTGTCTGTTTGTATAAAATACTATACTATAAGTGGGAAATATTTTGAAAGCTGTTTGTATTATGCAACAAAAGAACATGTTACGGAACATACGGACAGGCCCACGATTTTATCTCCAAGTGAGTGGTTCATCTGTCACATCCAATGGCTCACACTTCACTTCTAGGTTCCTGCAACAGTTTCCTTTACTGAAACTCTGCTTTTACTTAATGATGATTTCATTTTTACAGGTCAGATCCATGATAAATGGTAAATATGTGTAGCTGCGGCTTTGGTTGCAATCAGCTGCCTGAAGACTCATGTCAGTTGAAAAGAGCCAAGAGGTTTGCTGCTAGTTGGTTGAGACCAACAAAAAGTGGGTGTGGCTCAGGGTTTTTACCTTTAGCCACACCCTATTTTTGTGGATCTACTTTGACACTACGACCTCAGGTCTCAGTCAAGAATGTTTAAATATAAAAACAAGCTTAGAATCTCTATGCCACTTTTATTTCTGAGCCAAAGTCACCGGTGCTGGTCAAAGTTTAAAATTATTTGGCTGCCACTGAGCAAGGAACTATCTACATGACAAAATACAACACAGTTTAGTAAATTATTTCCTAAAGTAGTTTTTTCTCCATGGAGAGTGGTTGTTGCAATGAAGTAGGAGAAGACGAAGAAAGAAGTAAAGCAAAGCAGTCTGTAAATATCTGTGGTGAAAACCAAGAGAGAAGTTGTTGAGAGCAATATAGTCGCAGCTCACCACCAGGGAATTTATATGAAATCTTCTCATAATGCCACTGCCTTTTCTGCCCAGTGGAATTTCTCATCATCTGGTTCTTTGATGGTGCGAAATTATAGTAAAATAACAAGGCAGCGCTGTGTAAAGTATGTGCTGCAATGATTATTTTAAACACTACTGGTGAGCTAATTTGCCACTTTCACATCATTTGCATGTGATGCAAAAAGTAATTGAGTGGTTTAAGGGCCTGAGAACATTTCCTCGAGATGCTTTATTAGCATCGCTTGCACGAGTCCCCAAAGTTGTTGTACTTATTGTAGCCCAATAAAAGTTTTCTAGCAAATTTTGCAAAATGTAATGGCAAGGTCTGACTTGAGATTGGTCATTTACAGTAGACTCTTTAAATCCTTTTGGACCGTAGTTGAGGCTTGGCTGTGAATCCCTCATCAACCCATTCCTCTCACTGAAGAATTATCAATTTATCCAACATGTTGTTGCCATCGTGACTTATGCCACACTGCGGAAACAAAAAAACCCTGGACCTGAATCAAAGTGAAAAAAAACAGGCAACGATTATCCACTTAATGACTTTCATAGTCATCCTCTCTTATCGCTTTTATATGGACATTGTTTGGCAGGCACTGAAACACGCCAGGGTTTTGAACCATATGTGTTGGTTTATCGTGCGTCACGCTTCACTGTGGTTAAATATGTGACAGTTGTTACTAAGCGTCCACGTGAGAGGTCTGGTGTGGACCCTGACGAGGGATTAGATCAGCTTCAAGAAGAACAAAAAAACTTCTGTGACCTTTTAAATCTGGTGTTGTTGTTAATGCACATCTCTTGGTTGAGTCTTATGTATTTCACAGTGACTTAAGTAACCCAGCTGAAGTGGTCATTCACAGTGAGGCCAGGCCTCTTTTGCTGAGAATCACCACAAGATAGACACCTTTGACAACTTTGCTCAAAATATGGTTGCAACATGGCGTAACATGAGAAAATTACTTTATCGCATAGATTTACGTGACGCAAAAGCTATAAACATCATATTTAAATCAAACTGACTTTGTCGTTTTAATATTTTTAGATTCAGTTATCCAATAAAAACTGTCATTAATGTCTAAACAAGTTTTGTGCATGCAGATCCAGAGTTTTTTCTGGGTTATTTTTTCGGTTTTGTTTTATTTTGTTTTGCCATGTACCAAGTAAACTGCAACTCATCTTTACATGGGTTTTACCTGAGGTTTCGCATGAATAAAGTGTGCTCATGTTTCTAATGTGCAATACTACAAATGACAAATGTTGTCTCCGGCTCTTCTGCGCTCCTTTTTGGCCCTTTTTTTCCCCCAAATATCTCATCACGCAATAACTGCTAACTCATGCTTCTTTTTCTCCATTCTCTCTTTCTGCTTTTCTCTCCCTTCCATGTGGGCTTCTTCCATTTTCCTATCTTCACACCTGACCTCATCTCCAGAGACTTTGGTCAAAGATAATATCTATAGAAAACCCCCCATCTACAAACAGCATGGTACAGTTCAATGTCTTTTTAACAGATAGTACTCTGGTCTAGTCTCTGCACGATGTGCTGCATGTCGCCCGTCAGTCACATTTGACCCAGGTTCACCTTTCCTCTTATATAGAAACCTCAATGCACTACATGGACTAGGGTAAAAATGGAATTAGTGTTAACAGAACAAAAGACGAAAATCCATGATGATACATTTCACCCTATTTTCAGAGATTATTTCCAAGGCAAGTTCTGCAGTTCCACAGAAAGAACGCCCCAAAATACTAGAAGAATTTGTGAAAAAATAGAGATTTCTACTTTTTTCAATTCCTGCAAGTGAATTAAGACTAAACAGGCATATAATTACTATTGCTGTTTATTAAATGTATTATTAAATTGAGAGTAAACTTAAACTAGCAGATGGTTGCAGTGAAGGTTATTAGATGTAAAAAAAAAAATGTGTTCGAAAAATGCGCTCCATATATTTGTATCACCTAGAAATACTCAAGGGTTTTTAAAGAACCCAGTAGAATTAAATGTTATGTTATTTCCTTGTCAGACAGATTTATAGAATTAGATCAGTGGTACCGTGATCCTGATGACGACTCATCCTACAGGTTTTTGTCAAAGTTGTTTAAAGCCAAATTACTGAGATTAGTCAGAATAGTATAGGAGTAATAGCATAAAGCATAACAAATCAGCAACAATAGATAAACTCGCCAATAAAATGCAGCTAATTGTTCCAGCCAGACAATTAGCTGCCTGATTAGGCAGAAATAGGTGCAATTTATCAGGTGTTTGACAAAGTAATTTTTAGTAATTATTATTATAACTTTTGTTTTCCTCAGCTCAGTTAAGCAGTACTAGCTGTAGCTCTGTGTTCATGGCCTTGAGGTAACATCCTGAAAATGTCCAAGATAAATATTATTTGCTTAGCAACACATGTTGTTTTATTAATAATGCCACACACAGGTGGGTTATTGTTCACCCTGTACTTGCATGTTTGCACTCATCTCACCAGCTCCATTGATTGTTTTTTTTTTTTGTGGCGATGCAGTGACATTTGTGTACACTGTGAGTGCTTGGGTTTGTAAAAACGTCGTAAGTTGGCATCAGTGTTGTGAAGGTCATCAGTTTCTCCCTCCTCACCATCGTGTTGTGCCACTGTTTTGATGTGTGGTTTCTGCAGCAGTTTCCTTCCAGTTCTACATCCACATCCCTCCAAACACTAGTGTAGCAGATGAAGAGCCTGCTCTCACTTCCATCACACAGGGGGTTGTTCTTTTTTTAACCTAACAGATCAGCTGCATATGGCATGAGTTACTGTAGGCGTTTTCACTGTATTTATTAAGGCAATGTAGAACTTTGTGTTGCCAACGAAAATCAATGTGTTTCTCACCAAGAAATTAGTTATCCCACAACTTCAAGTTGTGTAAAGTGAATTTATAATTTCTTATTAGAAAGACCTGAGTTTCTAAGTTAGGAGCTGGTTCCTGTACTGCGTGTGTAGTATAGCAGTTAGCATCCCTGCCTCAGAAGCACAGAGTCTTGGGTTCAATCCCCACAGAACCCTTCTGCAGAACCCACAGTTAGTTGCTTGGGATAAAAGCAATTTGAAAATGTAATCTTTTATGAAGTCATTTAACATTACCTTTATGTTAAATTGAATGAAAAGGTTATAAACCAAGAGTTAGGATGAAAATAAACTTGTAATCTGTCAGTTTGCCGTAGATCACCCTGTCTCACCATACTCACTACACTGTATGCCGTCTGCAACTGATGGTGTTGTGGCCCAGAGGTGGTGCACTCTGCATTTGTACTAGTAATGCAGTTTAGTGGAGATGACCAAAGGATGATCTCTGGCTCTCTTAATGTGACATCATGTAACATGTGACTATTTTACGTTTCTAAGTTAGGAGCTGGTTCCTGTACTGCGTGTGTAGTATAGCAGTTAGCATCCCTGCCTCAGAAGCACAGAGTCTTGGGTTCAATCCCCACAGAACCCTTCTGCAGAACCCACAGTTAGTTGCTTGGGATAAAAGCAATTTGAAAATGTAATCTTTTATGAAGTCATTTAACATTACCTTTATGTTAAATTGAATGAAAAGGTTATAAACCAAGAGTTAGGATGAAAATAAACTTGTAATCTGTCAGTTTGCCGTAGATCACCCTGTCTCACCATACTCACTACACTGTATGCCGTCTGCAACTGATGGTGTTGTGGCCCAGAGGTGGTGCACTCTGCATTTGTACTAGTAATGCAGTTTAGTGGAGATGACCAAAGGATGATCTCTGGCTCTCTTAATGTGACATCATGTAACATGTGACTATTTTACAGCTTCTAGAACATCATGGCAGGATGGGGAGGATAGTAAGGTGGGTCAATGTCTCTGTGTGTCTGTCAATGTTTGTCTTCTTTCAATTCATTTTCTTCAACTTTACAAAACAATGCACATCCATTTACTAATTTCATCACTGACACTTTGCCATCATCCATCCCTCCTTTCCATTTCTTCCTCCCTCTCGATGGTTGTCTCTGTCTTTAGAGGACAAGCTGGATGATCTTGAAGAGTGAGATTGATGGACAGATGGGTCCAGAAGATCTGGATCCATGCAAGTCCACTTGCAGTTTGCCCACTGATACCTCACAGCCGAGTAAGTAGCGTTACTTCATTCTGATCCGTCATGACAGACATATTTTATTGAATGTCAAGCAGCAAAACATATTTGTTGGTTTGTTTGTTTATAGATTTTCCCTACAATAAGTCGGCGTCTTTGCCAGGATATGGAAGGAATGGCATTTACAAGGTGAGCAACTGATTGGTTGAGTCGGTTATTTACAAAAGGCTACATTTTTATGATGTATCTATAACAAAGGATCCTGGACTTGGATCGGACATAACATCATTCTAATTGCAAGTTGGAAGTAACGTACTTTTCATAACTATCTGCCTCCCCTATTGAAACAAATTAGATTAGATTAAATTAGATAGAACTTTATTCAGGTTAAGATGGTTTGGAGGAGGGACAGTGCAGGAGACAAAGAGGAGATTGATGGATGCAGTGAGGGAGCACATGAACGGAGTTGTAGTCAGAGTAGAAGATAGAGAGAACAGGGGGAGATGGACATTGTTTATTCGCTGTGAATAGGGGACAAGCTGTAAGAAAGAGCAGAAGAAGATAGAACTTAGTTAATTCAGTCCATTCCAAACCATGAGGGCAATTTTAAGAAAGCTGTCTTCTAGGTGAAACTCCATTTGACAACTTATCATCTAGGTTAAAGAGTTTAGTTAGGCAACTGGACATTCAGTTTTTTGGAAAATGTTTCACCTCTTCATCCAAGAGGCTTCTTCAGTTCTAACTGTTAGTGGGGAGTAACAGAAGTTACATCCTGTGGGTGAGGAGGAAGGGGTGTTTCATGTCCCTCCTGTTGAGTGGACCTGGGGATACCTGTGATAGTGTGATACCGGTTTCACACATCAACCAGCCGTGTGAACACAAACAGATCCGATATAATGACGGTAGCGACCCATCAATTCTCACCCAACGACTGGTATCACACTTCACAGTTCCGTTACTCCACTCCACTAACAGTTAGAACTCTTGGATGAGAGGTGGAACGTTTTCCAAAAAAAACTGAATGTCCAGTTTCCTAACTTAACTCTTTAACCTTGACCATGACCTGGAAGACTGAGAACCTTCATAGACATATCATCTAGGTTACTACTCCAGGGAAAGTAAAGATTCAGTTCTTTCCTGTTGACTGTGCTATAATTTTTTTAAATGCTCTCAAAAGTGGAGACGACCAGTATAATACTATTATGGTATTGTGGTAAATACCTTTATGAAAATAGATATATTTTATAGGCAGTGGTTGCCTAGTGGTTAAGGAAGCAGACTGGGGTCTGAAGGGTACCAGGTTCAAATCCACCATTTAGGTCCACTGAGCATGGCGCTGTCCCCACACACTGCTCCCTGTGCGCTCAAAGCTGCCCAGTGTTCGCTTTTTGATGGATTAAATGCGGTCACATTTTGTTGTGTGCAGTGGTGTGAATTACAATGTCACAATGACAAGGAGTTTGCTTCCCCTTCTTCCTTTTCCTTCCATCCTATTTGGAACTTTTCAAGCAAGCAGTCAATCCAAAATAGTTTCCCTGTATTGGCCAAATACTGCTTAATGTTACAAATATCAATTTAAATAGTTAGAGATCTAACATCAAATAGTTTTAGAACAGTGTGTTGCTACACAAACATACATTTTGAGTGTTATTACACACAACAGTACAATCCAAGCAGAATTAACAGAATTTTACTGAGAAAATGATGAAATTATTAAGACAGAAAATACCAGTAAACTATTAAACAAATTCTGACATTAAGGTCACAATATATGAAGCATATAATAGTCTCACCATTACTATTATACATACAGTTCAAATAACACCTACCAAACCCCACAAGTGCAATAAAGCCAAACAAATATTCTCACCAGTATATACATCCAGCGCAAAAAAAGGTACTTATAGTATTGGAACAACTTATGCGATAATTGACAATCTGAGGGTTGTTTTTTCTTCTTCTGCTGGCCACTTATTGGCTAAATCCTGTATATAACTCAATTGTATTAGCGCCCTCTAGCTGGCTGGATGATAGTAACATAAACAGCTTCAACACATTAGTCCTGCCGTAACTAGCTACTGTTTTATTCTTCAGGTATTCCCTTTTTTTAAGCCATAAATGTAAAATTAGAAAACACAGACACTGGGAACAAGTTGGAAGCATCACTAAATCGTTAAAATCGTTGAAGGCAAAACAAAAATGGTCCCCAAATTAACTTAACAAGTTGTTTAAAGACCTCAATCTTCAAGGTCTTCAATTTTTGACGGGTGTTGAAAGCGTGAAGTAGCTGATGCCTTTAAGAGCCCTGAGTGGAGCCGTCTCAGTTATGCTGAGATTACGCACTCAAATCATCACCACCAGCACATGACTTCCTTTCTAAGCTATCAAGGCTATAAATTTAAGCCATTCAGATTCAACAGTTTCCAAGGTTAGAAAATAAACCTCCCTGAGGTTTTTCCTTCCTTCCCTTACAGCTCTGGTATCAGATTACTCAGAGGTCAGCCAGCATGATTTGTTGCACGCAGACAGGCCCCGGTTTATTAAATGGACGCCAGAGATATTTAGTTTATCATCCCCTGATGTGATGTAGCTGCACCCCCGCTGAGACTGTTGACGGATGGTGGACAGGCAGACAAAACAGAACAGAGAAGGAAATGAAAGCCCAGGAGCCATGACCAGTTGTGGCTTAGGTTATACCTCACTTTTATTCACTTGTGAACAATTTCATGTTACTATCGTTGACATGGGCGATTCGATGTGTTTTTCATATGTTTTCCCATCCACTGGGAGCCAACAGGCCGTATCCAGCTCAGTGAACCGACCAATCTGTAGTCCAAAATAAATATCAAATATTAATCTTAGACAAAAGGGTGATTTGTCCAACCATCCTGGCTGTATGGCAACTATACTTTAGAACCCCTGCCATGCCACTTATTTTAAATTGGGGAATGATATATTGGTTGTGGGGCAACAGTGGTGGATTAGTGCTTAAGGAAGCAGACTTGGCTCCAGGAGTCTTCAGGTTCAAATCCACCAGCTGCTAGGTTGCCACTGCGGTGCTCTGAGCATAGCACTACCATGACCCATATAACTTCTAGTGGGTTCATACCCAAAAAAAGGCGTATTGTACGGTGAAATGTGATTTGGGTAGCGCCGACTGCCGCTGTGACCCGGCAATGGACAACTAGATGAAGAAGATTAATATTATTTGTTTGTATATTGTTTATTATTTTTAATAATTTGCATGTACTGTAGGAATATAGAGGTGAAATCAAAAGTGAAATATATTTTTCTACACATCTTCATTTTCTTATCCATTACTGGGTCGTGGTGGAAGCAATTTCCGCAACTGCCAGCCAAGTCACATTGCACCCCACTGTAGCTTCCTGCAGGTAGTGAGCCTGGAAAAATATGATCTATAAATTAAATTCCCTATGTTTGAGAAATTATCCCTTCTTTTTTGACGTATTCTTCTCTGCAGATCAACATCCAGCGTATACTTCATGAACTGATTCAATGACTATTGACAATACCAACAAAAACACTGACATAATGTGACTTTTCTTCGCACCGAAAAATATTGGGACAATTTGATGTTTATATTTTGTGAAATAGACAGTCAACGTATTATTGCTGAGGCAGCAAGAGTAGTGGTCAGAGCAACACGTATTAGAAAACTGACGACCAGTTGGGATTTCAGTTGGACCCAAGTACTGAAGCTTAAAAGCTGTTCTCAATAGTTCTTTTGAAGTGGACAAATTAAAAAAATTTGGCATAATTGTTTCCTTTCCTCGTCCGCTGCCTTCTAGTCGCTCCAAGTGATGTAAGCTCACTTGAAAATGCGTCACCCTCACTTCCATACTCTCACCATTAAAAAATGTGAACGAACCAAGTGCAAATGAAAAGTGAAAAGTCTGAAAGCCTGTGATAAAGACCAGCAGCATTTTTGGCATCATAAAACAGGACATGTAAAAAAATCCAAACCTGTGTCTCTGCTTATGTGTTTGTATCCCTGCAGGCGGCTGAGATGGTAGAGGATGAAGTGGACCCAGACTCCCACAGCTGGGGAGGCATGAGAGGTGAGGGAGGATTTGCTCTGGTTAATGTTAGTGGTCGGTTTGTTTTATTCAGTTTCCCAGGATTTGTTTTTTACATCCAAAGCAAAACACTAAACTGACTTTTATAATTATAAATTCTCAGTCATGGACACACAAGATTCTGATAAAGTATGAATTCTCCAAGGAATAGCAGTTTTTTTAACAAACATGAAGGATTTGTAACACAGCTTGTTATTTTAATGAAAAAAAAATCTAGTTTGTTTATAAACTTTTTGACATTCAGTTGGGTTTTACACATTCCCCCTAAATTCACAAGAGGTAAGGAAGACAATGTCAAACAAAAACATTGTGTGTCTGAAGAAAGCACTCTCATTTTTGTATTTCCAAATCTTTTCATGATGCAAGCCATTTTTACACAACATTCCTAACTGAGGAAGCTTCGTCATTAACCTGCCACTTGGTTTTTCAGCTGTACTAAAAAAACAAGTCCAAAGATTTGGAAAATTAAGCTTTAGGTTTTGGACATAGGTTGAGTTGAATTAAGCAATACAAGTAGCTCTAAATTTTAAATCAGGATATTCCTAACTGGGAGCACTGGTAGACTAGCGGTTAAGGAAGGAAACCCTATAAGGCTGCAGGTTCAAATCCACCATCTGCCAGGGTGCCCACTGAGGTGCTCTAAGCATAGCACCGTCCCAACAGTGGGCTCCCCACCCACAGGAAGACCGTCACTGTTTTCTCATTCAATTCGGAATCGAATACTGAAGTAGGTAATTCAGGATTCGATTATTACCTGTATTAAATAATCTGCATTTGATTCACTTTGCATTCACATTGAGTTTAATTTCGGTATTCGCTGCGCATTCGATACCCGCTTTGCATTCACACACAATAAAGGAGCAAATGCGCATTAGTCCAACCATGGTCCAGTTTCAATTTGATCACATGGTTATATAACGAGAGCTCATTAATATGCGGTTTTATTCAACATGGATTCTGTCAACAAACGCACATGCAATTTTGAGGAATAAATGGAGCAGGTTAAAGAAAGATCAAGGTGACGTATGAAAGCGATGACAAGGAGACACAAAAATGAATGAATAAGGAGAGAAAATATGAGGAAGTGTTTTGTAATCCTGTTCCTAATAATGCAACATGCAACATATAGCGGTTGACCAGGAGATGAGCTGCTCCCGTAGCATTTTACGAGCTTGTTAAACTAATACGGGTGTTGTTGTGTTCACACACACGCGGGGAGCGACAACCGTTTTACTTTTTATTGTTTTACACCCGTATTAGTTATTTAGGTATCAAAACCCCAGACTAGGGGTAGATTAGTTAATGAGCATTAGTTGAGGAGCGAATGGGCGTTAGTTTGTAATGTGAACGCAAACGGGGAGCAAAACTGGTTTTGAGTCGCAGCACAGCATATTGTGAGCCCTTCTGTGGTTGGACCTGAAGTTATATGGGTGGGTACGGTGCAATGCTCAGAGCACCTCAGTGGCAACTTTGCAGCCGGTGAAGTTATGATTCTGTTAATATATCAGTTGCACCTTAGTTTAAGTCGACCAAGAATAAAAAAATCTATGTGACCTGTTGAAGACAATTTAGTGAAATAAGTAAATATGTCTGTCATGTTGCTTTGTCACATTAACACTGGAATGCCCACTGCTAGCTTTATAAAACATCTTCTTACATTTATACTACCATCGGATACTTGTTCACTAGAAATGGATCGACCTTCATATGTCCCGTCTTCTTAAATTCCTGTTTAGTTAGAAGACATTAGGTGACTCCTTAAAGTTGATTAAATCAGTACTTGTTAATAATGGGCAACAAGTCTGACCAAACAAAAAAAAACAGCTGTGTTGGCCCTAGATAAGAGACAGGCTGTGACAGGAGGGTTTCATCTGTATAATTATTACTGTGTGTTTACAAGTGTGTGTGTGTGTTTGTGTGTGTTAACAGTCGGGCTTAATGATAGGAAAAGTCCCGTCTATGGATCATTTAGGCATGCTTATAATACAGGTGTAGGTTCTATCCTGTTGTTTGTTTTCATATCATTGATTTGCGTTGGAATAAAACATTGCATCAGATTATTAAATTATTTTCTTTCCTTTTTCTTTCCCAGAATACAAGGTAAGAATCACACTTTTCTTTATATCTATTCCAGCTCTTAGTTAAGTATTTAGTCACATTCCCTTATCCAACCCTTATATGATTTTTTTTATTTTATCTCTACCAGGTCTACCCTTATGAAATGTTGGCTGTGACACATAGAGTGAAAGTGAAGCTTCCCAGGGATGTAGATCGCACCAGACTGGAGGTGAGCTCTGATCTTCCTCTGCTGCTCTGTCGTTTCCTCTCCTCTCGCCACAGTTCATTAAAGAGTTGGAGAACGATGTGACAATGTGGTCTTTAAAAAAATAGGCAGCTCGGAATAAAAATAACAGCCGAACATACAGTAAAATATTGATTTCTTTATTCAAACACATTGTTGACCTCACATTGTGTTGATTTTTGTGTTAGTGAATTGAGCTGTAACCTGCTACAGTCATGGACTCAAACAGTTTTTCACCGTGAACCATATCTGTACAATAGTCGCCCTCATAGGACTGGTTATAAGTGGAATACTTAATCAACTACGCTATATTGTATTAATTAATGTTTCTCTTATGGAACATTATACATTTAAATGATTGTACTTTGCCCTGCAAATTATCTTAACATCTTATGAGTTTAATCCTTTTATGTGCCACAATTGGGCCAACTTGTGGCCATCTGAGGGAGAACAGTAAAAAGTGGAGGGGTTTGTGTGATTTAAGTAAATGTCAACAAAACTCCAGACCCTGTTCTAGTTTATTAAAAAACCCTCTAAAAAGCTCAGAAAAAGGCTTGAAGCCAAGAACATTTGGTTAAGTTGTGGTATTTTATAAAGACGTAACTGCATATGGTGGAAGTGTTGCTTTAATTCCCACGGGTCACAGAAAGTGTAGCCCACAAGCATGTGCTATAATAAAACTGAAGTGTAATTGGACTTAATGTTCCATAATAACTGATTTCCTGTAGCTGTTATTCTTAAACCGGAGTCTGAATTAACATAACAGTTAAGAAAAGATTTGGGCACCAAAGGAACTGGTCTGGTTTTTTTTTTTGCTAAGCAAATGTTTTCTGTAATCTTTTTTTTCTCCAACGTCTTTGTACCTGGATTTACCACAACACAAGAATTCCCATGGGAATTGTGGCTACACTGCAAGTTACTGACACAAGAGGAGTCAGATAATGAAAACAGTGATGTGCTGTGATGGATCAAGTCTGTCTGTTGATCGTGTGTCGGTCGGATGGTCTATCTCTTTGTCTACATCAGTGCTTCCCAATCTTTTTCTGTTACGCCCCCCCTCCACCCCCCCCCCCGCCCCCCCCAACCACTCCTCCACGAAAAGATTTGGGCACCAAAGGAACTGGTCTGTTTTTTTTTTTGCTAAGCAAATGTTTTCTGTAATCTTTTTTTTCTCCAACGTCTTTGTACCTGGATTTACCACAACACAAGAATTCCCATGGGAATTGTGGCTACACTGCAAGTTACTGACACAAGAGAAGTCAGATAATGAAAACAGTAATGTGTTGTGATGGATCAAGTCTGTCTGTTGATCGCGTGTCGGTTGGATGGTCTATTATTTTGTCTACAACATACTTCCACCTTAACAAACTCCACCCCGCCCTCACCCCTCACACTGCTGCTGTCCTGGTCCATAGCCACATTACGTCCCGACTTGATTACTACAACTCTCATGTTAAAAACACAACTCAAAACGCACCTGTTCAGGGCTGGTTACTCCCCATAACCTCCCTCCTGTTTAATATTCTTTTGACCCTTGTCTCTATTGTTTTTACGTGTTTTAGTAAAGTGACCTTGAGTGGCTTGAAAGGGGCTTATAAATAAAATTTATTATTATTATTATTATTATTATTATTATTATTATTATTATTATTATTATTATTATTATTATTATTATTATTATTATTAATAACAATAATATTATTATTGATATTATTGTTATTATTATCTATAAATCTATTCCATATTTCTATACATTCATCCATCCATCCATCATCCACCCATCCATCTGTCCAACCATCTATCTATCTATCTATCTATCCATCCATCCATCCATCCATCCATCCATCCATCCATCCATCCATCCATCCATCCATCCATCTATCCAAAGCATTGAGTTATTGCAGAACAGAAAGCCAACAGACCTTTATTTTTTAATGAATGAAATGATTCATTGTTGCTATTCTGTTCAACAATTGTGAGAGTCCCCCATGCTTTATGCTACTAATGCAGTTTTGTTCATACTGTAGTTTCTTGCCAATAGCTTCATTGCAAACAGGGTCTCACGAGGTCCTGGAGGTAGCCGCTGCTCTTAACAGTTCTCATGTTATGCTCCACTTCCAGAGACACCTATCCCCTGAAGAATTCCGGCAAGTTTTTGGCATGACCCTGGATCAGTTTGACCGTCTGGCTCTGTGGAAGAAGAATGACCTAAAGAAGAAGGCACGCCTTTTTTAAACAAGGAGAAAAACAAATGTCACGTACCATCTCAACCACTAACAGTGCTGTCCAGACTGACACAGGAGAAGAAGTCAAACAATCAAACCCATTTTGAACTATCTATATAGAGTATGCACCAACATAATGCCCTCAACTTTCTACCTGTAAAAATGCCATGCCGTCTAGTCCACCATGGGGAGGCTCGCAATGGGGATGACATCACTGGGCAACCTTCCTTTACCTGTAGCTTTTGTATGCAATATGGTGTAAATGTGTGACTTTGAACCATGCAGTCAGAAGGTGAGGAGCTGCATTTGCATGGCCTGTGTTGACGCTCCTCACCCAGTGTGGTTTCTGCATCCCAACTCTCTCCCTCCGATCCCAATTCCTTTGTTACCTCTGGCGTAAAGAGAGACAGACACCTTTTTTTTATTATTTTCTTGGAGCTTCTTTTGGAACAGACTTAGCTCAGTCCCAACTCATGTCACAGAATTTATTCACCTGATTTCTCCCTTTTCTCTGTGTTTCCCTTTAAGTTTCATCTCTTTCCCCATCAAAGACAGACTGTTACCTTGTTGAGCAACATTTTATTTAGTATGATAATAAAGGAGCTATATATGTGTACCTACAATATATAATACAAGAAAAAGGCCAAAGACAGGGACTAAGAAAACGTTTGCATTTCTTACTTTCTTACGTTTGCTCAAACACATCAATATACATATGTTTTGGTTTTCAGTTTTCTGTTATATTCTGCTCACGAGCTGGAAAAGGCTTCATTGGGCAGATTTTGATATGCGTGCCAATATGCTGTCCCGCATCTTACATAACCTACTCGTAAATCAGCCTTGACAGGAAGAGCCAAGGCTGGAAAGCGTCTGTCACGTGACAGTAAATCACACATGAGGCGTAGGAAGGAACAGTACTGAAGTTTCCAGGGTATACAGAGGTGTCATGCAACGCTACCATAGCTGCATGCAATCACCAGGTTAATAGAAGAATAAAAAAAAAGAAAATTATTTTTATAAGCTATTTTTGACTTCTGGAAAAACAACATTACACCCGGTCACGAGACACACCTGAGAGAAACCATGGTTTTGTTATGATAATAAAAAAGGAAAAAAAAAATGCTGACTTTAGTAAGCTTCAAACACCTGCAGCAGCACTTAGGCAGAACAAGTGAGATCTTGCTTTGGGTTTTTCAGACTCAATAATATAACTGTCTTGTAACTTTTTTTTTTTTTTCCCATGTTGAGAGCTAGCGCTGTACGTACGTTATTGGAGATGATGGTGTCAACTGCAACATGTTGGCAGCTGAAGTCCATCAGCATTTGCCGCTTAATTCGCCTGGACCATAAATGGATCAAGTCGCCAACTAACATACTGTAAAATGTGTGTGAACATGTACTGGACATATACCAGATATATTTGTCTGTATCCAAACCACGGTGTATAACTCTTCAAGGCATGCATGAAAATTGGGGAAATAATTGGGGGGAGGGCGTATATTGTCCACTGACCTCGGATTAGACAACATTGTTAATGTGTTCCTGAGTGATTGATTGAGTAGCTGGTTAGTCATATAACAAGTCTGGGTCAGTTGCTTCCATTAACTTGTGTTAGATTTTATTTATTTAATTAATGTTGTCAATGAAGGGATTTGATTTTTGTTCTTTTTTTTTTATTTGGAGTGTGTGGAGTGGAAAAGGAAAGCATCTGAGTAGAGACATATCAAACTGAGTTGAGTTTTAAGAGTGTCAAACGACTTTTTTTTTTTTTTTTGGCTCCTGTAATTAAAAACACTAACCTGTTGTCATGAAGCATTGCCTCCTCTTTCTAATACTCATCCGCTAAAGATTGAAAGTGCTTTATGTAAATGTCACATTCGGTATGGACTGAAGAGCTTGACTTTGTTCAATGAATGTCAAATCTCTTTAACGGAATGACGATACTTTCAAGTAAAGTGTGTTATACAGATAAATGAGTTTGTCTTTTGTGTATTTTTCAGCTGTGTTCTGTTCATGTTTGAAATAAAACACACAAACATTCAGTACTACTATTAGTTTAGTGAGCTTGAGTGTCTTAGATTTCAATATAAACAAAATTTAATTCAACAGCAAATATTAAGATTTGCTGTATTTCCCTACTGATGTAACAGTGGTACGACTTTCCTCCAGCTGGTAGGAGGAGGTCTTGGGTTTAATGACACCTAGTCCCAGGTGTGATTGTGTGAGGAAAGGCATAAACATAAACATATTCCTTTATATAAATGTTCTTAAGTATTTGAGGACATTGTGACATCACTTTTTTGTGTAAACAACTGTGGTTTGATGTTTTTTCTACTCAGGAGTACTATTGCAATGAATATTTACAGATAAACTTAAAGCTATTTGAAAGACATTCACCTTAGCACCATCTAGTGTAATCGTGTGTAGAACTCTTGGCTTACATCTAGCAGATCATGAATGCGATCCTGAACGAATGTGATCCAGGCAATAAAAACCATACAGGTTTTTATCCAACATTATTACTTAAATTGTAAACACAGTAGTCGTTTGTTGCACTTATAGGCTGTAGAAGTGTCTATGGAATTGGTCCCCAACCCTGGTCCTGGGTCACTAATTTGGCACAATGAAAGTTTGTACCTTACTTTTGCCAATTTACTTTACTCCAGAAGAACCCAGTCCCCTTTTTTTTCATCAATAGATAATCTGATAATCGAATAACGGAATAAATTAAGGTTTTATTTAAAAAAAAATATGTAATGATCGAAATAGCAATAGAGTGATATCATGATACCAATTCTTGGTACATCAGAAAAAACTTGGCTGTTTTTTATTTCTTGTCTCCTTTATTTTTTACACATTGACATTTTTACCAGTATAGGAGACAAATAATGATCATATCCTAATGTAAAATACAGCAAATGATGCCACGGATTATTATATTTGTGCAGTTTCAGCATTAGGACATTTCCTTGTCATGTGCTTCCCTATTAAATCAGTACCTGCATTGTTTCAACACCATGGCTGTCATAAAATGTCATCAGAAAGCTTTATATTTAAAGACAACAAAAATATAATAAAGAGTTGATCAATAATAAAGATTTGATTTAAGTTTAAGCAGTATAAATATACAGTCTTGTTATTTCTTCCAAGCCTGACAAGGTGGCCTCTTATAAAAACCCATACACGTTCAAATATGCAGCCTATAAATATTCTACATTGCGTGTAAATGCTTGTTATGGGAATGCTGAGTCAGAAAACAGGGAAAACCCAAGAAGACCTTATTATTGTCCCAGACTTCCCTTATGAAGCCTCAGCACGTTTTGCAATCGGCTTCATAAAATCCCAATAATGCTAATGTCAGGGTTTAGATCGACAGATGAGTAGTATATAAACAATACAGTATCTATCTGTCTGTCTGTCTGTCTGTCTGTCTATCTAGGCAGTGGCCTAGTGGTTAAGGAAGCTGACTGCTCACACTGCTCACTTTGGTGATGGGTTAAATGCAGAGCATTTACAATGTCCCAATGACAAAAAAATAAATTTCATCTATCTTTCTTACTGTCTGCCTGTCAATAAAAACAGTATTATAATAAAATAAATCTATTATAAAATACATTTTGAGTCTTTTTGTCAGTTTCTTCCTTGTTTATCTTCCAGTCTTCTCTAACAGTCAGGCTTGTGTACCGTGGCCATTAACAAAAAAGGAGGGTCCCTCGAATCTGATTTGTGATTGGTTAATATGGCTGTCACTCGGCTGGGAGCGCTGGACCACATGCACCAGCACTCAGCCCTTTATTGTCACTGGTCCGGGACGAGTATCAATGTAGAACATGGAGCAGGGGAACTGCGAAAAAGGTAAGACCCATATCCGCTTTACTTCACGGCACTTCTGGGTCGGAGTCCACTTTGAGTCCGAGGTCGTTGCGGGTGCTGGTCCTATAGTCCGCTCTGTCACCTGTCCTATAAAGTGCGCTTCCGGTTAGTTCAGTTTTAGAGTGAAATGTAGCCAAAGCTTAATTTTAGCCATTTTAGGTAAGCTGCCAATGGAGAACGGTTTCACTGTTTTTATGTGGCTTCTTTACACATTATGAGCACGTAAACAAAAGAATATATATTAACAAATATTTAAAAATGTAATTTTACAGTGTTTTAAAGCAATATTTTGTTATTAATTGGTACTGTTTACCTAAAACGTCAATATTGAAATATTTACTATATTTATGGATTATTCAAAACAAAACAGGTGTTTTACTTTACTCCATTCATGTTTCTTATTGGTATAATACAATAACATTGGGTACTATATAACTATAACAATATTGCACCAGGACGGAAAGGTAATTATGGCAATTTTTTAGTTTACTAAATGTAGTTTTATCAAAAATGCAGAATTTTATTGTGTTGCTCTCTATTCAGTACACCGACTGACTGTTACGGCAATCGCAAATATTATTTGTTCCCAGTGTTTCCTCTAAAGTACAGCGTATGTTTTGGAATTCAGTGAAATGCTTAGGTTTATGTACATGTCATTAATAAACCTAATATTTTGCATTTTATACATATTTGCACTTTTTTAGACATTGAATTTGGGTTGAATTGAGAGGATTGAATTAAGAGATTATATGTGTTAAGTTAATAATACAGGAGCATCATGTCAATGCTGCTACACAAGATACAAAGGACCATGTGGTGGAGAAGGAGTAAAAAGGAGGAGGAGGGGTGTGATAAATGAGCAGACTGAGATGCTGGGACGCCCAGGGTAGGAGACTGCTGAGTGCTCCCAGCCAGCATCAGCAGCCCTGCTGGAGGAGAGAAGGAGGAGGCGGAGGAAAGAGAGAAGGGGGTAGACTGGGAGGAGTGATGGGGAGGAGAAAGGGGGGCGGGAAAAGGAGGAGGAGGGGTGTGATAAATGAGCAGACTGAGATGCTGGGACGCCCAGGGTAGGAGACTGCTGAGTGCTCCCAGCCAGCATCAGCAGCCCTGCTGGGGGAGAGAAGGAGGAGGCGGAGGAAAGAGAGAAGGGGGTAGACTGGGAGGAGTGATGGGGAGGAGAAAGGGGGGCGGGCTGGCCAGCTGGGAACCTGGATCGCTGTCGTTCCTCTGTGCTGTGACCTCCAAAGGCCACTCCCAAGATGTTTTTTCTATCGTGAGCATGGGATGGTCTAATGGAGAAATGATTTATTTAATTAGAGCTGAGCTTCAAAGTTGAGAGAAACAGGAGGCAGAAAGATGAGGCGATAACAAAGACCAAAAGGAGCACAGCTTTACGCCCCCTTTGTTTAATGACAGACGGCAGACTGTTGATAGGAGAGCGTATTCCTGTAGTTTATTGATGTGAGAAATTCAATTATTTGCACAAAATAGACTGTCCAGTACAGACAAAACACAAAACCAGAAACAATTAGTCTTGATCCCTTGAAATCATAATCAACAGTTACAGGAAATGACTTGTAATTGTAATTCATTCAAGTCTACATTTTAATTGCAATATCCTGAGTTTTTTTTCAGTGTATTTCCTGATGAAAACAGTTTGGTCCACGTCAGTGTCACACACTTGCTTTTTCCATCCAAACATTAGCTGTGACTCCTTTGAGGATCTGGCTTTATTGTCTAGGGCTTGTCAATACTGTTGATGACGTCATGACCACTGGACATCTGTGTCCCGTGGCAATTTGTGTGTGGAGAAGCATTTGATTTTTCTTTCTTTTTTGCAGTCCAAAGACTGGCTTTAATTTCAAGAACAAAAATATAATTTTTTTAATAACAACAAGAATTACTTCCTATTCTCTGTCAATGCTCTAAATCTGTAGGCTTATTGTCAAAATGAATGTAATGCTCTTTGCTGTTATTTTTATACAGCTTAAAGCTAGATGTTCCTACCCTAGTGTTTAACAGATGCGATAAATACACCAAAATCTTACAAAATAAAATGCTGGCTAAGTGTCAATCCATTCACATTTTTTTTTTTATGTTTTATGCTTAAGCTTTTTTGGCTATTTTTATTTTCTATTTCTTTTTTATACTTTTGTGCATTTGAATGTTTTTAAAATGGTAGAAGCAATAAGGTATAACTGCTGTTTACCACCAAATTTGGGTAATTTTTCTAAATCAGAGGTTTACATAACAAAAGGCCAGGCTAAAGTGATCTAAATAGATTGGAAACTCTAAACTAATTGACCTATATAAATTGGATATCTCTCTACATTAATATATAACATCTTTTATACTGTCTGAGCCAGTATACTGTCTCGGCTAACACTTTAGCCCAGCGATTAGCATCTTGAAATAGACTTACATCTCTTGTTTTAATTACTTTTTTTATGTTTTTGCTCAGGATCTACCAATCAATTGGAGATCTACTGCTAGGTCCTGATCTCCTTATTGGTCACCCTTGATTTTTGACTTCTGTAGTTAGGCAACTGGCATTATGGAAATGTTTCACCTCTTATCCAAAAGGCTTCTTCAGTTCTGAGAACTGGTGATGTCGATAAAGATTCTCAATCACCAGGTCTAATAATGCAAGGGTTTGATAATGTTATCAATACGACAACATATGTATTTTGCATCCTATATTTTGCGAAATGTGTGTTTCTTGTTTTTTTACATGTCCTAGGGACTATAGATGAAAACTAGCCTTCTTAATTATTCTGGCATCTAACATGTGTTTTATTAAACTGCACTTTCCTCTTTTTAAAAAGGTAAACTGATCTTGAGATATCTACTGAATTCAATCTAAAACCTTCTTATGTCCTGTAACAGGCAATGATGTACCATCTTGACCTCACATGCTTTTGTTGAGCATTTAGGCTTAAGTATTGATTCACATTTTGACAGCTATAGTTATTTCTTTTATTTTTTCAATGTTCCGTCCTACAATTTTGAACCATCTTTCCAATAGTTTTCTTTCTTGTCAGTGTTGCATGCGGTGATGGAGTCATCTATCTTCTGTCTGTGGGTGTGGCACCCTGGACAGTTTGCTTGTATATCTACTCTACACAACTCTAAACTAAGAAAATAAATGATAATGCGTCTGCATGATGATGGGATATTTCAAAACTAACTATGTAGCCGTAGATTATATAGAAATTTACATAGAAATTTACTGGATATTGAACTTTTGTCTATCTAGTAGCTCTTCCACCCTCCCTCTATCCCAAGCTATTGTCTCCCAGTGAGCTCTGCTGCTTTAGGCCAGTGTTTCAAGTCCACTGTCTGACTACAGCCATTATCCATTCCCCTCTCTCACTCATTCTTCTTCTAATCTTTCTTCACCTGACGTGGGTGCAGGTGTTTGCCCTAAAGCAGGGACTTTTCCCTTATTCTTCAGATGTTATAAAGAAATAAAACAGTGTTTTCCATTAGTTATTGCGCCCTTGCTTATACACCTGTTTCTACTTATTCAGTCAGAAATTTTCAGAGGCAGCTCATTTACTGTGCAGATGTTTTGATGTTTCATGGTTGCCTCCATGGTTTTACCTAATGTGTACTGATGTAATGAGCAATTCTCACAATAGTCATCTACAGCAGTGTTCCCCAAACTTTTTTTGCGCCACTGGGTAAATGTCTTGTACTATTTTCCCGGACCGGTTGTTACGTTGCAGCTGATCTGATCTGAAACATTTTCCAACCTATAAAATCGTCCTACCCGAATTAAGTGTGCATGGGCACAACAAGGATTGTAACCATGCCCAACCTTCTGCTACCATACCAGTGTAAAAGGTTAGACTCTTGTATCAATGATACTGTGTCATTTTATTGTTGTTGTCTTCGCTGAGAAAAATTTCCTAATCAAATATAGTTGTATTATTGATGGATTCTAAACAGTATGTAAGCTTAAATGTATCAAAACTAGGAACTCCAAGAAACTAATGGTATTTACACTAAAATATTTAGGAAAATTTGTATTTTGCATTTTTGTCACTGAAACTCTCTGTTTGATTAGTGAGAAGAGATTATTTAACCTATCATTTTTATTACATGATCTGTAATGTGAGAAAACCAAAATTAGCCCTTTATGTTGTTGAGTCAGCATCTCAAGAGAGAGTGTTGAATATCCTTGTTGTATTTTGATCCTTTTTAGGGGACAATTGATTACAAAACACAATGCACATTGTGTGGAACTGTGTCTGATTGACCTTTAGTTGTTAATGTTTGCATAGTATATACTGTACTGTGCATTATGATTCATTTTAAACTAAATAATATATATATTTTGATGTGGAAAGTGAAAATTCCCATTGTCTACAAACCTGGCATTTTAAAATGAATATTTTTTATCCTCTCTCATGTTGTGTTCTGATAATTCTGATAAAAAATATGTAATGATTGAAAAACAGACTCCTGATATTCAGTTTAGTTTACTGTCTTGTGTATGATCTCAACAATTCAGGTAATTTATTCCAGAAACAGTTTTTCTGAGAGTAACTGGACATAGTTTATTGAAGACGGTCCACCTCACCATCTGTTCTGAAGACCAAACAAGGTCTTTTAGCTTAGAGGTGAAGCATCTTCAAGAAGATTGCTTTGTCCGGTTGTCCTTAATGTAACTATGTTTGGATGTCCTTGATCATGCTGCAGTTGATACAAAATTCTTTGATGGCTGTTTTAAATCTCATCACTTGTTCACAAGTGGATCCCTATCATGCCTTGATATTTAAAAATGAAATCCATCTTTCTTCCAATAATCTTCTGTGTCTGTTCGGTCGTATTTCATCCATACGTCTTTAGACCTTCCAATGTTGAGAATGAGCGTTCAACAGAGGCAGTGGACACAGGGATGGTAGAGAGCCAAATATGATCAGTTTTGGGACTAACGCGCTACTTATATCGGCGTTACGTAACGCAACTACTTTAACGTAACGCGTTATATTTCCCGTAACGCCGTTATTGTTACTTTTGTGTGAAGGGGCTCATTACTAGTTACTATTTATGGATCAAATGGACTGTTTCTCTCCACCTGGGAGAAGCCGTGTAGCTGAGTCTGTCTGCTGCATTTTATTGTGTGTGGTAAGACGGCTGCACAAAGTAAATTGTTGCATTGAAAAGGGGCGGTGATTGGTTGACATAGGTTAACATTTCATGCTAAGCCAATCAGAAAGAGACATGGGCGGGTCTTCTTGCCTTATAGGGAAATAAACACACTCACACACAGGTGACACGGTGTAGCAGCACACACCCACAAGCAAGACATCGGCAAGTGGCAAGTTGAGGTTGCAATAAAGATGCCTGTCAAAATGTCTAAACATCTGTTTTGTTTTTATTGTACTATAATGTACAGCGAACGTATAACTTATTTCCAGACTCTAATTGCAGCGCTGCTCCCTCCAGCTTCACCCTCTCACTCTCTCACATCCACACAGCTCTAACCACACCTCCCCACACTGGGAAACATGAACCCTATAACTGAAGTATAAAACCTTATAACCATTACAGTCCCAATAGATTTCATTATGATAGTTGCTACAGAGCACAACACTGAACTGCTTAATGTGTTTTTAAAGTGAGGTAACTAGTTACTTTTATAATTTAGTAACTAGTAATGTAATCAGTTAGTTTTTCAGAGCAGTAACTAGTAAAGTAACAAGTTACTTTTTTAAAGTAACTTGCCCAACACTGAACATGACAATGCCTTAATACAACTTTTTAAATGTAATAACTTCTTTTATTAATAAAAAATAAGAATTGTATAATTTTATTTAAAAATATTTATGAATAAATGTGTTTTTAGGCCAGCAGAGAAGGCTTTGCTGGCCCTGATGGCCCACCACTGCACTACTCCATACCAGCCCCTTATTACAGCATGGCAGAATCCCTGCCTCTAGCACCAACGCCACTGATTTCCTTATAAATAATGGGAATGATCGTCAGTGTCTTTGCTTTTTAGGCTCAAGACAATCAAAACAAGTGAAGGAAAATCCTTTAGGGTCTTTTTGGTTGTGACAGTTTAGCATTACAGATGACTGCAGGATGGATTTGCTGCAGCTGGAAGATGCCTAACATCTCAGTCTGATGGCAGACTCCATTTCCAACTTGTATAACACCTGTAAAATATACATTGTACAAACTAACTAGCAGGTTTAGCCCGTAGTAATTGTGATTACTGTATATCATTATGCTGTACCTGTAGGAGTTCTGTAGTGTTCTTTTGACTGTTGCCCAGTTTACACTCTTAGTACCTCTCTGTTTATTTATTTTGTTAGCCAGAAAACCTGTGATTAAATGAAAACAATATCAATGGAAAATGTAAATCCCTGCAATGTAGGGAATGACAACAATCTTCTTCTTGCTGTTTTTTTGAAAGGCCCATCTGGGATAACCCCAGTTCTTTAGGGATGTCCTGATGTGAGCCTGGAACAGTCAAAGTTTAACATTATCAACACAATGAAATTCTAATAGAAATGATGCACAAATCAGTTGTATTGTATTCTAGATAAAGTATTCTTTATCTGTTGTCTTTCAAGATTTCCTTTATAATTTATTTTCTCTTAGACTTCAGATCTAGAACATACATTCCTAATACTACAAACTCTTTCAGGATATAAGGGCTACATACCGGGGGGTCCCACTGTAGTACACATTTGATATGATCTTGCGGGCCAAATATAATTACAATGTGGGCCAAATTTGGCCCCCGATCCTGAGTTTGAGGCCTAATGCGTTCTTTGCAGTGTAATCACTAAATGCTCATGATGTTATCAGGTGTAAATTTTCTATCTGTTTTGTGAACCTCTCATAGAAATAGGAAGTTAGTTAGAACTCATCAGTCTACCTTGTCAACAGTTGAATAGATCAACTACTGATGGTAGAGCAGAAGTAGGAGTAGGCACAGAGGTCAGGTAGTAGAAATCTTCTGGCTCTGACTGTGCCAAGTTCTGTCTTTTTGCTTGTTGGTGCTTGTGAGGAGACAGACAAAATGCATGACTGCGATGTCTGTGTTGAGAACCTCAGGTGCTGAACATCGTGTCAGAACATGGCCAGAACATCTGCAGCTCAAGAGCTAATGTGTCTGGAGAGTCCGGTCTCTGTCAATACCAGTTCAACAAACCACCCTCAACTTCCCCCACACCTCACTCCACTTGGCTTCTTTCTGATCTTGTCACAGAAATAAATGTTATTTGACCAACAGAGAGACATAAATGTGTGACTTATGGAAACAGAGAATATGCTTTATTGTCACATGAATCATATTGATGGCGTTTAATTTTTTGTGACGGTCATGGCTGACCTTTTCATATAAAGCTATATAATGTAAAATGACACATTTTAGTAATAGATCTTCCACTTATTCTTAAATAAATGTATTTTATTTTGTTGTTAGTTTTAAAGCACTTCCTTGTTAGGATTGTGGTAATGTGATACCCAATTACTGGTTATTGTACACCACATACATACACTACAGTGCAGGGCAGTCTAGACCAGTGTTCCCCAACCTTTTTTTGCGCCATGGACCGGTTAAATGTCTCATACTATTTTCACAGACTGGTCGTTAAGTTGTGGCAAATAAATACCTATTAATAAAATTAAATCTCAGTTTTCTGAAATATTTTCCTAACTATAAAAACACGGATTAACTGCATGGGCACAACAAGGATTTCTCAAGCGCACACAGCCTATAATTTTCTGCTACCAGACCTATATAAAATTTAGAATCTTGTATCAGTGACTGTGCGTCAATGAAACTCAACAACATGAGTTTATTGTTGTTGTCTTCACTGAGAAAATATTTACTAATCAAATATAGTTACATTATTGATGATAGAATCCTAGTCATTATATTGTTAAGTTCTTATGTGGATATAGATATGGACCAAATGTAAGTAATAACCAAACAGTAATAGCCAGGGCCTGGTACTAATTCACCCCTGGATGGGTACCGGTACTCGCCCCGGCCCAGTGCTTGGGGACCACTGATATAGAAGTTTCTGCTGTGTGTTGTTTTTCCATATGTATTTTTTTTTTTTTTTCACACACAAACAGCTACAGCTGCCCACTGTGAGAGTGCTGGCATGTGACGATTCAAACTAATATGTCCGGGTGTACTTGCTCTCATGTGTTGTGCGTGCATATGTGACACCTTGTTACTGAATCTTCATCGCCGTCGCTCATCGCAATCGTAAACACTACATTATCCAAATACCTGTTCCTTAAATATACACAAACATGCACTCTACCACTATTGTGATGAACATACCTCAAGCACACATGTTCATGTACCTGGTAGTGACACTTACAGTGTCAAGTTGGCTGTTTAACCCTGCTATGGCCACACTTGTAAGCTCACACACACAGATACCTCTGCCAGGTGAGGAAACAGGATAGAACTTGAACTGAGAGCCTGGGGCGCGAGACTGACAAGTGTATTAAAGACCAAAACAAGTGAGGCTTTATCACCTGATCACCTGATTGGTTCACCTAAATCTACAAATATCATATAATCTGACATTGTTGTATTACCTTTCGAAATGACAAGAAATGTGCGTTGAGTGGGGATTAAACATTATCTATGTGAATCTTAATTTAAAATATCGAAATGTATGTGTAACTTTTTTTGTTGTCAAGTGTCTCTCTAACAAAATTACAATGAGAGTTTTGAAAAAGCAAGACTTTGTCCTATCTAATAATAAACTCTGCCAACTTTGTGGAATGTTTTAAATCAACATCAGCTTGTAGGGCGCACAGGTATGTGCGTGGGTGTATGTGTGTTTTTTGATTGGTGTGGGGGGGTATTCTTGTCAATTAAGATGCCATTTACCATCCAGACTGCTGTAGGGCAGGTGAAAGAAAAGCATTAGGGAGATTGACTTTATGTCGGTGTGTGTGTGTGTCAGAGAGATAGAGAGCAAGAGAAAGAGCAGGGATGGTAGATGTCAAGGTATTTATCAAATAAAGCTCTAGCTTGGTGAGTCACTGTCTGCGAGGCTCTGTTTTGCCTGTTGATGCGTGTGTGAGAGTGTTGGAGTGTTGGGAGATGTTCTGTCTCAGTCTTTCTCATTCAACTCCTTAAATTACAATTGGTTACCTCAACTCGAAAGAAAAAAGTCTCCTTGTTTCCATATGATAGTGCTTTTTAAGTAAAGCAAAGATTGTTTCTGACTCCATCCAAAATCGTTCCATTGACTTATTGACTTATTAATAATGTAAACCTGTTGATTTATGTCAGACAGCAAATTAGCATGGTTACAGTATTGAGATAAAGATGTGTAATTCTTAGACAACAAAGTATTTGTTTGTGTTGGTGTCATTACAAGCACTCAAATGCAAATGTACTTGATGAAAGACGAGTTAATGCTGTTGACGATGTGTCCACGGTGGCCTCCATCCAAAGACAATTCACATCTTTGCATCATTAGTCTCATCTACTGATGATTCTCAACAGTAGATAATGCTTCAGTCCAAATGACTTTACCCTTGGATAACAACAGATACAATCAGGTTCGATCTTGTTCACAGATGCTACACTAAGTAAAAAATGTCCCTGTCAGAGAACAATACAGAAGCTTGGTGCATTTTCCATAATGGTCATTCCAGTGGCCTCTTGGAAAAGTACTGCATTGTTTTATATGTATAGTTGCAAATCTAGCCGAGGAATGGAAAAAAAGTGGAACTAAACCTTTAAAATATAATCCTACTCAGTGTTATGGGTTGAAACACATCTGAGGTTATCACATTTAGTTTAGAGAGTGATTTGTCATTTTTATGGAACCAATGTTTGATGTAACTCAAGATTTGGTGTGAGACAATGTGGGATTAAACCTGGAACCTCCTCACCAGTGTAACAGTCAAATGAATGGAGAAAAGTTTAAAATATTACCCTGTCCTATGATTGCCCTAGAGTTTAAAAAACCTTTTTCTTGACCTTTCATATTTTCATAGAAAAAATAAAATTATCATTATTTACAGAACCCACACTAGTAAATACAAACTGTCCTTAGATTTGGTGCCTGTTTGTAGCTAAACTTTAGACATTCTCATATCTTTTATCAATTTATTTATTTTTTAGCATAAATATATAGTTAAAGTGCATTAAAAACATCTTCTTGCATTTCTTGTTTGCCCACTAGAGGGCAGAGGAAACCCTCACACAGTATTTAGATATATAAAAACCAACATAGTTTTTTTTCTATATCTTGTGAATATGGGAGTCCAATAGACAACAACCAATTTCCAAATCAGTGAACTTTAATGGTATTCGCACATGTTCATGTGGACGGCTGAAGAAGAATGTGCTCAGTGCTCATGTGCCGTTCCATGAAGGTGTTGGATTTATGTCATGTCATCACATTTTTGCTGCTGTGCATCATGCACAGCTGGTTCTCCTGCTTGGGAGTTTTAGCTCAGGGTACTACACACATGCATGAATCCTAATATCCAAATCTTTTGCTGCAAGAAGGCATGGTGTCTGTGAATGTATCTTTGATTTTAAATGTTAAAATTGTCAGCAGAAAAGCAGGCAGGCTGTAACTAAGTACCAGTCGAGTAGTGGTAGTCGACTTGCCAGTTCTGGCACTACCAATATAAGTGTAGTGACACTGTTTGCACATTGTAAGAATCTTTCATTTGCGTCAATTTGAGCATTACAGCCCAAGTGTTTTCTAATCACCCTTTGGCCTTATGAGACCATGAGCAAACACATTGTACCATGATGACACTGGAGTGAAAGTTGCTGCAAATGGGCTACACCTTATATATTGCACCAAAACTAGACATTTGCCGTAAAACTTGACAAATAGTGTATAAACATGTTGCAAGTTGCAGTTTCATTGAAATATTTCAATTAGTTTCACTCATATGTTATTTTACTGTTCGTTGAGAGCAGGGGTCTCAAACTCAAATATGTTGAGGGCCACCACCCACACTATCATTTTACGGAAGGGCCGTGTCAGCTTTCAGTGTTCAATGGGAATGAAAAAAAAAATTATATAAAAAAAAAAATCAGTTTCTCATAGATTCTGTGTAATACCATTCCGTGGATCAGGGTTTCGAGAAATATAGGATTTACCATAAAATGTCGAGAACAAATCTATTAAATATTATTATAAATTCAACTTTCACATCAAGATGAGGCCACAGAATAGTGTTCCATTGTCCGAAATAAAAAAAATAAATATATAAAAAAATTCCCCGGGGCCACAAGTTTTAGACTCCTGGTTTAGAGAGTTTTGTTAAATACTGTTTTTCTGTTTGGACGCCTTGTAATAGAAGCTGGAAGTCCTCTGTTCTATTTTTTTTTTTTTATGGTACCTTACTCAGGATCAGTATTGAGCTGATATTGATCAAAACTTTATCTCCAGACATCAAATAAGGAACCCTAGCTGATCCGTCCCATACAGGCGGCCAAAAACTCAACTTAACTTTGTGTTCCCTTATGTAAACTGAAATAATTTCACTTCAGCAACTGCAGCCTGTGTAATACTGAAGGATAAAAGAAAGCATTGGATCAAAATCAGTATTGATGACTCTATCATAACAAAATACTGAACAAGCGAGCAACCTCAATATTTATGTTATTATTATTATATTAGCAAGTTTTGAAGCTTTGTGTTGCCTCCAAGAACTTTTCATTTCCGTAAACCTGAAGCTGAACAGTAAAATGTAATATTAACAGTTAAACTGTTGTCAAAATATTGTCATTTTCTGTCAATTATCTGACAATTGTCAGCTTGTCAGTTGAAGGCTCACTTAATGACCAGTACTCAGTCATAGTTGTAACCAAGCCCAGCCTGAGGCTGATGGTTCCAGTTCTGTGTCTGGAACACAATTTTGCTTTGTACTAAACTACTGTAATACTTGATAATTCATCTTAAATCATTTTAAAACTGTGCAGTAATAATAGGCAAAATTTGATTTCCTGTCAGGCCCAGGTCTGCTTTGTAGCTGATCCCAGATAAAGGGTCTGGTTATTAAAATGTCTGCAGGGGTAAGAGAACAGACGAATGTCGTATACTGGGACAGAGTCTGAAAGAATATAGTGGAACTAATCTACTCTCTCTCTGTCTCTCCTTCTCTCTGTCACTCTGTCTCTGTCTGTCTCGCTCTCACTTGCAGCACATCCCATTCCCCCTACCTATCATCTTGCATTCCTTCACACCAGATTGCTAGTAGAGCAGGACAAACTGAGTGTGTGCTGGGGCTGAAGCCTGTTATTAGTTGAAAAATGATTAGGCAGATTCCAGCTGTGGTCAAAAAGTCCTCCAGCTCTCCTTCAATAGGAATGAGCTGTCAGAAAGTCCCTTGGTTTAGTTTACTGGACACACACACTTAATTTTAATTATTATTGTACAACTAAAACTACCAACAGTCTGAAGCCAAAGTGATTGTTTTTTTTTGGCGTTTTATTTTTCTATCAGTATTAGTATTGTATTATTGATTATTTTGTGCAGGCAGAGCTTGGCCAATGGTTGGCAAGTAGTGTAACCATGTTTGGAGTGCGATTTGTCCCACAAGACTTGAGTTTTTTGCCTATGGTATGTGATAATACGGATCCTTTTATTTTTCCTGCTGTTTTCTCCTTGCAGGACATTCACCTTGTGTAGCCTTTCTTGACTAAGTTGTGTAGCCTTTGTTGTGAAGCCTTTCTTGACTAAGTTGCTTTTCATAATACTAAGCAGGGTAAAAATCCTCTTATGAAAATCCAGTTATCCATGTGTTCACAGCTGCATGTACTATAGGTAAGTAGGTGCATGCACACTGTTGGCCGGTCTGTCCAGTCAATTTTATACGAGGCCTGTGTGTCAAAAGTGTGTGTGAGACTCAACTTTCATGCAAAGTTTCCATTCTACTATTATCCTAACCCACTTTATCCCTGCTCTCACTATTTGGAGGTAAAAGTCAGCTATTCCGGGCAGCTTTCCACATATTTACCATGATAATTAGAGCGCCACACCCTCAAAGAATTTGAACCGAAAATCACAAAGGGAAAAAAAAAGACATCTGTGTAGAAAATTCCACAGCTGTTAAGGCCAACTGAGGTATTTGCTTCTTGCCATAGAGTATCTACACATATGTGACATGGATTTGTGTGTATGCTCTCATTCATGCAGTGGAATCCATGAGTAAACAGTTGCCTTACATAAAAAAGATTAGGCTAGAAAATAGAGTAGAACAAGGTCCAATAATATATATGTATTTAGACTCAATTCATGATTGGCCTAAAACAGTGGTCCCCAACCTTTTCTGTACCCCGGACAGGTTTAATGTCTGACAATATTTTCACAGCCCGATGTAGCAGATATAAACACAATAAAATGATAAGATCAGCATTAAAAACTGTTGTATTTTCTCTAAAATAATAAAAATGACAGTAAATCCACTGTTGTGGATTTAATGTGGAACATTATTAGCGACGTCCCTGTGACGTCGCACCAACAACAGAACATGACATGAGCAACATCCTTTCTGTCCAATGCAATGCAACACACTCTAGTCGCTGTCGGTAAAGTTTAAACATACCTTCAAAATAAGACACAACACAAAAACAAAGTGTATGAAAATACTCGCGACTCACAGCATCACTGAATCAATGGGAGCCCTGAGCTTATTTCGCTGCAACGAGGCGGTCCCACCTTGGTGTTATGGGAGACAATGACACCCGAAATGTGCTACTTAGGTCCAGTTTGTTCCGTAACTTTGTTTTGGTTGTCGTCACTGCAGAAAACCCTGCTTCACACAGATACGATGTCGGAAATGGCAACAGGGTTTTCACTGCTGTTGTGGCGATCTCAGGGTACTCTGCCATGACTTTGATCAGGAAAAACGGCAAAGTTGATGTCTTGAATAGACGTTTAAGGCCCCCGTCATTTACAATCTCCAGCAGTTGATCTTTTTTTATTTAGTGAGACGTATCACGTGACCTACGGTGTCTAGGACTTCATATGCGGCAAGTGAGACGGATGTAATAGAGAGAATCTGGCCAGTTTTTCCAAAATAAAACATCATTAAGGGGTTGGGGACCACTGGCCTAAAGTACACGTGTTGGTCCTCAGTCCTGAGGCAGCCTCAGTCTTAATGGCCATGTTTCACTTCCTGTGCTCTGTGGCACAATCAAATATAAATGTTGGACAAACCCTGATGGAGCTTGTTAGTGAGTGAGTCTCAGTATTAGATATTTGCCTGCCTAACAAAGTATTTTACACTGAAGCTGGTGGCAAAGATGCTATACAACATCTTCACAACACAAACTGCAAGGTTTGGAGAAAAAGCTAGAGAAGCTAGATTGAGATGGTTTGGACATGTTCAGAGGGGGGACATATTGGTGACACGTCAAGCATGTCTTGTAGTCTCTGTCCAAATGTTTGTAGCTCACATTTATAGCTTACATCAAAAAAAGGCAGTGTCAACAGTGCATTGCTCTCTCTTGAATACATTAACTTAACCACACACTAGGTGAGCAATAGTTTGGTTCATAGCATGGTATTGACGCCATGTTTGTTTACATTTTAGGTAAAAGATGTAGAATGATATTTTCATGATGTCATTTTTATAAAGTAGATGCTGTATATGTTCTGTAGTAAACATTAAGGTTCATCAACAAATCATTAGTCTTATGCCCCTTTTGCTGTTTCTAAGGATGTATGGCATGTGATGTTCATGCAGACATGTGAAAGTCATCACCATCTCAACATTACCTCGTCATCTATTTTCTTATACTCATCTCCAGGCTTTTCATTAAACTGTAAATCTGTTTCTAGATCTCAGGCTTTACTGCACTTTGTGGGTCAGTGAAAATGTTTCCCTTGGCAGTTGCTTCAACTCTGATATTTGTAAAGGAGAAAAATAAAAATAAAATATTTAATTTCTGATTCTTGTATGACCCTAGTGCCATGTAGCATTTGGTCACTTTTCTATGGGACCTTATGATCCAAACAATTTTGCCAATGAGTTCCTCTTCGTCTCCTACCTGGTGGCGTTCTCCTACAAATGTACTCAACGTCCGTCCTCTGAAGGTGTCCAAACCATCTCAATGTGGCTTCCCTAGCCTTTTCTCCAGCACTTCTTTTGTGTGTGTTCAACAGCACCAGCAGAGGTCAGCAACTATAATTTAGGAGCTGTCTGGAAGGGCTCAACACTGACATAAACCACATGTTTGCATATCATTATTAGATGTTTATTATGGAATCCAGTCACAGCCCGTATTAGGCAGTATTGGTGGAATGGATTTCTTCCCTGGTGTACCAGTTGATCCTCCACTGGGGCAGTTCTCCTTGTGTTTTTCCTCAAAAAACAATGTCTGATTTTTCAGAATAAGATTACAAAATTATTATGAATTAATTAAATTTGCTTGGATTACTTGAACATTGATATATTTATATATGTGTGCCCAGATATGTAAAATGGATTTAAGTAAATAGACCTGTCGTCTGGCATTGCTTTCTAGCAAAACGTGAGCACATTTCCCAAAGAATCCTGTGGACCTATGGTGTGTCCTTTCATGGTCCTAGTTCTTATGGTTGTTTTATATTGTATTGTCTGGCCTCCCTTGTGCATTAGGCTGCAATGTCTATGAAGCTATTTGCATGACCTCCATCTCGCTGGGGGAGCAGATGTGAGATTAGGTAACAACTCAACCCTGGTGTTAATGATGACAAGTGTTTTCAAGTAAAAGCAACCAGTGAAGGGTCTGAAAATAAAAAGGACATTTTTTTTTTTTAAGGAGAATGCAGCTGAGCACTACATTTTTGTGTGCCGTGTCTACTTGACAGATATACTTTGAAGCAGATCATTGCTTAGTTATAAAGGAGAGAGGAGTTTTATTATATATGGGATATTTGCTTACATTTTGGAAATGTGCATTTATTGTACAAGTTTAAAGTCTTGTCCTCAACATGTAAACAGGTGATCTTCGGCTAAATGCTTGTTGGAGCCGATGCTTACCTTAAAACCATTAGCAAGCAGACCAGTTAGTGTACATAGTGGCTGAATGAGGTGCACATGTTTGTTTGTGTGTTACATATTTCTAACTCCTTACAGAGATGATTTCGGCATGCACAAGCACCATAAATAGGATGTGACAGTGAGTCGGAGAAGTATGATGAAACCTTCACTCTGTGCTCCCTCCGTCCCACTCCTCCACCCTCAGTCTGAATTCTGGATCCAGTGGAAAGAGATGAAGTCATGCGGCTTCAGTCCCAAGGATCACCTACCACACTGCAGAGCATATGGCTTTAATATTAGACTCCATATTTAACGCCTACTTTATATAATACCAATGCTGCTTTATTGTTAGTGATGTTTATAATGTATATTATATTGGGGTATTTTCTGAAGAACCCACTTGAAAAGAACGCTGAAGAGCCTTGGAATTAAGTGAATTAAACCTTGCGAGAACAGCCACTGCGCTAAGGCCCAGAAGATTTCCATCCCAAAAAATGTGCTGTTAAGTGAATAACAATACCAACTTTAATGTAACAGTGGAATCATGGAAACCTTTAATGCAGACAGCCCACCAAATTCATGAGGAGAAAACATGCTGGAATAACAAAAATGCACAATGCTTCTCAGACATCTCCTTGGGCAGGGGTGGGCAAACCTTTTGACCTGCAGGCCACAATTTCTCCTAAAATTGGACACGGGGCCAAGTCAAGAGCAGAGAGAAGGAGCGTTCATGTAAGCTAAGATAAATGGCAAGTAAAAGTCATGTATCAAACCCAAAATACTACATTTCTAATAGCCTTTATTATGTCGTCTACTGGGGAAACGCAGGCATTGTAGGGCAAAAGTCGGAAGTTTAATTATAATATTAATAAATTATTTCATTCCGACAGGGATGGCGGGCCGCATAAAAAGGCTCAACGGGCCGCATGTGGCCCCCGGGCCTTAGTTTGCCCACCCCTGTCCTTGGGCATGTTTGTGGGCAATGAGATATCAGTGAATTCTTGGGCCCAAATGTGCCCATAAGTGCATTTTCACCAGAAATTCATGTCTGTAAATAACCAATATGTTTGAAAAGGATCTGCAGATAGCTTTTTTCACACAAAGAAAAAACACAAATGTGAGTCTGGCTGCATATCATGCCCCAGCGACAGGTCACATGAGTGCACTGGTGGCTTAGTGGTTAAGGAGGTAGATGTAGGCACAGAGTGTTTCACTTTCCAATCCACCAACTGCTAAGTTTCCACAGAGGTGGACTGAGCATGGCACCTTCCTCAAGTACTGCTCCCTGGGCACTCAAAGCTGCTCACTGTTCATGGGTTAAATGCAGAGGTCAAATTGTGTTGTGTGCAGTGGTGTGACCACTATGACAAGGAGTTTCCTTTCCTTTCCATAAATAACTACCTGGTTATGGACTGTCATACTTTGTATGGTGGTGTGAAAATGTGTCTAGTAAATTCTCCACCAGTAGGATTTGTAAAATAATACTTAAACTTGTTTTCAAACAATGCACAAGCTTTTTGCTTGTGACACTGTAACAAATAAACAGATGAATAAATAAATAAATTAATTAATTTTTTAAATAAATATTTTTTTACCCTTGAATTAGCGTGATACCAGACTAAATGTATTCTATTAATAGCTGTGTACAACATAAATACACTACTTTAATATAAGTTATGGAAAACTGACACTTTTTTTTTTCTATTTTTGTCTGAAACAGTCCTATGATTCTTTGTGCAGCATTTGATGTAAGAAATGTCTAGTGTTGGACAGAAGAACATTGATTAACATTATAAACCAGGCTCATTCAGCCCTCACACTAATAGTCAATATAAATGGGCAAAGATAGAAACAGCTGCAGTGTAAGAGTAAAAAGCCTCTTTAATGAGAGAAAAAACATTTCAGCATCGTCACAATGTAAACGACTCTTCTCTTTGATGAAATGAGAGACGACACAGAACGCGTTTTACTGGCAAATGTCTGAGAAATCCTTTTTTGGAATATGATTAGTCCTGACATAGCCCGGCTACAGAAATTCCACACGTTTAGTAAAAACAGCATCTTGAACAGGACAGAACGTCTGGTTCTCCAGGACCATGAACTCTGTGAAGTTTGTTTGATTTCTTTTGCTTGTCTCTGTTCTTTACTGTATTTAACTCTGAGTCTTTGAGAGAGAGAGTTGCTGCTGCTGTTGTTGTCGCTCCATAGTTGTTTTTCTTTACTTTGCTGCATTAAAACGTCTACTGATAAAGTGTTAAAATCTTACCCCAACCCTCACATGACCAGCTCCTTGCAGTCATTAAGAATTACAGTTTTCTATCCACATCAGTCAAAGTGTCAGTACTGCAGACTCAGTTCCTCATGAGGAAGTCCAGCGTATTTGCAAAGACCGTGGCTTTGCAGCATTGGAATAATAATATAATGATAATATTGGTGGATATTTTATAAATTTTATATTTTATTCCGATATTAAAAATTGTGCTCATATCGGTCCGATATTTATTGGTGGACCGATATATCAGACATCCCTAGTATAAATTTATAAGTAATGAAGTTATATAATAATGTTATCTATACATACATACATACATCCTTTCCTTTAATAGAGGTTTGACTAAAGTGAAACTTATAAATCATTAGATTATGTGGAGTGTAGTGTAAGACGTGTCTGAAAAAGGTTGAAAATTTTAATCTCAGTGATTGCATGTCATGGTATTTAATGAGTAACAGCCAAATGCTCATGTGCAGGAAGATTTATCACCCTTTTTGCTTTATTAAAAACAACCTGATCAACACATCTTTTGGAAACAGCACACTTTGCACAACACACCCATTATAGGAGTATTCCTTTAATTTAATTTACCCCTTCACCTCTTTCTAATGAAGGACATCTTACTTTGAAATGTGTCTTTTCCAGTTAAGTTTTACTTCAGTGTCAAAGGACTTTAACTCGATTTCAGTGTCATCTACAAACATAAAAAATGTGGTTGAGGGCTGATTCCCCAAATCTGTCACTGTTAATCTTCTTTACAATTTCTCACAGTTTTTTTTACATAAATATATTATTTATCTTTAATAAAACCCTCACTTCACTTTCTTCCTGGTAAGCATTGTTGAACCATGAACTCTCCACATTTATTGACTACATATCATTCTCTCATCATCTATTCTCACTTTGAAATATTACCTGTTGCCACCTTTCATCTACCTTCCCTCCTTCGTCAAATAAATTTGTACATTTTAATTTTACTCTTCACATTTACAGTTTTAAAGCATGAAACAAAGTGTTTGACAATGGTGTATTTCTAGCTTTGGCTGACTTGGGTGTAGACTTGCAATGCAGTAAAGTACTCAACAATAGTATTCTTAGCATAATTTCAGCCAAACATTATTTGTGTGTTTTAAAGTCTTAGTGAATCTTATTTAAAATGGTTATGGCACAGGTCTTTTGTTGGGCATTGTACTCATAATTTGGTATTTCTGCATATTAGCTTGTCCCATCAACTGATGAGTAATTGTGATGTATGTTCTGTCCCATATGGAAAGCAGGCATGAGCCAGATTGTAATACACATGTAAGTTAGTAGTGGCAATTGCTACTGAATGTGTTGGGGAATAGCAATGCGGCACCCTTGATGTTTAGAGCTGCAGCCTGTTGTAACATAGCCAGTAGGAGGTCTGGGATCCAGAGGAATTCTGCCAGTCCTCACCCACATTCCAGTAACTCATGGCTTCAACCTTTGGAGGGAAAGTCCAACATTTGGTGTGTGTTAACACTTTTCCTTAAGTTCATAGATCCTGTGAATATTTTTATCCTTGGGCAAAATGATAACATTGTTCAACTATGCAAAACCTGTCTAAAAGCAGAAATTTAAAAAAAGCAAAACTAAAAGCTTAGTAAATGTGTAATGATGATAAATTTTTATGAGATATTTAAAGAACTAAGCCCAGCTGGATTCTAAGCATGTTTTTATTAGTTTTTCTGTTCCAGTTTCTCAACTTTATCTTTATATGGTAATGAGCTACTGTGTGTACCGTCTATTTCTTCTGATGGAGAAATATTTCAAGAGGCAATAGTTATTTGAGTGCAATATATAAAATTTGTAGGATGTTGTCTATGTCATTTTTTGTAACAAATCTTAGGGCCAAAAATGGACCTTCATTATGTTACCTTGTAGTTAATATCTACACTACTCCAAAGGTTTTGGGGCCACCCAGACATATGTAATGTTTTCTTTGAAAAGGCACATTTTTCAACTTCCTTACATTTTCCTTAGAACTTTCCTTTCGTCAAAGAGTACTCCATTTATAAAATTTGTTAGCATTGCAGTTAGCATTGCAGCTAACATTACTGGTCAAGGTTTTTTTTTTATCTAAGCTAGCGTTCTTGCTAGCTGCCTGACTCATGTTGATACTTCCAGTGGGTGATATTCATATAACAATTTTCATACAATAACAATTTTACAGATAGTGTTCATATAGCACTGTGCTTAGTGAGTGGTTATGTTTAACTTTGTGTTGTACATTGAAGTTATATAACAGGTGGGTAAGAGTACAGCAATGGCAAACCATTGCACATGGAGGAATGGCAGTATGTGTGGGATACAAATGGAATGAAATGAAAATGAGTCAATATATTGTGATTATTATTTTACCCTAATCCTACAGTTCTAATGCCCCCATCAAAAGAAATTTACTGACGCGCTTCTTTATTTTGGGGGGGATTGGTTAATCTGGTTCTCATTTTTCTAAACATTCCACAGAATATCAAATACCATGCACCTTAACTCTGTGCCCCCAAGGAAGGTCACCGCCAATTATTTTTCCTGATGATGTTTTTTGCCGGGTTCAGGTTTATTTTATACATTAAACATAAATAAAATTCACCATTTGATAAACTGTTTCAAACATTCCTTACACAAAGAAGAAAGTAAATATATAAAAATATATTTGTCAGTGGATAAATGAATAAAACCCACACAGTCCCAGTTTAGCTTTTGGAATTAACACAAATGAAGCATTTAGAGCCAGATATTTCCCTCAGAAAGGTTTGCCAACAACAAAGCAGGTAAAATGAGAATGATTGTTGTACTCATATTACCCATTTGAGTTGAAAAGAGATATGTAGTCATCCAGGTCTGCAATGTGACTTTTTTATGCAATGTGGGTAATTTCAACTAAATATGTAGTCTGGCCAATTCCCTTTCTCCTTACTAAACTACAAAATGTTTTTTTAGGTTCTGTTAGTCCCTATTAAACACAGAAATGGGTGTTAGGGTTAAGTTTGAGTTTGAAGGCATCTTTGTCTTTACAATTTAGAGTGACTTTATTTTATCACACAAGACTAGGTAGAGCTGTCAGCATTTGTTGCTGATGGAAAGCATTCCTTCTTCTTCACTCAATTTAACTTGACATGTCTGGGGAAACCCTGTTAAGCTTAAGGCTTTGATTCTGACTACCTTTGACCCCAACAGTAAAACAAAATAGCAGTTTGTGAATACAAACCAGACATCTGCCAGGTAGAAAATGACAACCTTTGTATGAGCTTTTAAAAAAGAGAGTTCTTCTCTTCCTGACTAGGGAGGACTTATGAGGGTAACTGTGACGCCTTGTCCTAAAAATATGTGAATAAGAACGCACATAAATTTCACAAGTTTAGATTTATTATGTCACCCATGAAACAAAAATGTTCACAGTTTAAATTGTTCCTGACATGGTAGGACAAGCAAGGGACACATTATCCTGGCCAATTTAATTTGGATATTTTAAGGTACTTTGTTAGCTTGGTCCATGATATTGTTGTCTACATTTGGGTGTGAAATGAGTGTTATTAGCTGATTTGCGGCACAGACAGGATTAAAGCAGGATCTGGTCTGTGTTTGTGATACAGACAGGACTTTATTTGTAATCTCAACGCAGAGAGAGGAAAAAAAAAGCTCACGTACAGATGCAGACATTCTCATGAATGTAAAACACAAACTCACAATAAAATACGGAACAGCTGTCCATGGGTTTCTCCACCCTGTTTTGCTTGACAGAAAAATGTGTTTCTGTGTGTGCGTGTGTGTGTGCTCAGGTTAGCGACTATTTTGACAGACATGCCTTGAATGCCAGCCTTTTTCTGGGAAGGGGGAAACATATGGAATCAAAACAAGCTGGCTTGTGTTTGCATACAGCAGTGCTTTTCAACCCTTTATTTTTATTTATTTTTTAATGTTGCAGACACTGACACACTTGTAGCCATTATAACGCTATGAGGTGTTGGTACAATTTTGTGACTTGTTCTCACACCATCACTGTTTAACTGTCATTGCAAATATTGTGGGCTTCTATTATTATTGTGAGTGAATCTCTTCTACGTATGCTCCTACCTATATATAATTGTGTAATAAAAATCTTGCAAATGCTCATGCAATTCGAAAGGAGATGCCAGATGAAGCTGAAAAATACGTCTTAATTGTATAAAAAGTGTTTGCATATGTATTTTCTATTGTATATGTCACGGCCAGGGGACTACAGATGAAAACTAGCCTTTGGCTAATTCTTTCTTATTTAACCATGTGTTTATGAAATTGTATATACCCATTTTAAATAAACTAAAGTAAAACTAAGAAAAAGGCTGGCAGCTGTATAGTGTTGTTGAAAGCGGAGTTGCAAATTTTTATTCAAGATAAAAAAAAAAACTGAACAGGACCAAATCGTCTCGAACTGGATCGATATATACAGTATATACATATATATATATATATATATATATTACACGTCTATATGGTTCACTTTGTCTATTTTATAATTGGTTTGCATTAAGAGTATAGTTCCATATTTTCAATGCAATGCCCATGTTTCAGTTTAGATGGTGTAGAGAAGGCCGTTAAACATGACTTTTAATTGTCGTTTACCTTAGTTGACAGGAATGCTTCACCTCTCTGCTCCTAACTTTTTTACGTCCAATTCAGGGACCCACCCTTAAACCAGTCTCTGTATGTCATTACAGTAAGTAGAGTATCATGTCTAAAATTTTGAAGATCAAAAAAAAAGAACGATCGTAATAGTCAATGTTTGTGGTGGGACCAACTAGGCCCAAGTACTAAAGTAAAAAATACAACACTTCTTAATTTATGTAAAAAGAGGAAAGGAATTGACTTATTTCTAGAGTGGTAACAGCAGTTTTGTTGGTTGTAGTTTTGAAACAATATTTTTGGAGGGCATGACAACAGACAACAATCTACAAAACATCTGTGATAGATGATGCTCTTATGGGAGGTTATTTGTAAATTTAAAATCAAGCAAAAATCTCATAGCAACCCTGGAATGTTGTGAAGACACAGTATATAATATAAGACAAGTACAAGTCAAAGTTTACATCTCATAAATGAAGGCTGCTATTTGTTGAAATTCAAACCAGATAATACTTGTGTGGGTGTTGCATGAGGAGTGTCTGAAAACCCTGACAAGTTGATGGCTGAATAATACAGTAAAGTGGCCAAAGTATTGCAGTATCTCAGTCTTTATTAGATTTTAATCTCTGTGTAAGGCCAAACACTGATGTCAGTATGCAGGACAAAAAAAATCACACATGCATAGGAGAATTTGTAGCTCAAGCGTTGAAGTGAAGGACAGAGATTTATTCCAGACCCCTCCATCCATCCTTTTAGCACTCGTCAATTTATCACATGTACTCGGCACGTACTCCCTAATCATCATCATACCTCAGTCAGTGATAAGGGGCTCAGAGATCCAGCACATATTTCTCCCACTACATTTCTCTTCAGTGTTGGATCATCTGACCAACCTCTCAGTTTACATCACAGTTAGAAATGCCACCTTCAACTGCTCATTTCACAACAGTACTTTTTGCCACTGTTAAGCTATCCCATAAAATTCCTTAAGAGGAATTGTATTCATACAATATTTGTTAAGTCTAATAAAGCTAAAGCCCATCCCATCAAACAACTGAGCCCTAATGCTCAACTCATGCCAAACAGGCCAAAACACCATTGCAATATTCAAAAAGACGTAGATCCTGCCCCAACCTTTGTCAATGACATTTGATAAGATGGTTAAAGAGCACAGTTTTGAATCGAGCAAACTACATTCAATGGCAGGCACATGGGAAAAGATTTCTCTGCATTAACTGCTTCTGTAGTGCGAACATTCTCATCCTTTTTGGTAAAAGCACATTTGGTCAAGTATTACACTCAAGTCTTAAAGGTGGAGGTGGGACTGCACCAATGATCTGCCCTGAGCCCCTTCTTGTTTGCTTTAGTGATGGACAGATTGACAGTTGAGGTCAGACAGGCGTCTCCATGGACAATGGTGTTTGCAGATGACGTTCTGATCTGCAGTGAGAGAAGGAAATGACAAGAAGAGAACCTAGACGGGTGGAGGTTTGCAATAGAGGGATGAAGGTCAGTCGTAGCAAGACAGAATGCATTTGTGAATGAATAAAAGTGGAATGGTAAAGTAACAAGGAGCAGAAGTGGTGAAGGTGCAGAGGTTTAGATACTTAAGATCAACTTTTCAGAGCAGTGGAGACTGGAAGAGAGGAGAAGAACAGACAAGCAGGATGGTACAACTGGAGAAGAGAGTCAGCTAAGGTTAAGGGAAAGGTTTACAGAACAGTTGTGAGACCAGCCATGATGTATGGATTAGAGACACTAGGAATAGGTAGAAGACAAGAGGGAGAGCTGGAGGTGGAGGAGTTAAAGATGCTTTTTTCTGATTCTCTTTAGGAGAGACAAGGATTGACAGGATCAGGGATGCGGTGATTAGAGGGACAACACAGACAGGAAGGTTTAGAAGGAAAAGCTAGAGAAGCCAGATTGAGATAATATTGACATGTTCAGCGTGGCGGGTGGGGTTAGGGGGGGTTATATTGGGAGAAGTGATGGAGCTACCAGGTAGAAGACAAAGAGGAGATTGATGGATGCAGTGAGGGAGGACATGGAGATGGTTGGAATTAGACTTGAGGATACAGCAAACAGCGGGAGATGGAAATTGTTGACTCACTGTGGCAACCCCTGAAAATGGAACAAGACAAATGAAGAAGAGGACAACCATTTTGCTCTTGGATCTACTATCTAAGGCAAACAAAAACAATTGTGTAAAACAGGACCAGAGTACTGTCATGGCCTTGTAGCAATATCTTGTTATTTGGTAATTTTGTAAAACAGACTCAAAAGAGACATGAGTTGACAGTTTTAGTTAAATTAATCTAACCTTACAACCTTGCAAGTGCAGTTAGAGCAACCACAGCAGCCACAGCAGCAAACATACAAAATACTTATTCCTTTAAGGATAAGAACTGTATTAATGGTCACCTGCTAATACCTATGTGCCTTCAAGTTCTGTTGATCTGGATGTTTCTCCATTCTAATTATCAGAATTTTAATACATACTATACACAACTGCCATTTTGGATTTTTGTGGTGAAAACTGGAAAGATTATTCTGTCTTCCTGAGTCCTAATTTTGACTTTTTCAAGAGTATGGGAAGAAATGTATGTTAGTTTATACTAGGGCTGGGTATTCAATTCGATTCGATTCACAAGGGTTCAATTCGATTCAATTCACGATTCGCTTCGGTTTTCGATTCAGTTTTTGTCATATCAGTTATAGTTCAGTACCAATGTTATTCTCAGAAGAATCAAAGCTAAATCTGGAACTTGAATCAATTTGCTAATAAAAAATGTATTTTTTTACATTTATTTCACACTCACACGTAACCACGTAAATACGTAATCACCTGTGGTGCATGAGCTCATGTAAAGTTGTTAGGGTTAGGGTTATAAGGAAAAGAAGGAAAAAAAAGATTGATTAATCGATTATTTTAACCCAGCCCTAGTTTATACACATACACACACATATATCTATCTATCTATCTATCTATCTATCTATCTATCTATCTATCTATATATATATATATATATATATATATATATACATATATATATACATACATACATATACATAGACACACATATATGTGTGTGTGTAAAAAAAACATAAAAAAATAGGCTTCACAACTGGGTGAGATAGAAAATCCATAAATAATTAATTAGAACTCAAACACACTGACAAACCCACTGGTGAATAGGTCAGTTACAGCAACATGACTATGATTATCCTTAAGGGAAACACACTTCAGCAACCTCTGTCAGTTTGAGCTTCCCCTGAACTGGTGGAAGTGAAAGTGGAGTCAGGACATCACTCTTTCTGTCTACGCCATTCCCTCCTCCACTCTCACATTTCTCGGGCAAAAAAAAAAAATGTGCAGCAGCAGTGTGGAGGAAAAACAAAGTGGAAAAAAGAAAGAAACTCCAGTGCTGTGTAACCTCAGTGTAACTCTCACATCTGCCTCCTCTTTCTAACTCCTCCTCTTCCTTTTACTCCTCCTCCTCCACCTCCTCAACTTTCTCCACTAGTGGCAGATGGGAGTTTGAACTCAAAGTGACTGGTGCATTCCCTAGGGATGATTGATAGGATTTTTGTGTTTGTCTCTAACCTCTAAAGGTGTAAACTACTTACAGGAATGAGTGTAAAAAGGGAGGCAAACCCTTCTCACCTCCTGCTTCTTTTACACGTGGCTCTTTCATTCTCCTGCAACCATTGTTATCTCTTTCTAATAATGACCTGTCAAATCTTGTAGCTTGAAATACCCAACTTGAGGAGATCCTGGTATAACACAACACTGCTGCAATGATTTACCCTTATGTTTAGTAGTACAGTCAATTCATGTTAAAGCCAGAACCACAGTCAAAGCTTATTTCTTTATTGTGATGTTTAAATAGCATAATGAATGCAGTTGCATAGTCCTCTTCAACTCCAACTACCTCCATGTCCCCCCTCTCTACATCCTCCTCTTTGTCTCCTACCTGGTTGCGCCATCTCTAGGATCGTTCTCCCGTCCAAGCCATCTCAATCTGTCTTCCCTAGCTTCTTCTCCAAACCTTTCTTTCCATGTAATTCCTCGAAATCACCTTATTCTTGATCCTGTCCATCCTTGTCTCTCCCGAAGATGATCTCAGCATTCTTAACTCCTCCATCATCTTCTGCCTATTGCTAGTGTCTCCCACCCACCCATCATGGCTGGTCTCACAACTGTCCTGTAAACCTTTCCCTTCACCTTAGCTGACTCTCTTCTATCACAAATCTCCTCCGACACTTTTCTCCATCCTGCATTTGCTCAATTTTTTTACCTCTCTTCCACAAAACTTAAATACTTACAGGAATTGGAGAAAGATGCAAATTTCTGTCAACAATTCTGCATTACTTTTTAAAAAGATTTAGAGCCATCTTAAACGTAACATTAGCTCCCACCTAAAGGTAACATTGAAAACACCTGACAATCTCTAACAATAGAATAGTAGATGGGTGATGTAGAATAGGTGAAGTAGATATATTCTTGAAAAACCAACCTGTAAGTATTTTAATCTTCACTGTCCTGTATATAGGATATAAGATGTTTCGTTCTTTCTAACTCTGCCTACTTTTGTTGTTATTATTATTATTGTGATGATGATAATAATACCAATAAATTACCTCCATCAATGGCTGAATTCTTAAGCTATGTGATTCCTCCAAGGAATCGAACTCTCTGCTTGTAAGGCAGGCGCGCTAACCCCAACAGTATGGGGGCACAATGGCAGGCAATCCTTTACACGGTTCGATTTAACAACACACAGGAAACGCTATGTTGTCCGTGAATGCAGCACGCATCCATGCAGGGAGCCCTGCAGGGCAGGGAAAAGGAGAGCGGTTCGGATCAGACGAGGGGAGGAGAAAAAGCAGAGAGGAAAGGGGAGGAGGAAAAACTAGAGAGGAGGTGGAGGTGGAGGAGGAGTGGAAATAGTCTAAAAAGTTTGAAAGAAAAGAAAAGGAGGACTCCAGTGACCGGCTGTGAAGACACGGAATAAGCCGAGGCTGCGTCTGCGTCCGAGGAGGCAGAGGAAGAATTAAAAAGTAAAAGCACAAAGTTTGTGCACGCGGGGATTACAGTGGTGCCGGGGAGCCGCTGGGCACGCACGGTGTGAGGATTAGATGAGAGAGACTGTACGATGAGGAGCGACCCCGTTCTCTTCACTTCCAGCAGGGGTGAGTTAGATCAAATATAGCGTTTTCACAGCAAAATCCACGCAGCAGCGTGTCAGTGGATCCGCGGAGACTTTCTTCCACTACAACACACGTCATTCACGACTGCAAACGCAACCCTTATCTTGTCGCTTAGAACTTCATGTGTTGCATGAGGGTTGGCGCATGGTGGGATTCACATGCGTTTACGTTTTAATTTGAAAAGAAAAATATAGAAAATAAAGAATGCCCAGTGATTGTCATGATGCGTTCACTGACGCAGTTGACGTGTTCAACTGGGAAAATAGTTGTCATGGGTGAGATGGTAAAGAGGTTGATCCAGGTTAAAGGATAAAACTTTAGGCTCCTAACGGTGTCATTTAGGGTTGAGGTCCACCATCAGGCACCTGAAGGCCAACTCCATTTGACCTCCTGAAATAAAGGAAAACAAAAGTAAATCCATTTTACTTGAGGTTACAAATATTATCAACTTTACATTATTTTCAGAAGTCTGTCTGCTCAAAACTGTTCAGATCTAATATAGTCATCTAATGCTAAGTCAAAATTTGCTCAAACACTCTAATAGCACCATGGTTCCGTAAATAAGAGTTAAAGAGCAAATGAGACCATAAGCCACACCAGTATTAGGTCATTGACTATTTGGTGCAGAAATGTATGAAAAATAAACTTTGATCCAGTTTGATAAGTTTGATCCAGGTTTTGTTTTTAATTTGCGTCATCTGCTTGATATTTTATTTTGTAAAATAAGTATTTTGCTCATCCTTTAACAACTTTATAATCAAAATATATTTACCCATATGGACAGGATATCTTACATTGTGCTATATAAATATATACTGTATATGTATATGTATATATATATATATATATATGTGTATGTGTATATATACATATATATGTGTTTAACTGTTGGAACAACACCGATATAATTCTCACTTTAGCCCAGTGATTAGCATCTTGAAATAGAATAACATATTTAGTTTTATGTAGTATTATAAGTAGTATAATAATTTTTTATAACTCCTTTGGAGATTTACTGGTAGATCCCCATCTACCTAATGCACCTGGTTCATACGATAACACTACATTGAATATGCTTTTTTTTTTTTTTTTAACCACAACACAAAGATAAAGACTGTTGACTAATTAATTCTGAATGTTGCAGCACCCACATCCAATGGTACCATAGCATGTAATTGTTCCACATGGGTTCTAGACCTTGACCTTTTTTTTACGAGCAAGGCATTCCATTGTGTTACTGACCGTCCATGGCTCATGGCTGCAGCCTAGCACAGATGATTTTCCTGGAAAGTGTGTTGACTCATCAGGATTGCTACAATGACAGGCAGTACTAAGTCTTCTTTACCTCTCATCACTCCTGGTGTGAAAGCTGATGCCTCTA